>JARVXP010000339.1:0-307412 GCA_029856935.1 Cyclocarya paliurus
TGGTGGTCTGTGATTGATGGGATCTTCAACATCCCTAAGCCTGCAGTGAAACACTCTTGCGTTTTGTTTTGGTAGTATGATGCGGTTGTATAATGTGAGAATTGCAGATTCTTAGTAGCCTGGGAACGGTCTAAAGAATGATGGAAGTTGAAAACTTGTTTTAATGTTGGCAAGTTTCTTCTTGTATTTCCCAGCCCCTCTTGGTATCAAATATTTTTTGTTGGAGAGTAATGCTATTCATCTTATCAACAATTATAGCGTGAAATGATTGAAAAATTATTTATTCTTTTTTTATTTATCTGCTGATTATATGATGTGACACTAGAATATGATAAAAGAATTATAGCTAAAAGGAAATATTTTAGTCACAAATGGATTACACAAAAGTAATCTCACAAACTGACATAGCTTGATGTGATTCGTTAAATTATATAGTTACTTTTATCGTAAAGTAGATCTAACGGATCAGATAAAATAATATCAGTTTGTGGGATTGTTTTTGTGTAATTTCTTTATGGATGTAGTAGTACTTGTACAACGGTTTCCGTGCATATTTGATATCTCAAGTTTCTCTTGCTCTTTGGACGTAGATTTGAGTGAGAGAGAGGCAATGTATGTTCAATTTCATTTGATATATAATATAATTGATAAATACAGTAAAGATCATGTTATGTCTATTAATGTAGAAGCGAGAACGTGCCACATCACTCTCTTAATAAATCTTATTGGAGATCATTATATTTTAGTCATTAAGGTATTCTAGTCATTATTTTTAAAAGTGAATAGGAGATCATTATTTTAAGACAAGAAGTCTGAATGGGATCTCTACATAATATTGTTTGCGTCCTCTGCCTCATAAACTGACCAACTAAAAGATGTCAAAGTTGGCATTGCTGACTCAAATTCCAGCATCTAATTAACCTAACCCACTTCCCACGATTACGTGATGACCAAATTTATCAAGAGAAAAATGAGAGATGACTATTTGCAGTCCTAGTGAGGACCGTACATTCTCTTGAAAAATAGATAAATTTAAAATGAACATAAAAAAAAAATTTTAATATAAATTTCGTTGTTTGTTTTTTTTTTTTTTTTATGACATCAAATAGATTTCGTTGTTGCTTTCAAAAGATGTGCTGAATTTGCACATCCTATCTAACTTTACTCGACAAAAATACTGCCCTTGACGTGTTTGATGCTACTGCTTGGCATCCGAATGCAGTCTTCTAGAAGGAGTTTTTTCTTTAATGATAAATCTATAATTATTTTACTAGTGCAATTATACTTTTTTCTTTTAAATATTTTTAAACATCTTTAAATATTTAAAATATTATAAATTTATTAATAGTCACTTTTTTTTATAAATACTAGTAGTCACTTTATTAATAATTAAGAAAAAAATTAAAAAAAAATTAAAATACATGAGGTCAACTCTATTTAGATATAAAAACAGTTTTATCTTGTTTCATTATTATTTTTTTTAAAAATTTTTTATTAAAATATAATAAATAATTTTTTTTTAAATTTTAAAATAATAATAATATAAAATTTTAATTTTAATAATATTTTATTTTATTTCCTTCAAAAACCATTTCATTTACCTATTTCACTGTCAGATAAAAGAGCAGTTGGCATTTTCCATAACATTTCTCGAAGAAGAACGCATGCTGAACAGAGAGCCAAGAAAAGCCACAAAAAGAACCCCAACAAACGACAAAAAGTAACGAGAGAGAAGGGAGGAACAAGGGGGAGACATAGCCACCAAAGACACCCGCGCCACCAGGCCCCGACCGCTGACCCTCAGATGTCATTTCACATTCAGCCCTGCACCAATTAACTTTCGTATAGCTCTTCGAAAAGGCGATAATGTCCTCCAACTCATCGTAATTAGATGAAGGGAATCTTTAGATTTTAAATTCATTTCAATTTTATTTCAATTCATCGTTATAATTTTTTTAAAATTTTAATATAAAATATAATAAATAATTTAATTTTTTAATATTTTTAAAATATTAATATTAAAAAATAATAATATTAAAAAATAATATTTTAACAATATTTTATCATCTCAACTCAACTCAATTCAACATCCAAACGTAATCTAAAATTATAAACAATACTGCATTTAAACAGGTGCATTAACGGTAATTACAGTATTACAAATCAAAACTCTCAAACTCCACTATAGTTAATGACCAGAATACCATCGAACATGAAAACTCTACGTCCGTGAAGTACCGTACCTATTGATGTCATATTTTGCAGGCTTGGGCGACTCAGCGCTGGCAATGCTTCGGTAGTGACTTGTACAGTGAAGAAGGGGGACCTCGGGGTCTGTTGTACCTCTAAAGCTTAAGTTAGTCTCTATGTAGGAAATGAAGAGATAAAACTGTATTGAAAATTTGTGTAGATGATTATTGTAGAAGTTAACCTATTTGTTGGTTGCAGAAAATGTTTATTTATACCAACCGAGCTGGTCTTCATTGTGAGGGAGAAAAATGCCTATAGCCCATAAATTGAGCCTAACCTACCAAGATATCACTAGGGACAAAAAGGAAGATAAAGAACAGGTAAGAGGGAGACAATAAAGATATGAGAGCTGCAAATGTCATAAGGGTTAGGAGAAGAAAACAAAGAGACTCACGTAAGAAATATCTGCTACCTCATGACAGGCTGACTTCCACAATGGAGGGTCAGACAAACGTATAAAAAGAGAGGTCCAGACAACATAGAAAAAGGATTGAGATAGGGATTGAGGACTGACGGATCAAGAGAGATTGGGAATCGATGGAAATATATGAAGGAAGAGTTTCAACTTCCTCTGTACATTGGGATATGAGGATCCATGAGTGATTGTAAACAAATATATTATAGTGGAGACCACATAAATCTTGATGTCCATCTCTTTTTACTTGTCTTACACTTATTTTTTGTTCACTATCATGGACATACGAAACACCACCAGGGGCTCCAAATAATTCACATCGGAGCACTGCCTGCGTGGATTTGTCCAGGCTCGGGAAACACGATGTCAACATTCATGGTAGTGGAGTGTTGCTCTGTAGGAGTCGGGTATTCATGCCGCCTACTCACCGAGCTATAAGGCTCTTAGGCTTGATGTAAGTGTTCCGAGCTCATGCTGCATTCAATTCAGCATGCTTTTATCTTTTGAGTTTCCTCTATCTCATTAATGCGGCGTGTCTTCCTTTCCAAACTCTATCATTTGCATTGAATGCGACGAGCCTTCGCCACTAAATTTCTCTTATTTCATTAATGCTCGGTGTGAACTGTTCTGAATATTTAACTGTTCTGAATATTTTTGGATTGTATTGAATGCGACATTCCTTCTTCCTTAAGCCTTTCTTATATCTTCTAACCGGGTTTCTGATGTGAGCATGGCCTAACCCGGATCTCACACTCAGGTTCCAACCCGAGTCTTCCCAATATGTTTAGCCCTTCCCAAACCTTATATCTGGGCTCTGACCTAGGCCTTGCTTCCAGTCTGACCCAAGGGATTTACTCCCTTCACAATACCAATCAAAGTTTTAAATTTCGTTTCGTACCGGCCGGGTAGCCGGTACAGACAAGTATGGTGTTTTGTACCGGCCAAAATTTTGGCTGTATCGGCCTGTATCGGCCTATTTCGACCGATATATCGGCCTGTACCGGCCGATATATCGGATTTCGGCCTATACATTAAATTTCGGCCTATATACATTTTTCGGCCTTTACATTTTTTTTTTCATTTCTTCAAACTGCAAGCTCATTTTTGGATCCCCTCAATTCAAACTAGACTATTTATAATTTATATACATATATATATAATTTATTCATATATATACTATTATTTTAGAATATAATTTATATATATATAATTTATTCATATATCGACTATTCCGAAATGGTACCGGTACTGAAATATTTTTCATTTCAATACCTCGACCGAAACGGTATTCAAAACATTGATACTAATACCACCAATGTACAGATAATAGAAGTCAAAAACCAAAAAGTAAGGAGAGAGATCAAATAAGCTTAGAAAAAACCCAGATCCACACAATCATAAGTGTTTCTATTCATAGGAATCATTGTCACCGCCGAAGATCAATACATGATTGTAGAGGAAGAACAAAATGATGATCAGAACGAGCACGACTCCCATCGACGAACCGCTAACCCTGGGGATGGCGTTGGGGTCACTGGTTGAGAAGATGCTAGAGATGAAGTAGCCACACTTGGAGGAGAGGAACTGGATGGTGACGAGGAGGACGATAGGGAGGAGCATAAGTCCTACAGGGCTCAGCAGCTCGGCGATGGCAGCGATGATGACCTCACCTTGGTCACCGATGAGGGACAGCACCACAAGCACGAGGGCCACCACCACGGCTAGTAAGACACCGTGTGGTGCACCGCCTTGCCTCTCTTCAATCATTCTGTGAGGGGGAGGTTTCGTGAGTTTCTTATTGTATTTCCCAGCCCTTCATGGTATCAAATATTTTTTGTTGGAGTCTAATGCTATTCATCTTATTGAAATTATAGTGTCAAAATGATTGGAAAATTATTTATTTATTTTTATTTATCTGCTGATTATATGATGTGACACAGAATACGATAAAAGAATTATAGTTGAAAAGATGCTAAATAGTATTTTTCTTCGTTGGTGCACAGCACAAAAGCACAACCCCTGCAAGCTGTACAGCGGTTTCTGGTGCATATTTGATATCTCAAGTTTCTCTTACTCTTTGGACGTAGATTTGAGTGGGAGAGGGAGAGAGAGAGACAATGTATGTCCAATTTCATTTAATGTTTTATACATGTACATCTCCCAGACATTAATATATATATATATAATATAATTGATAAATACAGTAAAGATCATGTTATGTCTATTAATGTAGAAGCAAGAACGTGCCCTTTGATATTATTTAGTTGATCACTCTCTTAAGTCTTACAGAATACCTTAAAGAAATCTTATTTAATAAATCGGTCGCAATTAAATAGTCTAAGACGGTAAGCAATCCACTTTACCCTTCCTTTGATATTTTTGATTTAAATAGTGTTCATTCATTTAATGGGAAATATAAGGTATTCTAGTCATTATATTTTAAAAGTGGATAGGAGATCAAAAAGATTATTTTAAGACAAGTTGTCTGAATGGGATCTCTGCAGAATATAGTTAGCATCCTCTTCCCCGTAAAGTGACAAAGATGTCAAAGTTGGCATTGCTTACTCCAAATGGGAAAAGCTAGTTGCCCCGCTCTTAAGTCTCGTTTTTTAATCCCCGCTCGACATGGTCTACACATTTGTAAACAGTAATTCATTTTAAATCATAAGGAAAGGCAGTGGAACAAAAACTCCTCCCGCGCGCTCTTTCCTTCTCCCATCGACCCACGTCGTTCGGCCTCTTCATCTCGCCCATCGACCCTGCTCGTTCTCTTCATCAACTAAGCTCCTCTCCGATCTTCCCTCCCTCCATCTCTGACCTCATCTTCGACCATAATTTTTTTTTTCCTTCCCAAACAAATCGAAATTAAAATCTCACATGCACAAAATAACAAATTTTTGGATTTTGATGAGACAAAATAGAACCATATCCAGACTAAGGGAATTACTTACCGGTTAGCATTAGCGCAATTATATCCAGAACGTAAAAGGAACCAAAAGATCACGTGATGGACTCGAGAACAATCACATGACACATAACCTTTCCAAACTTCCAACCCACTGCATGAGAGCACAGCGTGGCGGAATTGGGTGGTCAACCAAGATACCGTCGAGTTGAGTGGCTAAACACGAGAGAAAGAGAGAGAGTGATGAGAGAAAACAGGCGAAAAGAGAGAGTGCATGGAGAAAACTAGAATATACATAAATGAAAGCCGTGGGGTGGGACGTGAACTTACCGGGAGTGAGCGGTGGCTAGGGTGGTTGAGATGCTGGATAGTGGGTTCCCTTTTCACCGCGGAGGAGACGTCCGAATTAAAGGGTTGGAAGCGCGAAACTGTCGTGCTTGGAGGAGCAACCAATTGCTCTATTTTTTAGACCCAAAACAAAGGAGTTTCGGTTCACTGTGCAGGTGGTTGTTCTCGGCACTTTGGTGGTGGTGTAGTGGTGTACGGCGGAGGAGCCAGAGCTCCCATGATGGTCAAGTGGAGGTGGTGCACGACGAAATGAACAAAAAAAAAAAAAAACTGTGGTCGGAGATAGAGGGAGGGAAGATGAGGTCGGAGAGGAGCTTGGTTGATGAAGAGAACGAGCAGGGTCGATGGACGAGATGAAGAGGCCAAACGGCATGGGTTGATGGGCAAGAAGGAGAGAGCGTAGGAGGAGTTTTTGTTCCGTTGCCTTTCCTTATGATTTTTTTTTTTTTTTGAAGAAATCAGACTCATTTCATTAATGAACCGAAGTTACAACTGTGACTTAATAATACATGGAAAAACCAGACTATAAGTCAACTACGCATCAGCTCAGGGGCATCCCCGCCACAAACCAGTGACGGACATTGTCTTAACTTCTAAAAAACTCTCCCATAAACAGAGAAAGCGTTCTGTGAACACAGAACTAAACGACCCCCCAACCTCCCTAGAGGAATGAGACGGGGCACTGCTATGGACATCAAATCCAAAGCCCATTTCTAAATTATTACTAACTAAAACCAAAACCTACACCTAACTACAAACCAAACAACACCAAAAAAACGACCCCAAGCAATAGTGCGAACCCGGATGTTACGCCTACCGCAAGCATCGGCATCTCGAATTGGCCTGGACGGGCACCCAACTCACGCACGGACCACAAAGCCCGGTCGTACGACCATCAGCGTAGCAT
The DNA here is from genome assembly GCA_029856935.1 of Cyclocarya paliurus. Taxonomy (NCBI): domain Eukaryota; kingdom Viridiplantae; phylum Streptophyta; class Magnoliopsida; order Fagales; family Juglandaceae; genus Cyclocarya; species Cyclocarya paliurus. The sequence goes on from JARVXP010000339.1 coordinate 6,826, forward strand.
CATCCAATACTCTCGAACAGCTCTTGCCACAGAGTACGTCCAATCCAAAGGTCCAACACAACACTCGGGTCAACAAAATAACAATAGAACAGAAAAAATTAACTACAAAGTGCTGAAAACAACCAAACAGAAAAATAAACAACAAAAAACACGGATGAACAGTGCACGGAAGTTCGGCATTGGTTCGTGCAGGGCACTGTTTCTCGGGGAGGAAAGCCGACGGTCGATCTTGGAAACCCCGGAGTCAGAGAACCCAGAGAAGCTGAGCGTGGTGGCGGCAGAGGGCTCCCTGGTGGCGCGTGGTGGCCACGCGCCGACGAGATCAGGAAGTTTCGTCCCGCGCGTGCGGGCTACGCGCCTCTCCGTTGGACGCCGGATTTTGAGGTGTTGAAGATCGGCGCCTGGACGTCCTTCCGGTGTGGCGCGTGTGATGAGATGGCGGCTAGAATGACCGGAAACGGCGATCCTCCCTTATGTAACCTGAGAAAACTGAAAAATGAAGAAAAAACACTACGACGAAACAGAATATAAACGCCGGAGACGAAGGGCCGGCGAGGGGAGGAAGGAAACGGCGAGGAAGGAGGAGCCGAGGCTCCCCCTTCCCCCCAACTGGATTCGGACGAGAGGCTGTTTAGAGAGAGAGGGTCTGGTTTAGAGAGAGAGGGTCGTTTCTCCTTCTTTTCGTGGCCCATTCAATCCCTTTCCTTATGATTTAAAATGAATTATTGTTTGGAAACGTGTAGGCCACATCGAGCGGGATACAAAAACGAGACTTAAGAGCAGGGCAACTAGCATTTCCTCACTCAAATTCCAGTATCTAATTAACCAACCTAATTCCCACGATGACCTAATCTATGACCTGAACCAACTTTGTCAAGAGAAAAATAAGAGATGATTATTTGCAGTTTTAATATGTGTAAGTTTTATGTATTTTTTTTAAAAAAATAATTAATAAATTTAAAATTTACATAAAAAATAATTTTTTAATAATAGACGAGTTTGCCCATTTTATAACTATATGTTAACTTTACTCGACAAAAATACTGCCGCTTGACGTGTTTGATGCAACTGCTTGGCATCTGAACGAGGTCTTCTAGGAGTTTTTCTGTAACTATAAATCTATAATTATTTTATAACTTCAAAGAAAATTATGTAAAATGAAAAGATCAAATCAAGAAAAGTCCAAAATTTTAGTAGAGTTTATTAAAATAAAGGTTATAAAAGAGTAATAATAGAATTAGAGTTATGCTAGCTGCTGCCCCAGTAATAATAGCATGGCGTGCCGCCTAGCATAAATTTATATATTTTTTTATATATTTTTTAACATATTTAAATATTTTAAAAAAATAAAAAAATATATCAATACACTAAAAGTCAATTCTTTAATCATTAAGTAAAAAAATTAAATTAAATACATGAGCGGTCAAAGTGAGAGAACAAACTCAGACGACATACTAATATTTTTCATATAATTATAAGTATATTCTTTCAATAGAAGGAGATCAGTAATGATTTAAGAAAAATAATATTTGCAATTAAGAATTACGCAAGCTCCGTACAATACTTTTAAAAAAAATGAGTAACTACAAAGTCTATATGAAAAAAAATTAATTTTGTAATAATAGACTTCACTTTTTTTAAAAAGATTATAAAGCGATTGCTCATTCTACATCTATATCTAACATTATTCCTTATTTATATTATTAGTAGAGTTTATTAAAAGAAATAGAAGACAACTTATTAAAAGGGTAAAATAAGTAATTTTAAATAAAAAAATAAATATTTTTATCATTAAGTTTAAAATAATATTAGACACAAGTTTAAAATTAAAATTGCACGGTCTACATTTGTGCAATTCATTTTTTTGAAATTTATTATATTCAATTAATATAATAAACTTCAAAATAATTTAAATAGACTAAATCAGCATGCAATAACATTCGGATGCTGTTATTCAGTCTCATTATTTTGCACTTTAAAGTTATCACTAGTGCAATATATTTTTTTTAATATTTTTTAAATATTTTAAAAAATTATAAATTTAATAGTAATCACTTTATTAATAATTAAGGAAAAAAACTAAAATACTTAAGAGGGCAAAACTAGGGATCACTTGGCATTTTCCCTCACATTTTTCGAACAACGCCGCAATGAACGCATGCTGAACAGCGAGCCAAGAAAAGCCACAAAAAGAACCCCAACAAACGACAAAAAGTAATGAGAGAGAAGGGGACAAGAGCCACCAGAGACACCCGCGCCACCAGGCCCCGACAGCTGACCCTCAGATGTCATTTCACATTCAGCCCTGCACCAGTTAACTTTCGTATAGCTCTTCGAAAAGGCGACAATGTCGTCCAACTCATCATAATTAGATTAAAATTAAAAACAATACGGAATTAAACAGGTGCATTAAGGGTAATTACAGTATTACAAATCAAAGCTCTCAAACTCCACTATAGTCAATGACCAGAATACCATCGAACATAAAACTCGACATCCGTAAAGTACCGTACCAATACCACCGATGTACAGATAGCAGAAGTCAAGAACCAAAAAACAAGGAGAGAGAGATCAAATAAGCTTAGAAAAAACCCAGATCCACACAACCATAAGTGTTGCTATTCACCGGAATCATCGCCACCGCCGAAAATCGATACTCGATTGTAGAGGAGGAACAAAATGATGATCAGAACGAGCGCGACTCCCACAGGCGAACCGCTAACCCTGTGGATGGTGTCGGGCTCGCCGGTCGAGAAGATGCTAGATATGAAGGAGCCACGCTCGGAGGAGAGGAACTGGATGGTGAGGAGGAGGACGATGGGGAGGAGCAGAAGTCCCACAGGGCTCAGCAGCTCGGCGATGGCAGCGGTGATGGCCTCACCATGGTCACCGACGAGGGACGGCACCACAAGCACGAGGGCCACCACCACAGCCAGTAAGACGCCGTGGGGTGCACCGCCTTGTCTCTCTTCAATCATTCTGTGAGCGGGAGGTTTCGTGAGTTTTGGGAGTGTGTTTTTCGGCTTTCCTGCTGTGTTTTTTTTTCTTTTTATGGCCGGAGGGAATGAGGTGCTTGAGAGCGTCGTCTTGGCCTTTAAGTTGAGACGCGTACATTTATAAGCATGGATTAACTTTTCTCTATAAAAAGAAGAAAAATACAACTATATAAAGGTCGATGTTTCTTATTATTATCAAGTACAATAAATTCTCGAGATAAAAAAGATGTATTCTTTATTCGTGTGTTGAAAAGAAGTCACGTGGCAATTAACGCTCATTCACTTTTATAAAATATTTTATTTAATTATTATAATTTTATTAAATTTTTATATTAAATAAAATAAATAATTTAATTTTTTCAAATTTTAAAATAAAAATAATATTTAAAAAATATTTTAATAATATTATATTAATTTTTAACTTTTATTTCAATTTATCTCATCTCATCTGTAAAAATAAAAACAAACAAGACCTAAATACACATTGTTTCCGCATATCAAACTGTAAATATGTGCATTTTTTGAAGATTTTGATGCTTCGAGATGTAATTTGATAAAAGGTTTTGCTACACAATCTCCTACTATTCATCCACACTCCACACTCTATATTTTTTAATATTTTTAAAAAAAAAATTTTAAATTTATTTTTTTTAAACTATTTCAAATTTTTTATTCACTATTCATATAAAAATTATTTAATAAAAAAAATTAAAAAAAAGATGGAATGTGGAGTGTTAAGAAGTTGAGAAGATTTATTGTTTGATAAAACAGTGATACTTTGAACTTTGAAGTCAGAAAATATCATTTTTTAAAATAAAAAAAATATAATAATGGTAGTAGTATTGGGAATTAGTTAAAATTTTAGGTAGAAAGAGTCCTTTTATTATGAGCGGTGCTATTCACACCGAAAAATAGGTATCGAATGGATACTGAACAAATATTTTTTTAAATCATTTTAAATATTTAAAAAACTATAAATTTATTAAAAAATACTTGTTTAACCATGAAGTAAAAAGAAAAAATAAAATAAAATTCGGTAAAAAAATTGGATAGATAAATTCGATATATGGGAGTAGTGTTTCTCTTTTATTATTGTTATTATTATTATTGCTTTCCTTAAAAGCATATACGTGTTCGAGTGGAACAATTATTTAGAGTTTAATGGAGCATTTACATTAGACTACTACTCTTACAAGGTCCTCGATCAGTAGCGTTATTTCATATTTGTTGACTATTACTTAAGTCACATACATTAAAGGAATTAATATATCATTAGATCAGCGATCTTTCGGTGTTGGAAAAAGAAAAAAGGGTTGGATTCGAGGAATGCACACTCGAATCAAGGTAGAAAGTAGAAGAAAGTGAAAGTGGAAGGTGGAAACACCAAGACGAGTTAATTAATTAGGGGAGTTGCAATTTTCTATGGGCTCCAGTTGCAGTCATGCAGAGCATTAACCCAATTAATTATAATTATGAAACTCTAGATCTAGGCGCTCCTTTAAACTTATATATACAGCATGCATGCATGTGCATGGCGCATTGAGAAATGGAGATTTTTATATGAGCATTGCTATTCATAGGTCTATATACCACACATCAAACTATTTTTTAATTTTTTTAAAATTTTTTATTTATTTTATTCTTCTTAAAACATTTATATTTTTTTATTTATTATCTATATAATACACATTTAATAAGAGAAACAAATTAAAAAAAAAAATTGTAGTGTGTGGTGTGTAGGCTTATGAATAGATTTTTTCTTTTCGTATATATGGTTGTTAGTCAACAAATCAAATAACGTAGATTTTTTACTCAGCTCTTAGAGCATGTGAATGATGAGCAGCAATTACAAAACCATATTTTCCATTTCAAAACGTGTATACGAGTCATTTACTTCCAAATACAACGTATATATTGATCAAAATAGTTCTATATTTAGCTTTGAAAAAAAAACATAACTCTAGTTTTATAATAATTTTTTGAGTAATACTAGATATAGTTTTTAGGCGTATAAGTTTTGAATACTATTTTTGAAAAAAATAGAACGCAGTTTTAAAAAATATATTTTTCATGCATGTCTCACTTTTTCAAATGAATCGTGTAAGACTTACCCACCTTAAAACTATATAAATAATTTTTCATTATCTTGATCAAAATCAATTGGACCACTGAAAGCTTGTATCATTAATATTTCAGCAGTACTATGCTTACGTATAAAACATAAAAAACCATTAGAAACAGTGAAATTAGTGTGGTACACCAACCGCCTACATTGGTTGCATGAATGGTTGGTAGGATATATGATAAGAGCCCACGATATATTATTAGGTAGTGCTACTATGCTATTTAAGTTTGTCCAATTTGCTCTCAGTGCAAATTATACTTTTTTTTATTTTTTATTTCAAATATTTTTTTAAATATGTTTAAATATAGTTTTTAAAAATTTAATACATTAGTAGTCAATTTCTTAACTATTAAATAAAAAATAATATTAAAAAATAAAATAAAACACATAAATAGTCAAATTGAATGGACAAATTCAGAGGACATAGTATATTTTCCGACCAATTTCTTGGACTTTTAGCCTGCAAATGCACCCATCCATTTGTAATGCATAAATATCCGTTACAGATCACATGTAATCTATTTTTGGGGCATCGTGCGTGTATGAATTAATACCTCTACATCATCAAGGGCCAAGGGCCATACGCATATATACGGGCACACTTACAAGACACCAGTCATAAAGGCTTACGTTCAGACTGAATTATTGGTTGTAAGGCGATCAGATGATCCCACCATCACGTGTTCAAGTCCTATATATTTCATGTGCTTTCTTTTCTTTCTTTTCTTTTTTATTATTTAATCTGTGTTTATGTTGGGCAGATCTAATTTATAGTTAATTTTGTAGAAAAATGATAAGTTCAGTTGCTTGGGACAAACGCCGCGTAAGTGGTTGCATATGTAAAGAAATTTAATTGATACGCACCGTTTCGATACGCACTCTTCCATCAGTATTTACTTCCTCATTCCCTCTCACACTGCATCCGTGTTTCCTCTCCTCCTCAGACTAGAACTCCCTCTCTCAATCCTTCCACGATTAAAGACGACACATCCCAACGAGAACAACAAGTAGGATGAAAATAGTGACCCAGCGATGTTGCTCCGGCCTGTGAGGGAGCACCTTGCGAGCGCGACGAAGTGACAATCTGTGAGGGAAATTCTTGTCATTTCTCAGTGATATTTTCACCTGCACCTCCAAGTCCCTTGACGATCTCTCCCTACGAAGTGAGTGGTGGCTAAGGGCCTTTCCGTTTCCAGCGGCCAAGCAGTCGTCTCCGGCAACACCCTTGGGACTTGTTTCGGGCACAGCCGCATTGTTGATGGCGAGCAACTTGATTATGGTAGTCTTCTTCTTAGTGGCAACCACGGGTCGGTGTCAAGCAGTTGGGTTCACCATGATGGATACGATGGAAGTCGACATTCGGTTATCAAAATTAGGGAAATCTCAAAATCCTATTACTCAGATGAAAGAGGGAAAAAGATGTCAAATCTTTGGGTGATTTAATGGACTCCAAAAATAATTCAGCCATTAATGAGGTAGTTCAACAAATTGGCTTCCTGGGCCTTAGTTGAAGACGTTGCTGCATTTTTAGTTGAAAACATTTGGGTGATTTGCTACATTTGGGTGATTTTATTCCAAGACCTTAGTTGAAGACATAGCTACATTTTTTCGTTGTAAATATTTTTTTGGAGTTGATTACCCTTATGTAGAGTATGAATTACAGAGGTGACAAAGACAGAGTTTTAGCAATCATGTTCATAGAGGGTCTTGATAAAAATGGGGATGATCGAACACGAAGAAGAAAGTTAGATTATGTTTGGAAAGTGAGATGAGAATTTTGTGTTTTGTTTTAAAGTTTAAAATATTATTTTTTAGTTTTAAGATTTGAAAAAGTTAAATTGGAATTTGAAAAAGTTGTATTGGGATTTGAAAAAGTTGAATTGTTTATTATATTTTATATAGGAATTTGAAAAGGTTGTAATGATGAGATGAGATGAGATGAAAATTTTAAAGAAGATGAAAGATCCAAACATAATCTTAGACAAAATCTCTCTGTTTTGATATTTCTTTTTTCTCATTTCACGCGCTTTGTCTTTTTGTCTTTTATTTTTTTACAATTAACGTGGCGTCAGCGACTCCCCACCACTTGAGCCCAACGACTGTATGTAGCAGCTTTGAATTTTGTATATCAGTTTCGCTTTGGAGCGGTATTGTCTGTTTTGAGGATGAAACCAGCATCCAATTAGGAACTCTCACATTAGTAATGTAGTAAAAATAACTCTATCAGATTTCTCCCTAAAATACCCTAAACACATTTTCATTTTTACTCCAGGAGGCAGGATACCAGCAGCCCGACGCCAACCCACCCACAGCCACCACACAGTCCGACGCCACCCACAACCTGCACATTGATGCACTACGAACAACTCAGACCAGCCACCTGCATGTAGAAACACAACCTCGCGAGACCAACATCTCCATGCATGGTTCTGCCTTGCACCATCTTGAACAAACCGTGAGCCTCTTCCGCGGCAACCACCAACCTCCTTGCACCATTACCGCTAAAGCCTCCTCCACCAACCTCCAAAACCACGCCACCAAGAACCACCATGCAAGCCTCATCGTGCGCAACCAAAGGAACCTCTCCCAACCCTGTTTTTGGCTTCTCAAAACAGAGCATCCGAAGGAAAGATTCCAAGCACCGATTTCCATGCCCACGTACGCCACCATGCCCACTGCTTTGTGTCGCTGCGAACAGCATTGGAGCACCATCCATGCTCATTTACCATTTCTCTGTGAGCCACCATCAACTCTGGCAGCAACACAGTCGCACGTTCTCTGCATGCCACCTTCTGAAAACCACAAAAGGGTCTTTGTTTTAGACAACCCAAAGCAGAGCAAAGGCTCCGCGTACAGACCACCAAACGCAAGACTCCATCACCAACGCGTTGTTGCCAAATTCCATTTCTGGATATGAGGTTGGTGGGTGAGAACCCGCAAAAAAGGTCCATAGCCAGACAAAGACAAAACAGACGATCAATGAAGTTCGAGTACAGGGAGTATAACAGCCTGGACGAGAATTTTCTTTTGATTCTTTCATCTTAATATTTTTTATCATTCGAAGATAGATAGAGACAAGGGTGAGGGAGGTGAGGGATCTGGCTTCGGTGAGAGAGAGACGAGGGTGGGAGAGAGATCTGATTTGGTGAGGTGAGGACGCATGCTGGGTTTAATGAACGGGCTGCGTGACATGTATACATTGGTGGCTGATTTCAGCCCTTTAATGGATGTACCGATTAGAAGTTATTCGCTTTGTCATATATGTAGTACTGCGGATTGTGAATTATTACAAAATTAGACTGGAATTAACCCAACTCATTACTGACATTGTGGCCCTCCAACTAGAGGATGTACAGCTTAATTTACTTTAAAAAAAAAATGGCCAACTATTCTAATGTGTCAACCCTTTTCCAAACTGCTAATTATAATGTTAATAAATAGAGGGTTAGCTAGGTCGAGTATTTTTTTTTTTCCTTTAATTTTTGAAAAAGGAAGCATTGTGATAGTTAGATAGTACTTCGTCGCATTCATGCAGGTTTTTGGATGGGGAATGCATGCGGTTGCAAAGTCAGTACTCCCAGAGCTAGTAATTGATCTGAGAGGACGGGAAGCTCACAGAGTCGTGTCGGCAAGGGGGTTTATTGATCGTATGGCAAAAGAATACGTACGTACGTACATGATGAAGTTGTGACAGCAAGGGGTCGTTTCTTGTATTTGGGAAGGCTCTGTTTGGATGTACAAAGCAATTGAGAGCGCACGTCAGTTTTAAGCTGTTCTGGTCATCTAAACACACAAATGAATATAGTTGAATTTGAACCCGTTGACTGGAACCTACATAAATAGTGCCGGCAACTATTGAAAGGGACTTTATGGTTCTCGAGACATGAGCTAACAATTGAGATCGGTTAAACAGTGCATTTTAAGTTTATTACTTATTGACATGTATTGTTAAGTCCCACAACTTAAACTCACAATATTTGCTTCTTAATCCTTGCGTCAGAATGAAGTGTAAATTTTTTTTTTTGTAGGTTCGGTGCATTGTGAGGAAACAATAATGTCAGTAAACAGTAGATATTTATAATGGGTTCCAATAATTTTATAATTTTTCATAAATATATATAAACTCATCGTAATATCTAAACACATTTTAAACTCATCTCAAGTGACTCAACTATCTCAACTCACTACTATTCATAAAGAACTCAGCTCAGCTCAAAATCTAAATGCAGATCAGGCCTCGTTTGGATTCGGAAAGTGTTTCATCTCATCTCTTCATTACAACTTTTCTAAATTCTCACACAAAATATAATAAATAATTCAACTTTTTCATATCTCAAAATAATAATCATATTAAAAAATAATATTCTAACAATATTTTTTTAACTTTTATTTTTTAATTAAAATCATCTCATCTCATCTTTAAATCCAAACTGCCCCATTTAGATTTGAAAAGTGTCTTATCTTATCTCATTATTACAACTTTTCCAAATTCTCATACAAAATATGATAAACAATTTAATTTTTTCAAATCTCAATTCAACTTTTTCAAATTCTAAAATAATAATAATATTTAACAAATAATATTTTTTTAACTTTCATCTTTTTTCTAAAACCATGTAATCTCTCACAACCTAATACATGACTTGAACCATCAGATATGTTCTTCTACATTTGTGAAGCGAACTATCTCATCTCATTTTATCATTATAACTTTCTTAAATTTTCATATAAAAATATAATAAATAATTTAACATTCTCAATTTTTAAAATAAAAATAATATTAAAAAAAATATTTTATTTAACTTAAAAAAAAATATCTCATTTCATATCGTAACTTTCTTTCGTATTCAAACCCAACTACTTGTCACACAGGTTGTTCCCAACTCATGTGGCCATGAAACTGGCTATATAGGCACCTAAACATCTAGTGAATGGTAAGAGGACAAACTAGTTGGGAGTGGCTTCGTTTGGTTACCCAACCAAACTCAACTCATCTCACTCATCATTACAACTTTTTCAAATTTCAATATAAAATATAATAAATAATTTAACTTTTTCAAATCTCAAAACAATAATAATTTTAAAAAATAATATTTTAACAATATTTTATCATCTAAACTCAACTCATTTCAACAACCAAACGCACCCTTAAATTTCCATGGAAAAAACTACTCTTTCCGCTGGGCTATTGTTTATTTTTCTTTTCTTTTTAACTCTTTTTAATTAATGATTAAATAAGTATTTTTTAATAATATTGTAAACTCTTTAAAAAAAATATTTAAAAGTATTAAAAGAAAAAAAAAGAAAAAAAAGAAAAATCAACTAGCTGGAGCTGAGCAGCCACCCAATTTCAATTGCCTTAGGGACAGACTGATCACAATGTCCTTGATTTGTGAATCAATGGGAAAACTACATGAAAATAAACTACTGCGGTTTGATGCTAAATAAAAGCTCTAACTATCATGTACATTTCACGTAATTAAGTACAACTGTACAAGTCACAGTCGAAACAATAAACTAACCTGTCAATTAAGTACGTAGAAGATTACTAAATGCATGCAGCCGCGACTTCAAAATCTAGAAAATTTCATTAATTTCAACCAAAGGAAGTCAGTCTGGACAATTAACTTCGCTAACAAAGCTGATAAAGTGAACTTCATATTAATTAATCAGTCATACTACTGATGCAGCATTACAGCATTACTATATATCCTTGAAAAAAATCCCAGCCTACTATGCACGTATATAAGAAGAAAACGGGGGAAAAAAGCACAACGAAAGGTTAGAAGAGTTTTATTGCTCAATCTCCCACCATAATCACATGCACATAGGATAGGAGCTGCCAGCTAGATTGTCATGGCCAGGACACTCCTCAAAGCAATACCCACAAATACAAATTATACAATGGTCCCTATTCCTCAGGATATCCTTGCATAACTGTTGGAAACATGTGTTACCGCACCCCAAGGGTTCTCCTCCCGGTCTAAGCATGCATTCGTAATAATACCCTCTGTGCCTTGCAAACTCTTGTTTTTAGGAAACGATTAAAAGTAGAATCATTCTGGTGGCAATAATAAAAGAGTGTCCAGAGTCCGATACCAAAATCCCATATAATTGATGATCATAGCGCTCTGAACTACATCTCCACCTTCGGCTTTGACCCACTTTGCAGCAGGTCACTCTTCCACATCGTATTTCAAAGCGTAGAAATTTCTATAAACTGGGAGCAATTCATCGACACAAATTATTGGGTTAGTATTGGGTGGGGTGCGCCAGGCCCGTGCAATAGTGCAGCGCATGGGCGACGCTTGAAGGCCCCAGCAGCAAGCTACTGTGGCGGGCTTCCCCCTAAAAAAATTAATTTAATATCGTGTGGCCCATTGGACCACGTATCAGATATTAAACTGATAAGAACAGATACTACACTTGATCTTAGCCAAAAGGCCGAGAAAGGTATGCTTATTCTCGTTGCTTGCTTCTCATTTTATAGATCGCCTCAACCTCGCTCTCATCATACCTATTCGGTTTGGGACTTGGCAGACTCCGTGAAGTGCTTCTAGTAGCCGTCAAGGTCGATCACATTGTGAAGTGCTTCCACTCTCTCTTGCAGCCTTGTTCGATTTCCTTCGCACGGAACAAACAGTGGCTGTTGCATCCGCGGCTCCGCCATATCTGGACGCCAGTTTTGAGTCTTTTTTTTTTTTAAAAGAAAAGATAGATTAGTACTTGTTGGTGAGATTATTCTGGGCATGTTTTCTGATATCAAATATAAATACACATTTTACAATTTACGTGTTCAGTTTAGATTTGTTATTTATCATCTTCACACATCATATTTTTATTTTTTATTCTTTTAAAATTAATTGAATTCTTCTACTCATCATCTATATAATATACATTTGATTAGAGAAAAAAAATAAAAAATTCATATATACTGTATAATGTGAAATAATAAATAGAATTTTTCATACCATTATTGTAACAACAAACTCGCCTTAAAGGTGGATTTCATTTCACTTTGTTTACGTGGCCCACGGTTTGGATGCCCTTACTTCTTTCCCCTTCTTCACGGTAGCAATCCCTAACCTTAGGCTTAGACCCTTCAATTCCAAGGCTTAGCCTATGACAAAAGGTAATTTTACAAACTGATATAATTTAACATAACTCGTTTCAAATTATAAAATTATTTATATTGTAAAGTAAATTTAACGAATTAGATAAAACTATATAAAATTATGAAATTACTTTTATATAATTATTTTGCGAATGAGACAATAGTCATTTTGTAAAGATTCGGTTGAGACTACTATTATGCTTTCTTTCAAGATCCATGCCGTGAAAAAAAAAAAAACATTGATGAATTCTTTTAGGACTTATTTAGATACAAAAACAATCTCAGTTCATCTCATTTCATTATTATAATTTTTTTAAAAATTCACACAAAATATAATAAATAATTTAACTTTTTCAAATTCTAAAACAATAATAATATTAAAAAATAATATTATAACAATATTTTATCAAACTCATCTAAAACCATCTTATTTCATTATCCAAACGAGCCTTTACACTATTTAAATCGTTTTATAACCTTGTGTTCGAAATTCCAGCTCCACAAATTATTTTTATAGAATTAGATCAAAGATATTTAGAGTGACATATTAATATGTCATTTGTCTAATAATAGCTTTTCCAACAAGTAGAGGTGGGTGAGAGAATTTTTTTTTTTTTAATTTTATTCGGGGAGGGGGTCGAATCCAAGTCTTCCATTTTAGAGGTTTGAGTGTTATGCCATCAGGCCATATACTTTTGACAATAAATTATTTATTTCTAAATGCAAGATCTTTGAGTATTTAAATAATGCAATAAACATCGATATGGTGCACAAATGTAGTAAGAGAAAGGGTAATAATACTCCAAACATCACCGATGTTTCTCACATAATATCAACATCCCTAATTTGGCAAACACACATTAAAGTTTATATAGTTTGATTCTCGATTTTCAAATTGTTTTGTGCTCGATACATGTCACAACAATAACGTGGTTGTCATCCGATGGAGTTACGAGTAGCACCCATGCAACACCATCGATAACTAATATAACTCTCACTTTTTTTGAGTCAAATACAACTCTCATATTCTAAATATATAATATAACTGTCACTTTTTTCAAATTAAAGTAATGACTTGCATAAATTTTAAATATATAAGTTTGGCGGAATCTTTTTATAAAAAATAGATTTTATCATATTAAAGCATAAAAAATATTATTTATTAGTGAGACTCACTTTTTTATAAAATCTATATAAAATTTACATATGATAGGGTTATTACCTTCTTACTACCTATTTACTACTATTTTTATATTTGATTTTTTTTAATTTTTAATTTTACTTAATCATTAAAGGAGTGACTATTAGTAAAATATACCTAACATTACTTTTCTTACCTATCATCTGTGAAGGTGGTTGGAACTTGGTGTTATAAGTGCATACTAGCATGAGTATGATAATTAAGACCTCGATTATTTTCATAGATGAAATGAAATGAGATGAAATGGATTGAGATTAAAGTTAACAGTTAAATAAAATATTATTAGAATATATTTTTTTAAAATTATTTTTGTTTTGAGATTGAAAAAGTTAAATTATTTATTTATTTTGAGTGACGATTTAAAAAAATTGTAATGATTAGATCGGATAAGATGAGATGTATTGAGATGAATTGTAAAAACAAAAGAGGCCTAAAAATAATAATAAAGAAAAGATTTGAGTTCATGTTTGGAAGCACGAGTATGATAACCAAGATCAGGTCATGGACCTTTTGATCATTGTCCGGCAAAACAAATAGCCCGTGTTTGGGGAACTGGACTGCCCGCCCCGGGTTTCCTCAAGCCCGCCTAGGCGCCTACCTTTGAAACCTACCGCCTACCTCCCCACTCCTCCAACTCGGGCGAGAAATAGCTCGTAAGTGAGAGCCTAAAACCCTAGAATAAGATTCTCTTGCAGAATAATCACCGAGACTCGACGTCGAAGATGCCAGGGGCCACCCTGGAAATGGAGCCAGTGGAGCCACAGTCACTAAAGAAGCTCAGCTTCAAGTCCCTCAAGCGAGCCCTTGATCTCTTCTCCCCTCTGCATGGCCACCTCGCTCCTCCCGATCCCAAGAGGTCACCCTCTATATCATCCCCGAATTTATATATTTATTCATTACTGAATCTCGATTGTGACCCTATTTTCATTTAACTAATTGATTTTCTAATAAATATTTTAATTTGTGCAGTAAAAATATTCGCATGAGCCACAAGGTCGGTGAATTTTCCGTTCATTTAAAAGTTCGGGTTTCTTTATTGTCTACAAAAAGTGAACAAATCTCGGAATGCATCTTGAATGATTTTGAGTTTGTTAATTAACCATTGAGATTGTAGTTTGAATGGGTTTTGAACGAGATTTTTATCTGGTTTGTAGGTAAGCCTGGAGTATGGAGGCAACAAAGCCATGACGAGTCAACCTTCCCTCGGGGTTAATGCCATTGCATCGGGTCCTGGTGCTCAACCTCCAGTTCCTCCTAATACCCTTGCTCTTACAGGTATTTTAATAGTTTAATGATAAAACATAACGATTGTAATTGAATTTTGTTTTGCACCAAAAATAATATGCAATTAGTTATCAAACCTTAACTAAATCGCTGAAATGTAGAAGTTGCATTAGCCAACATTAGAATGTCAATTATTTGTGACACTTAAGGATTTGCCGGTATTTCCATGCCCGTCTCCCATCCTTAATGATTTATATACGAGTAGGATTGCAATATAAGTGCTCTGTTATTCAGTCTTTTGATCAAATAGTGGTCCAGTTGAACGCTCAATAATCAAGAAATGTTGAATATAGTGTTTTTTTTGTTATGTTTCTTTTATAGCAAATAATTTCCTTGGTGATGAGAAAAAGTTCCATTTGATTAAATGGGATAAGATTTGTTCCCCCCTTTCTTGTGGTGGTTTGGGGGTAAGAAAGCTGAGCACTTTCAATAAGGCCCTACTCGGGAAATGGCTTTGGAGGTACCATCAAGAAAGTGATGCTTTATGGGGGACCGTGGTTGATGCTAAATTTGGGAGCACTTGGGGTAGCTGGATTTCTAATGAAGTGCTTGGTTCATATGGTGTGGGTGTCTGAAAATTTATTAGGAAGGGCTGGGAGGCTTTTTTTTGCAATTTCAGATTTCAGGTGGGTCGAGGCACAATGGTCAGATTTTGGTTTGATGTCTGCTGCAGTGAGACTGCTCTCAAGGAGGCTTTCCTTCTCTTTTCAGAATGAAAAATGCTGAATGCAGTCAGTTTCGGTAAGCGTTGGGCAGTCGGCAGCTGACGTGGAAAATGAAGACAAAACGATGCGCACCTTCCTTCACTCTCCACCTTTCCCCTTCAAGTTCTCCCTCTCCCTCCCACGAAGACCTCTCTTCGTCTCCACAGCAAACAACTCTCCCCCTCCCTTCGATTTCTCAAAGCCCTTCTTCCTTTGTCTTCCGAGATCTTCCCTCCCACGAAGCTACTCCCTCTCCATTTGCTGCTTTGCCTCACCACGAAGCCCTCCTCCTTTCGTCTTCCGAGATCCCCTTCGTCTCCCTCCCAAGGCCAGAACCCCTTCGTCTCCACCTTTCCCTCCCTTCGAAGACCACAATCCACGACATCAAATTTTGCAGCTTGAAATTTTGAGGTGCACTAGCTTGGTGAGGTTGGCGAACCCAGAAGGCAAAGCTCGGAAATTGTTTTGTTGCGAGAAGGAACCATTTCTCGTGGTGGGCTCAAATCCAATGCGTAGGGGACATATCTTTTTTTTGTGTAGTTGCTGCTTTCGGCCATCGAGTCATTTGTTGAATCTTTGAGAAAGGAGTAGAACAAGAAGAAGAAGAAGAAGATTTGGAGGTGTGTAGTTTGGTAGGTGAGGAAGAGGTTGGAGGAGTTTTCGCTGCAGAGATTTTTTGTGTAGTTAGTTGCAGAATTTTTTTTTATTCTAGATTTTTTGATTTTGTTTTCCTTTCAATCGGAGATAGTGTAAGAGAACGGCAATTGTGGGTGTGTGTAGGCCAGTGCTAGGGCAGATCTTGCTCATTTGAAGTTACAAAACAAAGACTGTGGATGATTATTTGCTTCGAGACTCTGTAAATTGGAAGTAGAGTTAAGAAAAAAAAATCACTCTGTTTATTTGTCTTCGAGTGCACAACATTAATTTCCAGCCGGTTGAGAGAGCAATAGCGTAGGGGTTTTTACTGGGTTTGAAGAACGAAAAGGGAAAAGCAACGAAGAGGGAAAATTCTGGGGTTTTTCTGGGGGATTAGAAAAAATCACTTTCCATTACTCAGAACGAAGAGGAAGAAGAACGAAGATGCTTAAAATCACTTTACATTACTCAGAACGAAGAGAAAGAAAAACGAATGTTGGGGATTAGAAACTCTGGAATTTTTTTTTTTTTTAATGAACAGTAACTGCCACATCAGCAGCCGATTGCACGCCGACTGCAAGTGACGACTGCATATAGCAGAACCGTTTCAGAATAGCATTGTACAAGGAAGCTTCAGTTGCCGATCATATGGACATTTCAAATGGCCTGCTGCAATGGAATGTGCCATTTATAAGAGCAGCACAAGATTGGGAACTGGGAGATATTTCTGACTTATACAGCTCCCTATACGCATTGACTTTGGAGCATGGTGTAGAGGACAAAATGTTGTGGATTCATCCCGGAAACAAGAACTTCTCAGTAAGGTTCAGGTGTTCTGTGCAAGCTTGATATGGAGAAGGCATATGATCATGTGAATTGAGATTTTCTCTTATACTTGCTTGAGAGATGTGGTTTCGGGGTTAGGTGGATTGCATGGGTGCGCCATTGTATCTCAACCGCCCGGTACTCAGTGTTGGTTAATGGCACACCTGTTGGTTTCTTTGATAGTTCGCGGGGATTGCGACAGGGAGATCCTTTATCCCCTCTCCTATTTGTGATAGTTATGGAGGCTTTAAGTAGGATGGTGCAAGCTACGGTTGGGGGAGGTTTCTTATCGGGCTTTCAAGTGGGTGATCGTTCGGGTGGCAATATTACCATTTCACATCTTCTTTTTGCAGATGATACGTTAGTTTTTTGTGAAGCGAATAGTAGCCAGATCCAAACTTTACGAGCACTGTTACTTTGCTTTGAAGCAGTGTCAGGGCTAAAGGTGAATCTGGGTAAGTCTGAAATGGTTCCCGTGGGTGCAGTTTCTAATATACTCAGTCTAGCTAGACTTCTGGATTGTAAGGTGTCCTCTTTTCCAATGAAATATCTGGGTCTTCCATTGGGAGCAACTTTCAAGAATAGAGCTATATGGGATGGGGTAGTGGAGAATATAGAGAAGAGATTGGCTGGCTGGAAACGGACATATTTATCGAAAGGAGGTCGCCTCACTCTTATCAAGAGTACTCTCACAAACCTTCCCACTTACTTTTTATCCTTGTTTCCTATGCCTGTTGGGGTTGTGAACAGAATAGAGAAACTCTTTAGAGCATTCTTATGGGGAGGTATGGGGGAGGAGAAGAAATTCCACTTGGTTAGATGGAAGTCTGTATGTGTCTCAATAGTGAATGGGGGATTGGGAGTGTGTAACTTGAGAACTTTTAATAAAGCGTTACTGGGAAAATGGCTCTGGAGATATCATTCGGAGGGGGGATCATTGTGGAAGGATATTATCAACGCTAGATATGGTACTGCTTGGGGTGGTTGGTGCTCTAAGGAAGTGAGAGGGGGGTATGGGGTAGGTTTATGGAAGTACATAAGGAAGGGTTGGCCATGCTTTGCAAATCGAATTCGTTTTGTAGTTGGTGAGGGTATTCGAATCAATTTTTGGAGAGACTTGTGGTGTGGAGAGCATCCATTAGAAAGAACATTTCCGGCCTTATACCGTATTGCAGTAAATAAGGAGGCTTCAGTTGCGGATTTGCGTCTATTTTCTCATGGTGTCCAACAGTGGAACATTCTTTTTAATAGGGATTTTCATGATTGAGAATTACCTATTGTCTCAGAATTTTACACTTTACTATATTCTACGGAGGTTGCTATGGCACGGCAAGATAGTTTGAAGTGGAGGTCCAATGACCACAAGAAATGTACAGTTAAGGCGTATTATAGCATCTTGGCTACACAGAGTGATACTACGCCATTCCCTTGGAAGAATATATGGAGATCTCGTGTGCCTTCTAAAGTAGCTTTTTTTGTTTGGAGCGCTGCTCTTGGGAAGATATTGACCACGGATAACTTGAGGAAGAGAGGATGTGTAGTAATGGATTGGTGTTACATGTGCAAGAAGAGCGGAGAATCTGTGGACCATCTCTTATTACACTGTGAGGTAACAAGGGTGTTGTGGGACGAAATCTTTCGACGGGTTGACGTTGCTTGGGTTATGCCTAGGAAGGTGGTGGAATTGTTGGGTTGTTGGTCAAAGATGCAAGGTTGGCATCAAGTGGCAGCAGTGTGGAAGATGATCCCGTTGGGTATTATGTGGTGCATTTGGACGGAAAGGAATGCTCGTTGTTTTGAAGATAAGGAGCGCACAATGACTGAGCTGAAGAATTTTTTTCTCCACACTCTAATGTCTTGGTTTTCCACTATTGTATTACATGGGGATAATGTTCAGGAATTTTTGTCTTTAATTTATCGCTTTTAGAATGTAATTAGGTGTGCTTAGGTATACTACCTGTGTACAAGGGCTTTGCCTATTTCATTCATATATATAATATCTATCTTTTACTGATAAAAAAAAAAAAATAATGCTTTGAATTCCCAATCTTCTACTATTTTCCCTTGGAAGCGTATTTGGAAAAGCAAAGTGCCTCTAAAAGTTGTTTTTTTTGGTTGGTTGGCCTCTCATGGAAAAATCCTGACCATAGACAAGCTGAGGAAGCGCGGTATTTTCATAATGGATTGGTGTTTTATGTGTAAAAGGAATGGAGAACCAACATACCACCTTCTTCTCCATTGTGATGTGGCAAAGGCTCTTTGGGATGATATATTTGCAAGGCTGGATATTGCGTGGGTGATGCCTAAAAGAGTGGTGGATCTCTTGGCTTGTTGGAATGGAGTAAGGGGAAATCGTCAAGTAGCAGAGGTTTGGAAGATTGTGCCTTTATGTCTTATGTGGTGTATATGAAACGAGAGGAATGGACATTGCTTTGAAAATAGAGAACGTTCTTTGTGGGGGGGGGGGGTATTAGAGTTCTTTGTTACTTTGGGCTAAGGCCATTGTATTAGAGGGGCTAATTTTAATGACTTGTATGCTTTTTTTTTTGTTAGTACGATGTAATTAGGTATATTTCTTTTGTATACTACATGTGTACTTGGGCTTTGCCTAATTACG
Source organism: Cyclocarya paliurus (assembly GCA_029856935.1). Lineage (NCBI taxonomy): Eukaryota > Viridiplantae > Streptophyta > Magnoliopsida > Fagales > Juglandaceae > Cyclocarya > Cyclocarya paliurus. The sequence continues at coordinate 26,328 of JARVXP010000339.1, forward strand.
AGGATTAGTAAATTTTTCTTATAAAAAAAGCAAATAATTTCCTTTTGGTTAGTGAAACAAAATTCATGAAGAAAATATATTGGTACGCTTTATTTCTTTCTTTCTTAAATGACATTGGTTTTAGGCATTATATTGCTGCCATTGTAAACATGACTAAAATCTTTGGGATATGCTGTTATTGATTTGCAGGTCCAGAGGATTCTAGTGATCACCAAAAGGGAGGAGCTCAAAATGATCTAATCGTTGGTCCATCCATTCAACCAAAGGCATCGTAAGTACTTTTGTGATACCCTATATGATAAGTAAGGGTAGGTGGTGTATGAGATCCCATATTGTTTGGGAATGAAAGGTTCTTGCTCTTTATAATGTTCCAATGGAGCCCTAATTGTATCATTGATCAGTCCTTTTGGAGTATAGGTCATGTGGTTTGGGCTGTCCATTGGGGCGTTATAAATGTTATCAGAGCCTATCCCAACCAGAATGTGGAACTTGAACCGTGTCGCCTATAACAGACGGGCTCGACGAGGACGTCAGGAATTTAAGGGGGGCAAATTGCGATATCCCATATGATAAGTAAGGGTAGATGATGTATGAGATCCCACATTGTTTAGGAAGGAAAAGTTCTTACTCTTTATAATGTTTTAATGAGACTTCAATTGTATTATTGACTAGTCCTTTTGAAATATAGGTAATGTGGTTTGGGTCTTCCATTGGGGTGTTATAACTTTCCCCCCCTTTCTCTCTTTGACTTGTGCACATATAGACACATTTTGATATTTTGTTTTTAGTTACCTACCCTGCTGCCCATGTTTTCTGTGGCCCTTTTATAAGGAACAATAGTTTCTGTATTTCCCTCGTAGCAGGATGGTTAATCTTTAGGTATAATATTTCTAAATTACCACTGTACCATAATGGGTTGTCACTAATAGGGGTGTGCATGGTCAGTCGGTTTGGGTAGGAACTTCAACTGGGTTCTCTTCGAAATTGAGACAATGCAGATATCATGTTCCAGTTGGGTTGGTTATATTGGTTTGGGGATTGTCAGTACTGGGCAGAGGAAGAGAGTGAGTGGTGCTTGCAATGGCATTTGAGACAATAACTTAGAGAGGAATATTGGCGTTTGATCCTGAGCAATATTCCATTCAGATCTTTTATTGATCGAACTTATTTCGGATCATACATGGGGAATAAGATAATAAGGGGTATAAATAAACTAAAGATTTGATGATGGAGAAAGAGATTCTGACCTCAATAGAGACTGAGAGAGATGAGGACGAGAGGTTCTACTAGAGATGAGGGATATGGGAGGCTTATTGAGAGAGAATAGAGACAGAGGATGAGGATCCAGAATATTGGAAGGAAATAGATTGGGATTTACTTCTTTTGGGTTACAATCAAGTGTATACAACTTGAAAGATACAAGTAAAGACACCTATAAAATTTTGCCTCATAAACTTTTGTTTTATAGATACATATGATTTTCGCATATGTATATTTATCTTTTATTACTATAATCTCGTTTAAGTTGACCAGTTCTAGAATCAGTTCAGTCGGTCTTTCCACTGCATAGGTATTAGTCTTTCAGTCTCTAAGTGACTTTTTCCCCTGAATGGTAAGCAAATATTCTCATATTCGGGCGTGGTAATATTGAGTATTCTCACAACTCCGAGGCATACAAAACCAACTTTTCTTATTTTATATCTTAAAATATTTTCTGTTGCATTTAAACTTATATAATTATATGGAGGAAAATTTGCCACTGTATTGAACTAGCACTGATGATGCATGCTTTTGCCAGGAATGATGTTGGTCTACCCAGCAAAAGCTCTGCAGTTGTTTCTGCTTCAGGGTCATCTGAAAGGTTTTATCTTTTTTCTCTACTTTATTTCTTAGATGCAGACAAGTACTTAGCATCTTTTTGTGGGGATAAGAAAAGATCCCCTAATTATATTACAAGTTCTTTGAAGGACTAAGTTTTTATAATGATTGAAGTAGAAAACAGACAAGTTTTTGGCATATTTTGCTAAAATAAACTTATAAAAAAAATATATTTTGCTAAAATAAAAGAATTTGACACTTTTTGGTGAGCTAGTATTCATTATGTCATGCATGCTGTCTTTTGTTGAAATTTACTTGCAGTATGTGCAGATGCGCTATATTGCTTGTTATTGTATATTGTTCTTCAGAAATGCTGTTATAAAGCATTGAAAATATAATTTATTTTTCTTAAATCTCTACAAGATGGAACTAGACAATTGAAGGTCGGTTGAGGATTGTAGATTCTTTGATACATTAACTTGCACATCAATGTTATTGTTTGATGCTAGCTCAATTTGACTTGAATTGCTTTGGTTTCTTTCTTTAGGAATTTATCTACATCTGCTATAATGGAAAGAATCCCAAGCAAATGGCCACGTCCTGTATGGCATCCTCCATGGAAGACCTACAGGGTAAGCCTTTCTTTTAATTATAAATGGATAGACTGTAAGTGGTGGAGCAATGGCATTAGTAATTTGTTAGGTGTTTTTTTTTTTCAATTCAGATTACATGCCTGTATTAAAATTTTAGGATATAAATTCTGTTTGTTTTTCTTTAAAATATGGAACAAATTGTGTTCCTTTCCCTGAAGAAACTCTTGTGAAATTTTAAGCAATTTGTGCATTTCTGGGGAACCAGAATCCTTCATCCTTTTTTATATCTAAAGCATAAATTGTTAAGTTCCTATTTGGACTTGCCTTTGATATGTATGCAGTATTTTTCAATTTTGACTCCAATCACCGTTATTTATGAATTTTTTACTGTTAGTTAGAGTAAATTAGGTTTCCCTCTATGTTTGGATGGCTGCTCACTACAGCTCCTGTTTCTCTATTCTCCTAGAATTTATGGGCCTTTGTTCCTTTTCTGCTTCCCCTAGATGGGTATTCCCCTCTTTTATATTTCCTGCGTACTTGGGTTGTGCCCTCTGTGCTTTTAAAAAGATTACTTCGCTTGATTTATAAAAAAATTATGGCTAGATTGGGCTATTTTGGCAAACGCACACAAACAAGCGATTAGTCAGTTTTCAATTTTTTAAATCTGTCCCTTTATTTTTGAATGGCCAAAGGTGGAGCCAATTTGCTGGTCTAGCCAGATGAGGTTGCAATGAAAAATAAAATCGAAAAGAGGAAAATAAGGGAAATGTATATTATTTTGTGTCCATGCAGCTACTTAACAGAAGAAAGTGTCCATGCAGCTAAAAAAAAGGAAAAAAAAGTCTCATCTGTAAATTTTGGGAGTTCCTATTTTTGTACTGTAGAATAAATACTGATTCCCAGTCTCAGTGTCATTGGTAATGGATTGGCTAACACCTCGTTTCTGGCTGACCTCTTGGATTATATTTTTATTTGATAAGTTTGTTGTTAATGGTGCTGTATCTTTGCTTAGCCACTTTAACATTCTCTAATTTCATTTCTTTAGGTCATCAGTGGCCACTTGGGATGGGTGAGATCTATTGCATTTGATCCAAGTAATACATGGTTTTGTACCGGCTCTGCCGATCGCACAATCAAGGTATCCATGTTCAGTTTAATTCATCTAAATTAGTTCTAAAGACTTGTTCCGACAATGCATTATAACCATTTGGGTTTGCTTTGGTTTCTTTCATAACTTTTCCTCTTTTTTTTTTTTTTTTTTAAAATTTTACTTATCCAAAAACAGTGCTCTGATTTTTTTTTTTGGTGTTACTTTACAGCCCCTGCTCTCTCTAGCTTCACATTTTCTAAGAATTCCTTGTCTAGTCATAAATTTTTTTATTTCTCGCATGTGATTCCCATTGGATGATCTGAAATTGCTTGTTGTAAACTTGGAAATGTCTTGGGGAACATTACTGTCGTTAGAAAATGTTTTGGCAAAACATGGCCAGGAAGTTTGGTAAAAACTTACAAAACTGAATTGATTAAACTAAAAAAGTGTGGTGTGCCAAAGCTCAGTTATTGCGAGAATGGGTCAATAAGGAGATTGTCTTTCTGTTATTTACTAACCAATGACTCTTTTTTTAGGATTCAAAGAATAGCAATTATGATTATGCTACTACCCTAATGTTTTTCAACATTTTATACCCCATGATCTCTGTCTCTCGAGATGTTTCTTGGTAAGGAACAACAACTGAGTATTTTTTCCCCTTTGATTTTTTTCTTGACCAGATTTGGGATGTTGGAAGTGGAAGGCTAAAACTCACCCTAACCGGACACATAGAACAAGTACGAGGTCAGTTTCTAACACATTATTGATGGTACATCAGGTTCCATTGGCCAAATGGTAAATGAATCAGGTATAAGATGGTAAAAAATGTGTGATGACTATGAGGAATCCCTTGACACCTTGCTTACAGCCATTGAAGCAAGTCCCTCTCTTGAGGATGGAGAGTCTTCTGCCTGTGGTTCCAATCTGGGCAATAAAGGCAATAGAGGTTTAAGAAGGTTACAATCCTCTATTAACTATGACTGGAAGTACAAGCTGAAGTAGAGCTAAAGGGAGATCTGATTGTAGGCATATTGTGGCCAGTACATAGCTTTTAGGGTTTTCTGTACAGTGTGCGGGGATTTTGTACTGTTTCTGTAGGCTTAGTGGGAAGCTCAATACTAAGTTAAGGGATTTTTTGGAGGGGTCACTTTGTTTTGTGAGATAGGACTTGGTGGGTCAGAGCTTAGTTTGGTGGATTTTTTCTTTCCCTTCACTTTAGGTGTTTCTGTTGTATATTTCTTGTGTACTTGGGTACATCATCTGATTTTAATGAATTTTGATTACTTAAAATAAAATAAAAAAGATGGTAAAAATGTGCTTTTGCAGGCCTTGCTGTCAGCAGCAAACATACGTACATGTTTTCTGCTGGTGATGACAAACTAGTCAAATGTTGGGACCTGGAACAGAATAAGGTTAGAACCTCTACGTAAACAAATGTTCAATGCTCTGTTGCATCGCTAACTCTACTTGTTAAGAACATATTACTTTTGTTTAGGCCATCCGGTCTTATCATGGTCATCTAAGTGGCGTCTATTGCTTGGCTCTTCATCCCACTATTGATGTTTTGCTGACTGGGGGACGTGATTCTGTCTGCCGGGTATGCAGTTAATTAGTATGATTGAAATTACATACTGAAGCTGTTATAAGCTTCTTACTCAATTGAGGGTGTTTTTGGTGATAAATTGGTATGAGAAAAATGATTTTGTGTGTTTCAATGCAACTATGTTTAGGTTTGGGATATTCGTAGCAAGGCACAGATTTTTGCTCTATCTGGGCACGATAACACTGTTTGCTCAGTGTTTACTCGACCTGTGGTACGTGGAATCTTTTTCTGGCTGACACCTTTTTTTCCCCCTAATATATGCTGATATCAGTTTGTAGTGTCTGCTTCCTAAAAGAGTTTATATGCTAAAAGCTTTCATATATACATGTATATGTCTAATACTATAATCAGGCATAAGGTCCAAAATTTACCCTTTCTTTCTTTTTTTTTTTTTTTTTTTTGGGGGGGGGGGGGGATCTCTCATTTGCCCACCTATTTCATGTCATTGTTCCCGCTCCCTACAAAGGTTGCCAACCGTATTTAGAAGTTACAAAGAGACTTCTTGTGGAGTGGATTGGGGGAAGAGTTCAAATTTCCTTTGGTTAATTGGCCAACGGTCTGTACTCCATTTTCTAGTGGTGGATTGGGGATTCGCCACTTGACAAAATTTAATCAAGCCCTGTTGGGTAAATGGCTGTGGAGGTATCAACACGAAAGAGGGGCCCTATGGAACTCGGTTATAGATTCACAGTTTGGGGAGGCTTGGGGAGGATGGTGCTTGAATGAGGTACGCAGCCCATATGGGTTGGGTTTGTGGAAATACATTGAGAGACATTGGGAGATCTTTTGAGGACATGAACATATTGTGGTGGATGACGGTTCTCGTGTTAGATTTTGGTACGACAAATGGTGTGGTGTAAGAAGTTTCCAAGACCACTTCCCGACCATTTTTGAGCTTGCACGAGGAAAGGATGCAGCGATAGCCAACCTATTGGTCATTTCCAGCGGCTCCCCTCAGTGGAATATTGAGTTCACTAGGGCAGCCCAAGATTGGAAGTTGGAGACTATTATAGAGTTTTATGCGACATTATATTCTGTAAACATTACCAAGGGTACAACCAATAAGATGAATTGGAGCCCATCCAGGAAAGGTAAATTCACTGTTAGATCATTTTACCAAGTTCTAACAAGTCCTGGAATGACTATGTTCCCATGGAAGAGTATATAGCAGACGAAAGCTCCTTCAAAAGTAGCTTTTCTTCGTATGGACAGCGTCATTGGACAAGATTCTTACCATATATAATTTAAGAAAATGCTGGGTTATGGTGTTAGACTGGTGCTGTATGTGTAAGAAGAACGGTGAATCAGTAGATCATTTGCTTTTACATTGTGAGGTGGCCAGGACCATGTGGGATGATTTCTTCATGAGAATGGGATTGTCATGGGTCATGCCTCATAGATTGGTGGATTTCCTTGCAAGCTGGAGAGGCCTCCACGATAACTCACTAGTGGCAGCCATTTGGAGAATGGTTCCTATATGTATGTGTTGGTGCATCTGGTAGGAGTGATGCTAGGAGTTTTGAAGATCGTAAGAGAACAACGGATGAACTCAAAGTTTTCTTTTTTAAATCATTGATCTTATGGGTAGGGGCCATTGTTTGTAATGGACTAAATATGGACTAAATGTCTATGACTTTCTGTAACTCCCCAATGGAAGGCCCAAACCACATGGCCTATACTCCAAAAGGACTAGTCAATAATACAATTGGAACCCCATTGGAATCTTATAAAGAGCAAGAACTTCTCCTTCCCAAGCAATGTGGGACCCCATACACCACCTATTCTTATCCTTATCATATGGGGTATCACACTTTCTCCTTTCGATTGTAAACTATACCTAAGGGCTTCTCATGTATACTCCTTGTGTACTTGGACTATGCCTATTTCTATGAATAAAACTTATTGATTACCTATGTAGAAAAAAAGAAATCTCTCATTTGCTTTATGTGGCGTAGGACACAAGTTATATCCTTCTGAGAGGTTATTCAAACGTTAACTTAAATATCTTGGTTTTGTCTATTAGTTTGTGTGGATGTTACCAAATGCTGGTTCAGGGCTTTTTGTTGTTAATTTTATATGCATTTGCACATCAATGAGTGTGGGGACTTTGGTGATATCTTATATTATGTTTCTCATTTTTTTCAGGATCCACAAGTTGTTACTGGCTCTCATGACTCAACCATCAAGTTTTGGGATCTCAGATTTGGTAATAATTGTGTTTTAGTGATTGATTTTGTTTCTTTAAAAAAAAAAGAGTAGAATTAGTCATTTTTCTTTATTTCATTTTCTATTTCCCAGCTTTTTACATATATAAACGACATATAAACTGTTGCCTGGCAGGAAAAACAATGCTTACTCTCACTCACCATAAAAAGTCGGTGCGAGCAATGGCACCACATCCTAAAGAGTATGTGCTTATAACTATTATTTGTTACTTGTGAAATAAGTCAAATAACAGAGCTGTGGTTTTTAATGTCATGCTTTTGCTAAAAAACATATAAACTATTGTGCCGTCTTCTTCTCAGGAATTGTTTTGCATCTGCTTCAGCTGACAACATTAAGAAATTTAACCTCCCGAAAGGGGAATTCTTACACAACATGCTGTGAGTTCTCAGCTAGCTTCTCTTTTATGTAAAGTTGCAGACAATTTTCTTTTCTTCCCTGTTAATACGAATATTCTGTCCGTCTTGTAAAAAATATTCTATTTCTTAATAGGAGTGATATTCGTATGATTTTCTTGGGATAACCAAGTGAGATTGCGATTCTGATTTGTGATGATAGTCTGAGGCAGCTAGGTGAAAGCTGCAAATAATTAGTAATAACTATATGAATTTTTCCCTCTTGTCGGGAAGAGGCAAAATTAATGATGCACCCATTGTTTTGCACATATACTTCTACGTTTATTTATTTTTTATTCCTCTTGTATTGACTTGAGCTGGAATCAGTCAAAATGTCACTTTTAAAGTACACACTCTGAGCATCCACCGAGTGTATTTACCAAGTCTAGTGATAAACTGATATTCTGATGTTGTTAGTGGTGGTTTTTGAGCAGCTCCCAGCAAAAAACTATAATCAATGCAATGGCTGTAAATGAGGAGGGTGTGTTGGCCACAGGAGGTATTGGATTTGATAAATTTGGTGGTGAATTATCTTCTATTTAAGGAACATGTGGGGAAAGACTTTTGGGTGCCTGATGTCTAGGCACCCTTTCTACAATTTACTTTCTCATAATTATTTTCTTCTCTTTTCTTTTCTCCTTTTGTTTATATAAGGTGACAATGGCAGTCTTTGGTTCTGGGATTGGAAGAGTGGTCACAATTTTCAGCAAGCCCAAACAATTGTACAGCCTGGTATGTATTGTTTTTTTTGGTTTTGGGGGGGGGGGGGGGGGGGGTGACTCAAGAGTCCACTTTAATGACTGTTAAGTTCTTCCTTGCAGGCTCATTGGATAGTGAAGCTGGAATCTATGCTACATCCTACGACGTAACTGGTTCAAGGCTTGTTACTTGTGAGGCTGACAAGACAATTAAAATGTGGAGAGAAGATGAGAATGCCACACCAGAAACTCATCCCGTTAATTTTAAGCCACCTAAAGATATTCGGCGGTTCTAGTGGTCATCCTACTCTTTTTCTCAGGTTGGTTATATTCATGCTAGTTCACGTTGATATGGAAAATGTGAAGCAAAATTAGAACTGTAATGTGTGTACACGATTTGCTTTATTAAATACACAGGGCTTTCCGGGGAATATATTTATGTAAGCTATGATGTAACGTCAAGACCTGTAGGCAGAGATTTTCATATATTTGGTTTTTAAAGAAGTTTTCTTTGTACTGAAATCTTTAGCTGTTGTTGTAGAGTGACTGGTGTTGCTAAATTGTTTTTGTTTTGGGATGAAGTTGCTCAAAGTCATGTAAACTATTGAAACATTAACGACTTGTAGTTGTAATTTAGGTTCTGTGTAGTGAGTTAAGATGAAAATTAAAAGTTGAATAAAATATTATTAGAATATTATTTTTTAATTTTATTATTCTTTTGAGATTTGAAAAAGTTGAATTGTGTATGATATTTTGTGTGAAAATTTGAGCAAGTTGTAATGATGAAATGAGATAAGATGAAACACTTTAAATATCCAAACAGTGCCTAATCTATCAAATTAGTGCCAGTTTTCATCAAGGGCCTTCAGCATCTAACGGTCTAAACCAACATTTTTAAAGCCGTCTCTTACGATTTGAATTGTTGGGTCCAATTTCACTGACGATAGTGGTTTTGATTGGACTTGGTTAGAATAATATTGGAAGTGCATAATTAGGTGCACCTTGAAGATTTTCCCAACACATAGGTTTGGAAGTTAAGATTTTTCAAAAATTCTCATCTCATCTCAACTCATCATTACACTTTTTTCAAATTTCTATATAAAATATAATAAATAATTCAACTTTTTCAAATCTCAATACACCTTTTTCAAATTCCAATTCAACTTTTTCAAATTTTAAAACTAAAAAATCATATTTTAAACTCTAACACAAAAATTTCATCTCACCTTCCAAACATATCCAATAATGAATGAAGTTTAGAACATAAAAACATGGGTTGTCAAAATTATGATCCGAGTTCATTGGTTATAACTTATTCTCTTCCCTAATAGTTGCTGGATTGAAGCGAAGGTACGGTTTTTATTATTTAAGCATCCATCAACAAAAGTTACTACTGCTGTTGCATGTGTGCACCTGATTTGCCTTTTCTTCGGAGAAAATACAGGAAAAGTTACGAGTCTTTGTTCCCAATAAAATGTACCATATCCGTAGCATCTTCGTGTCTAAGCTTTAATTGACAATCCTTGATGTTGATTCCTTGTTTCCAAAAGGCAGGCACTGTATACATGGCACCCCTGGCGGTCAATTAAGGAACAACATCACATGTTCTCGGTCACAAGTTCATGTAATTATGTACATCAGATCTATCTCCCTTTTTTTTTCCCCCATTTCAGTAAAGGCATACGAATGACAGTGCCTCAGCTTTAGATCAAAATCACGACCTCCGGTAAGGTGGCCTCCGAAATAAGATTTTTCCAAGTAAAAATATATAATCAAGTGGTTTAATAGTTAATTACGGTAGAGGGGGAGTTTACTCTGAACATACGAATTTATAAATAGAAAAATTCAACTCATTATCTTCATACTACACATCACAATAATTTTTAATTTTTTTCTCTTACCAAATAAATGTGTAATATATAGATGATGAGTAGAAAATTCAATTAGTTTAGGAATAATAAAATAAAATAAAAAGTAAAAAGTAAAAAAAGAAATAAAAAAATATATAATATGTGTTATGTGATGTGTGGAGACGATAAGTAACATAAAAAAGAAAAAAAATATACGGATTCTCTTTCTTTAGCCATATAATCAATCCTTTTATACATCTGCGTTTCAAAAAAGGGAAAAAAAATGTTCCATTTTTAAGACTTACATATGCCGGGCCTGAATTGTTTCACAGTTTTCAAGAAGTAAACCGAGTTGCTGCCAAAATTTTTCCATAAGGTCTCCAAACTAAACAAAGTCAAGCACCCACCGACGAGCTTAATTTTGGTACTATGCTTAGCTCTGACAATTTGACACTTTGAAAATTTGATGTTCGTCTGTGATTGGTTGTATTGGGGCCATAGTTAAACCCATGGGAATAGTTCTCTTCGGATGGATGGCTTCCCTTTTTTGGCCCTTTCCATCTTTTTATTATTATTATTTTGTTTCTAAAATATCTTTTATTTCTTTAAAAAAAGGGGTTTGATTGAGTGTGAAGATCAGTTTTGTGAAAAGGTGATGTGGAGGATACAAGTAGTAAACTGGGTCTATATTAAAGTTATTCTCTTTGTGAAAGACTGAAGGCAGGAGTGACGCTTTTATTTAGGATCCGGCGGCAGATAAAGTGAGCAGGTGTCCACACACCACATGCCAAACCCGAAAAGAAAGAGAGAAAGAAGGAAAGAAAACGCAGGCAGGCTAGAGGCAAAGGCAACCTTTAAGTTTGGAGCGATTATACGGCCAAATTTCATGCATGCAATGCAACTGTAGAGGTATAAAGTCCCCACTACTCCCCACTCTACCTCCTCTCCCTCTTCAAAACCTAAACTTTACTCTCAGAGCCCTCTTCCCTCCTCAACTCTCCCCAAACAACCTGTCTTTTCTCTGCGCATTTAGAAACAAACTCCGCCCTCTCAAATCTCGTAGAAAACAATGAACTCCGAGCTCATTCATAGAAGCTACCATATCCAAAACCCTGAACGACCCAACGATCTTCATTCTCCGAAACCTGGAAAGCCTCTCCAGAATTCCACGAATACGTTCTTTCTCTACTTTCTCCGCGAGCAGCGCCTCCTGTTCGTCCTCCTCGGCATCGCCATCGCCACGCTTTTCTTCTGCTTCGTGCCACCGCGGGATCAAGATCACAGTCGATTCCATCTGGTCCCCGCAGACCGCCCGGTCTTCCAGTTGGAGGAGTCGAAGTCGACTGTCCTCCCGTCTACTGGGCGCCATGACTACGGACTCGCGCACGTGAATGTGGGTGGGAAACTGCCGCTGGGGCTGAAGAGGAAGACTCTGAGGGTGTTGGTGACTGGTGGGGCCGGCTTCGTAGGGAGCCACCTCGTGGACCGTCTGATGGAACGGGGAGATAGCGTGATCGTGGTGGATAATTTCTTCACGGGGAGGAAGGACAACCTGGTGCACCATTTCGGGGACCCAAGGTTCGAGTTGATCCGCCATGACGTCGTCGAGCCGATTCTACTAGAGGTTGATCAGATCTACCATCTCGCTTGCCCTGCCTCTCCGGTGCATTACAAGTACAATCCGGTCAAGACCATCATATCCTTTCTTTTTACTTTTTACACACAATAGCATTTATACACTCGCCGTATTTTCTGTTTGGTTAATGGCAAAATAGTAGTCATTGAATATGTGAACTTAGCAAGTGTTCTAACTTTTGAGTTCAAATTTGTATATACATTCACTTAGATTATTGGCATTCGGGATTCATTGAATTTATCAACGAGTTATTTTCAGCTATGACTCAAACTTGACTTGGGGAGTCCCTACAACTTTTTGCTGTCTATACACTCCAATCCCATTCTTAATAAGGTGCTACTATAATCACATGATCACGGAAAAAATCATTAACATCACTTTCCTGTTGTGAATTACCATTTTGTATCCCAAAAGGAAAATATTGTTAAATTCAATGCAGGTTTTAACCTAATTTTATGATCTTTTTGTAACGGCTTTTGTGTGCTTTTATTGTTGTGGGTGCCGTTTTGGGGTCCTTGACTTTGTTTCTTTTAGGGGGCCACAAGACCAATGTGGTGGGGACGCTGAACATGCTAGGACTGGCAAAAAGGGTGGGTGCAAGGTTTCTGCTAACCAGCACCAGTGAGGTGTACGGTGATCCTCTGCAGCATCCTCAGGCTGAGACCTACTGGGGCAATGTCAACCCCATTGGTAAGAACTAAGCTCTCCCACTTTCTCTTTTCCCACTAGTTTTGATATTTCGAAGTTTTTAAAACAATAAAATGGATAAAATTTTATTGTCACTTAATCAATTCTCTTATCTTCCCTACCTTTAAGTAGCAATAGTACATGTTCACCGATTAGACGCCGAGACAATCTCCTCTATTCAGATATATGATTTAAATGTGGTTCATTGTTAACAATAAAACCATGCATAGTGAGTTTTTGAAACGTACTCCTTTGACCGATCTAATGAACTTGGAAAAGAAATGTAATTCTTGATCATAATTATGGTCATTGATTGATCCCCCAAATATTACACTTATTAATATTATGCATTAATTTTAAATGTTTGTACGTTGAAGTTGTGGCAATACGGCGTGATTGGAGATGACAAGATTTTGAATAAAAAGTAGCCTTCGCTCAACATATAACATATGATAGCTTATAATTAACAATAATTGAAATGGCTAGTTCATTCAATCAAGTTTTTTTTACTCATTATGATTATGGTATCATCGTGTACGTGTGCATCTTGGCATGGCAGGAGTAAGGAGCTGCTATGATGAGGGGAAGCGCACGGCAGAGACCTTAAGCATGGACTATCACCGAGGCCTGGGCATTGAGGTCATATTTACTTGTTATTCCTAAACTTTAATAATCAAATACATGATGGCCCGTTAATCTTCGAAGCTTCAAGATTTGAGGAATTACAATTTTATATCTTGGCCAGATAAAGTGTGGGGAGGGAGCTGGGAGTCATCACAGCCTTTTCTTTTGACCTTGGAAATGCACCATTAAGTAATGATCTTAATAATTTACAAATGTTTTACAGGTGAGGATTGCTCGAATTTTTAACACATATGGGCCACGTATGTGCATAGACGATGGTCGTGTTGTTAGCAATTTCGTAGCTCAGGTAATCTTTATATAATACATACATACATATATTAATAATTTCCACTTGTTCTTTCTTTTATATTTCTCTGTCTCTGTTTTCTCTGTTCTAATTATTCACAATAATTAAAAAGTTTAAGAGAGTGCTAACAATTTATATCTGGGGATTCTTTATGTTAATACATTAATTGCAAAGGCATTAAGGAAGGAGCCATTGACTGTCTACGGCGATGGGAAGCAAACCAGGAGCTTCCAATATGTTTCGGATCTGGTAAGTGGTAATGCTTTTTTTGTAAAAAATAAAAATAAAAATATCTATATATTGCAATATTCATATGGATATCCTCTTCAACATGTTTTTTTAATGCCTTAACTTACCTTTATCGTATTAAACCAAACTTTTGAATCCATCTGCTTGTTTAGTGGCACTTTGTTGTCTCTATTCGTATTAAACCAAACTTTTGAATCCATCTGCTTGTTTAGTGGCACTTTGTTGTCTCTATTCGTATTAAACCAAACTTTTGAATCCATCTGGAATTGTCAGAAAGCTTAATTAGAGGGTCATATGTAGCTAGCAAAATATGAATATATAAAAGAATAGCCAGATCAGATGTTGGTGTTCTGTGTACGCAAAACACGAGATAATGCTCAATATGATAAACTATATATGATGGCTATCAATTATATAGGATGTTTAAAGTTATCATGTTCTCTACTAGCTAGCTACTTGGATAACCCCTTTTTTTTCTCCTTTGGTACTTAATCAGTAGATAGATCTTAATGCAATCGTGATCCATCCTTTTTAACGGGGTTAAAAGAAAGAATAAATCCAATTAGTTGCAGGAGATTTGAATCAAAATACGTAAGATGGTCTTTGATAATCGATGAAGTGACTGTTTGATGTTTCCTTTTCACTGTCTTAATTAGATAAGATATTCTCTTCCTTACGTGTCTGTGTTTGCGAATTGTATAAAAAAGAGTGTGGCTTTGGGGCCGGAAGGCAGGTGGTTGGGGTTTGCGGGATAGGCTTTCTGACTGCAGTGGTCTGATGTCCTCCAACTTGCTCACTCAGTGTATTACGCATTATTTATGGCTTTTGCATATGAGAATTGATTATTTGTGTTTGCACAAAACAATTTTAGGTGGAGGGTCTAATGCGGCTGATGGAAGGTGATCATGTGGGCCCTTTCAATCTTGGGAACCCTGGTGAATTCACCATGCTCGAACTTGCTCAGGTTCTGTGTTCATTATTAAATTCCCCCAATTTTACTGCCCGTAAATCTCTCTTTGCTAGATAATCTCTGCGCACAGGTGCAGCGGAAAGTTGAAAAGTATTAGATCTATATAGAGATCTTACAAAAAGTTCACAAATTGAAGTAGCTTAACGCCCCAGATTTGTTTAACAATAATAAGAGTTTTATAAATGAACGTATCACATTAAGTCACTTCAATTTATAAAATTTATTTATAGACCAATCATTTATCATTTAAGCTAAGAAGAGTGAGTTGGATATTGTTTGTGCAGGTGGTACAAGAGACTATAGATCCCAATGCGAAGATAGAGTTTAGGCCCAACACAGAGGATGACCCACATAAGAGGAAGCCAGACATTACCAAGGCCGAAGAGCTTCTTGGATGGCAGCCGACTGTATCCCTTCGCAATGGACTTCCTCTCATGGTGGAAGACTTTCGACAGCGTATATTCGGTGACCTCAAAGACGGTGGAAATACAGATACTATTACGTCCTTGGTATAAATATACACTTCTTGATCATCGCTACGCGCATCCAAGAAAGAGAGAGTTACAGTGAAAATAAAGATCCAATAAGAGGAATCCTTTTGATTAGCTATAACACCTTGGCTTTCTCTGGACAACATTGAAGAATAAAGTTAGCAGCATCTAAGACAAATCTCAACTCCCTGGAGAAAAGATCGTTTATGAGAGCGATTGAGCGACCCTTCTCTTTGTGTATATGTAGACTAATCCTATTATCTATATGTGCATTTGTTTTATTTTTGAAAAATATTGTTCTTTGTCGTAAATTTTGTTATCTCTAGTCAGGTCTGTTAGGTATCACAGTATTTAAGTGGTTGATATATGAAACCATCTAAAATGTATCATGACAATAAGTGTAATTTAGAGCACTTTCAATGGGTTTTGTAAAATCCATTTTATGTAAAGTTTGAAGAAAAGTAGCTCAAAAAGTGCCTCCAACAGATCATCTATTTTCAAATCTATTTTCTATTTTGTTACAGTGTTCAGCTACATGTAGTGTGAACTGTACACAAATATAAAAATATTTTATTTATTTATTCTTTTTTTATGTACTTTATCTTCCACAATAGTAACAAACTATTAAATAATATAGTATAAAGAAAAAATAGATAAATTGATGTATGATATATTGTAAAAATCAGTATGTAAAATAAAAAAATGAGTTTTAGTGATATATTTTAAAGGATAAGATACATAAACCATTAGGAGTGCTCTAAAATGATAAAACTTAAGATATACTAATTTTCGATATCGATAATATCATACAGGGTCCTTTGGTATGTCAATTGTGAGAAATTGTTAGGGTGCAATGCTTGGTTCTTGAATTTTTAGCATTTCTCAATGATAATGGAAGTGCTCATTCATCTAGTTTGGTGTCAAAACTTCCACGCCATTATACATGTATACACGTTGAAATGCTTCACTTCATTGCAATTTTTTCTTTTAAAAAAAAATTATTTAGGGTTTCTTGGGCCTAGCTCATCTAATAAAACTGATTCAATAAGAGATGATTGATTATTTCTTATAAACATGCCCAAGATCTTATCTATAGGTAATGTAAGATTATTCCTCAACACCATTCCTCACGTGCAGGCCAATATTTTTTTCTAATCCTTCTCATGTGATAAGTAATGTGGGCTCCATTCGTTTTGTAATAGGCTCTGATACCATGAAAGTTTTCGTGAGCCTAACTTATCTCATAAAACTGATTCTTTATACAAGAGATGATTGCTCATAAACATAAACATGCCCAAGACTTTATCCACAGGTAATGTGAAATTATTTCTTAACACTCTTTTTCACGTGCATGCTAGCATTTTTCCTAATCCTTGTCACAGGGTAAGTAATGTGGGCCCCACTCGTCCTGTAGTAGATTTTGATACTATGAAAGTTTTCGTGGGCCTAATTCATCTCATAAAACCTGTTTTTTTTATAAGAGAATATTGTTAATTCCTTATAAATATATTTAAGATCTTGTCTATAAATAATATAAAATTATTTTTCAGTGATGCACAACCAACATTATGATGATTGTAACAGGCCCATTAATGAGATATTATGATTTCTTGATATTCGGCCCAAAACAAATAGGAAAGCAACCGAAAGAAAAATGTAAATTTTAAAGAATAATATGAGATATAATTATTTATGCATAACTGCTGCACATTTTTCTTAAAAAAGAACTTTTTATTATTAAAATATTAATTTTTTTTATATATAAATTTTATATTTATTCATTTTTAATTTTTTTTAAATAGACTAACAAAGACAAAGAAAAAGTTGAGCATCATATTATTATCGATTAGATACACAATACTTTTATCTCATCTTATCTAATTTTATTTTATTATTATAATTTTTTTAAATTTTCATATAATATAATAAATAATTCAAATTTTAAAATAAAAATAATATTAAAAAATATATTTTAATAATATTTTATTTAATTACTATTCAAAACATCTTATTCCATCTCATTTTAACTTTTTATTCCAAACCAACCAATTTCTAAAAACGACCCTTTGAGGACCCTGACCCGCAACTCAAGAGAGCTCGGACCGCCCGCTCTGCCCCGGGCATCTCCCATTTTCAACACGAAATTACCAAATAGTTCTCTAAATACTCACACAGACAACATAGGTAAAACACCCTACATCCCCAGAACAAAAATTCACTCAAATCTCTCTCAGCTACCCCCCAAAGAGCTTCGGAGAACCTCTAGCCCACTCTCTCCCTCTCTGTCCCTTGTCGGCTCGGCCTCGATTGAACCAACCAGGTCCCTCCTCCCCCCTCTCTCTCTGGGATTATTTTCTTGCCTCTGTTAGACATTTCTATGTACTCTGTGGCCGGTGTAGCTTCCGATTTCCGGTGTTTGATTCATGCGCTTTTTTGTTGAGATTTTCTGGCAATATAATGTTTTGTCAATAAAGTATAAGGAGGATTGTCCGGGGGATTAGGGTTAAGTTAAGTACTGGAGTTTTTTGGGTTTATTTAGGGTTTTGACAATCGTTTGTGGTTGATGTAATCAGTCTAGAGATGCTCGCCATCACGATAATGATTATGAAAATAAAATACCGACCGATTCTTTGCGAGATTTGCTGGTTTTATCTTACTTTTTTTAGTCTTTTTTGGCTGAAGAATTGGATATAGTTTTTCTTCATCTCCATTGGGTTTTTGTGTGAGTTTTTTCATTCTTGTTGGAAGGATTTCGGTGCAAATTAGGGGATTAGAGAATTGTAGTCTTGAAGGCTTTGGTGCCGCCATTGATAAGATTTTATTCTCATGCTTTTTGATTGTCGATTCCTTGTGGTTTTTGTATTGGCGTCTACTTAGGGAGCATAAAATACTTAATTTATGACCAATTTATATATGCAAGCACGGTTGTACAATTAGGTGCATTGTATTTTTTTTTTGTTCTCTGCTTAAACGTCTTAAGATATTTTCTGGTGTAGTTTCTTTCGTTTTTGAAGTGAGAGTACATTGGTACTGTCTCACTGAGAGCTTGCAAATAGCCAATTCTTTCAGTGGGGCTCTTATAAACAGTCAAAATGTCGCGGAAAGGTTTGATGGAGCAAGACCTGAGCAAACTGGATGTAATGAAACTACATCCACTCTCACCCGAGGTTATATCTCGCCAGGCTACAATCAATATTGGTAAGTTTTGTTCCCTATGAAAAGCTAAAGCCTCCTTTCACATTTTGGTTACCACAGCAGTTATGCTTGATTGAACTTTCATTCATCTAGTTGGTGATTGGTTGTAGATCCCAAAATTTATATCTGAAGCTGATCGTTTGGGACTAAATTCATTATATCAGGCACTATAGGTCACGTGGCACATGGGAAGTCCACAGTTGTAAAAGCGATATCTGGTGTTCAGGTGATTAATATTAATATAGATACTGCTTCTAATTTGTAATGCATTTCTTTCTGTAAGCATTAATTGTATGAATCCTTAGGTTATTCCAGTTATAGTATGCTTCAATATATTCATGTTATCATATATTAATCTTATTCGACTATGGAACTACTTATCAAAATTTTAGTCAACTGTAGAACTGTATTCCATCCAGTGAAAGGAATAAATACTATTCAGTCACTTTTGGACAAGGAAAGTACTTCTCAATAATCTTAATTGAGCGTGTTCCAGACGAATGTTGATTCTTTAGTTTTCATGGGAATGGGAAATCTGAATATTTCAACAATTTTTGAGTCTCTTTAACTGTCCCGCTAGAAATTTAGTGAACTTTCACTGGTTAAGCTAAGGTGTCTTGGTCTAGTGGTATTTATCCACTATGGAGTGGATGCCACTGGTCTGATTTCTTTTGTTTGATTGAGGCAAACCTATGCTTGACCGTTATTTATTATTAAAGTTTGAGTTTAGATAAGAAAAAGACAAGCTTTGGAGTGCTATGTATCTAAATTTTCCTTGCTACGAACACTAGTTGGTAAAATTTTGGAGTTATACCTCTGTTTGGTCAATCATCCCAGACTGTTCGTTTCAAAAATGAGTTGGAGCGCAACATTACCATCAAGCTTGGTTATGCTAATGCAAAGATCTACAAATGCGAAGATGAGCGGTGCCCTCGACCTATGTGCTACAAGTGGGTAACTATTCAATAAGTTCAATTATATCTTCATTTAGCTAGAAGAATTCTTTGATATGTTTACATTGTTGATATAGGGCTTATGGAAGTGGGAAGGAAGATGGTCCTCTGTGCGACGTGCCAGGGTTTGAAAACAGCAGAATGAAATTGCTGAGACACGTCTCCTTTGTAGATTGCCCAGTAAGATTCTAAAATGCTTATTATTAACAATTATTGTGTGTATGTACAGTTGTATGATTGGGTATAATATGTCTCAAGTTTAAAACCTGTTTTTTACTGATAAAAAAAATGTCTCAAGTAATTAGGTTCCAGGATGTGCTCTATACATGGTATTCCCAAATTTTGCAACTGGAAGGTCCTACTTTCGGAAGTCTTGAGCATGCTTAGCCTTAGCCCATGTATAAGTGCTTTCTTGTTTGGAAGTATTTTCATGTGTTGTTCATCTTATTAAGAAAGAATTTGTTGGAGGTCGTGTTTCTTTCTATTCTGAGATAATTTTCTTAGTGGAAGTCTTGCATATCATATTATGATGCTAAATCATGATATATTTGGTCTTGAGCTCATGGCGATATGATGGTTTCTTAACCAATTTGACAGGGTCACGATATCCTCATGGCTACGATGCTCAATGGAGCTGCAATTATGGATGGAGCTCTACTTCTAATAGCAGCCAATGAAAGCTGCCCTCAACCCCAAACTTCTGAACACCTGGCTGCTGTCGAAATTATGCGACTCCAACATATAATAATCCTTCAAAATAAAGTAGACTTAATTCAGGAGAATGTAGCCATCAACCAGCATGAGGCAATCCAGAAGTTTATTCAGGTAAGTTCTTGTAGGCTGTCTTTGATGCAAAAACAACAATTCATTATTCAGTGTGCTGAATAGTGTTGGTTTTTTGTTTATAGGGGACTGTTGCTGATGGAGCACCTGTGGTGCCAATTTCTGCACAGCTGAAGTATAATATTGATGTTGTGTGCGAGTATATTGTGAAAAAGATCCCCATTCCAGAAAGGAACTTTGTGTCGCCTCCAAATATGATTGTAATCCGGTCTTTTGATGTCAATAAGCCTGGTTTTGAGGTTGATGAGATAAGAGGTGGCGTAGCTGGTGGAAGTATTCTTAGGGTATGTTTCTGGTCTATTAAATTGTACCAAAATTTAAAACCATGTTAAATTGTGCTCATGCCTTCTATCGGCACATGAATCGTTAATTGTTTTTACTTGGATTTTCTCAAGTATTTTGGTCCATGTTATTCCGTATAATTGGTTGTATCATGAGCACCAAAAATGTACATATGGACTTTCGTGGCACTGTTTTAAAACGTTTAAATTTCACCAGGATGGAAAAAGGTCATAAAGCAATAATATGCATTTCTGTTTTGATTAGTCCTTTGGGCTTATTTCTACTGTTGATTATTCTCTCTTTTGATTCTACAACCTATTCTTTGATTTTGTATTAGTTTATGACTTCTTGAAGCATGCCAGAAATCTAGTTTTCCTGTCTGCCTTTATTGTGTTGGTTTGGACCACTGACTATACGAACTCTGTAATGGAAACTTTCTGCCACCTTCTGCAAATATGGTTTTAGGAGTTGGATATGTGAAACCAATTGTACGTTGATATCCCATTTGAAACTGTTCTTCTGTAGGGTGTTTTGAAGGTAAATCAATTTATTGAGGTTCGCCCTGGGATTGTTGTTAAAGATGAGAGTGGGAACATCAGGTGCACACCAATATATTCCAGAATAGTTTCATTGTATGCTGAGCAAAATGAGCTGCAATTTGCTGTACCTGGAGGTCTCATTGGGGTCGGCACAACAATGGATCCCACATTAACACGTGCTGATAGGTTGGTGGGTCAAGTTCTTGGTGAAGTTGGATCACTCCCGGAAGTTTTTGTTGAGCTTGAGGTAAGAAGATAGTTTGAAAGCTTCTTTTGATGGTCTCCTGACCGGTGAACTTGGTATCTGTATCAATGTGCGAATATCATTTTTTTTCACTTCAAATTTATTAAGCAAGTGATATGCAATCTCCCCAATGCATCTCATACTTGCTGCTGTCGAATGGATTTGGTTAAACTTTGAACGGGCAAGTTATAGAATATTAGTGGTGGTTAACGCAAGTGTGTCAGGGTGGAAAAAACCCATTGATGTGCATCGATGATGATGCCTGATTTATTAAAACATTTGAATGAGCTTCTTGAGGGCTCAAGATTCTTTTCCAGATTTTAAGTGGTGATACTCTAATGTTTCTTCTGGCATTCCTTCAGTTCAAGTAAAACCTAGATATTGTTGGACTGTTTTGCTGGTCCATATGCTGTAGGGGACTGTTTTCAGAAAAGAAAATTCTGGTTAAGGATGATAAGTAATGCTTTATTGATTACGTTTCGTTATGTGATTTTGCAGGTGAACTTTTTCTTGCTGCGGCGGCTTCTAGGTGTCAGAACTAAGGGCACAGAGAGACAGGGAAAGGTCTCTAAGTTAATCAAGCAAGAGATTTTAATGTTGAACATAGGATCTATGTCTACAGGGGCTAAAGTCCTTGCTGTGAAAAATGATCTGGCAAAGTTGCAACTCACATCTCCAGTGTGCACCAGCAGGGGGGAGAAGATTGCCCTTAGTCGACGAGTTGAGAAGCATTGGCGTCTTATTGGTTGGGGTCAGATTCAAGCTGGAGTTACCCTTGAGGTCCCACCCTGCCCAATTTGAGTTAAATCCCTAAACAGGTAGACAGAAGAAGAACCAGTTAAACCGGTAAAAGGGAATTAAGGAACAATGTGGGAAGATAGACAATTGTTGGGAACCATTTTTGTCAGGTGGAGAAGAAAATATTGTTTGCATTGTCATTATTTGCTCTGTTTATTCTCTTTTGGGATTGTGTTTCATTGTGCTGACAACTGTTTTTTTTTTTTTTTGTTTAGCTTGGAGTAGAGTCATTTTAATTTTTGAGGCTGTTTCTTATAGGTTTCCCTTGTTCTGTTCAATGTTTTGCTTCTCCTTGCTGTTTGCAAATTTGCGCCTCATTGGGGAGCAAATGGTTGGCCTCAATTTCCCTCTGTGGTCCCTTTGTTTGATGTTTAATTTGTCTTATGTTTTGAGTATTTTCTAGGTCGGGCTTCATTTGATGGTCTTGCTTTACCATATACTTTCATATGCATAATAACATTGGGGGTCAAAATTGAAGAATTTGCTGTTTGCTCATGTGAGCTAAATGCCAGAATATACATAAAAATGTAAGATAATTCACTTTCCTGTCTAGCACAAGAAATGGAAACAGTTCAAACTTACATTGAAGAGGCTGGGATGATAATATCCTGGCAGCTACATTCAATTGATTTTTACAACATCAGGTACCTCTACTGGATATCTGTTGATATCGCTCCATGCATCGGCTACCTCAAACTCTGAGTCTCTAACGCACTTCCACACTACACTGTTACACTTGAACCCACTCCCAAAGGCAATTTGCCAGACTCTGTCGCCCCTTTTCATCCTCCCCTTCGCTTCTATGTAACAAAGCTCATACCAAATGGAAGAAGACGAAGTATTCCCATATTTATAGAGAGTCATCTTTGAGGGCTCAACATCCTGTTTCCTTAACCGTAGGCTTTTTTCAATACCTTGAATCACAGCTCTCCCCCCTGCATGGATGCAGAAATGCTCAAAAGCTTTCTTGAAGTCAGGTACGTAGATACTCCTTTGCTTTGTCTTCCACATTATCTTCCTGCAAAATATGGAGAACCCAAACTTCAATTGCTCTGAAAATGGCAAGACCAGAGGTCCCAGGGCAGCAATATTTTCCTTGAGTGCATCTCCAGCCACATTTAGGATCCCCCTTGATATTGATACCCCAACCTTGTTCTCCAAGTCCACATCTTGAAAGACGCAGGCATGAGATATGTCATCTTGTGCTTTATTTGTTCGAACAAGGTGTTTTAGCTCATACTTTGCTCTGCTCTTGTCCTGTTCCCTGCTTGACAGCAATACCGCTGCACCCCCCATTCGAAAGAGACAGTTAGTAAGCAACATGGATGGGTTTTTGCCAGTATACCAGTCTTGGTTTAGGGTCTCAGTGCTGACAATTAGAGCCAAGGAGTTCCGGTGAACACTCAACAGGTCTTTTGCAAGGCTCACTGATATGATTCCGGCGCTGCACCCCATGCCGGAGAGGTGGAAACTCATAATGTTGCTTCTCATCCTGAACTTGTTAACTATCATAGCAGTGAGAGATGGCGTAGCACAAAACAGGCTACAGTTTGAAACCAGAATATCAATGGCCTTAGGGTTGGTGTTGGTTTTCTTAAACAAGTCAGTAGCCACCGAAAATATTACCGTCACAGCCTCCTCCGTGGCAGAAGAGAGCGATTTTCTTAGTGGTAGTTGACTGACAGAGGGAGGGATGCAAGTTTCCTCGCTGAATCCAGATTTCTCTAGGATCTTGGTCTGGAAAGCAATACTCTCAGGATCCATGTTATCAAGAACAAAATGCTCTACAAACATGGACATTGGTAACCGATAAGAGCTGGGTGGTCGATAGCAAGCAAAGTCGAGTAAATAAACAGAGACTTTTCTCTTATATATAAGGTATAGGACAAGCATTCCTGCAACTAGAACCATCATAAAAGGGTGGATGCAGAAGACAGCGAGCTCAGGGAGGCTGGGTACATGTTGTAGGGTCATTGCCATGGAGGAAGTTTAGACTTGTTTTTGATTTGTACTAGAGTCGGATTATGCCCTGTTTGACAGACATGACATTCAGTTGCATATGTCAAATGCGTTTGGGCTCTAGAGTTACGGAGGTACAAGGAATGCATACAACATACAGATAGTGCATGATAAAGGTGGAGAAAGAGAGACCCACAGGTAAGGTAATTTGGACATGAGAGCATTCAACATCCTTAAAAATGCTTTTTTCAAGGAATGAAGTCATGCACGCAGGGCAACTTCGTTGTCATGTCTTGTGTTTATTTGCTAATTCAAACTAATCTTAACCACAAACTCTGGTCCTAATCCTCTATATTCCAGCAACAGCGTGACTGTTATTGGTCGGTCACGCGGAATCCATGTGTGGAGTTTTGCACATGACCTGAATTTTGAATCATATATAATACGGTATCGTCTCCCGACCAGTTGTAGATAAAAAATGGATAACTCATAGAAACGCCAATTTGAGCTGAACGCGTTTTGTCTTGCTGTAAAGGTTATATAGAATGCTAATCAGATCGAATTCAGGCTGCTGCATGTTGTTGTGTTTTAGCCTATAGAAGTATATTTTACTCCAAAACTTATGTTATACTCTGCACTCACATCAAACTCTTGTTGCATTCTATAATTGTCCAATCCATGCAGCTCCCGCAGTAATTATACCACAAAACGCAATCCACAAGGCACCAAGATCCACCAGCCAACGAGCAGACTTCAAAATGATCATAACCAAGAGATCCAAGAGAGAGCATGTAGCTAGTAACTGAAAAATATTACGTTCAAGCAACTACAAAGTCAGATTATTATATATATATATATGTATTTACTTTGTAAGGGCGCTGCACGTTTGCCCAGTTGATTAATTTTGTTATGTTTCAAATTTTTAATTATAAACAGACAAAATTCTGCTTATATTTTTAGAATTTTTCTCCCGCTTACAACACATTATATACACGATCTGCATAATGTTTATAATTATAATACGACGACTTACAATAACCAAGTCACAACTATGTACCTATATTTTTAAAGTATATATTATAAGAGCGATAAGTTTCAAACGGGCATATAAGAGACATTCATTAATTATAATTAGTAATAAGAAATTCATATGCTTGTCAAATATAACATATGAATAATTATAGTCATTACAAAGTAAATAGCACAAGCATCTTTTATATGAGAAAGATAAAAACATACCAGTTGATGATTTTTGTTATGCCTTAAATGTTTAACTATAAACAAACAGAGTTTATCTATATTTAAAAATTTTTTTTCTGCTTACAACACATATCTCATATATTATCATAACTATAATACAAACACTTCCACAAACATATAACTACAAGTAGATACTTTGTACTTATATATTACCAGCATTGAAGTTTTAAAGAAAATATTTTAAAGCTTTGGTCTTTCTTTCTATTTGTTTTTGTGCTTATTCTGTTTTTCACCCAAAATTTTTAAAATTTATTTTAATAAGGATAAAAAGGGGTGGATACAAAAATCAAAATATTTTTTTTAGACCCAGCCCAAAACCTTTCCCAGGCCCAACCCATAGACATATATATGGAAATATAAAACACAAACAATGTTATAACTTATAACTATTTATATCTAAAGCATAAGAAAGTAACATCTATTTAAAAACATTTTTTCTAAATTATATTAAAACATATTATATAATATTCAATTGTCTAGCAATAAGAATCCAAATTTCCATATTATAAATAAAAAATGGTTATAATCGAGAATTACAAGCTTATATATTTGTTACAAAATAAATACAAAAACTATTTACTTAACTGAGGGGAAATAAACGTACCAGAAGGTAGAGGACAAATATAAGATCAGTGGAAGTAGAAGTAAGCCAACAGAATAGTGAGCGGGGCTGCGGGATGGAGAGCACTGAAGTAAGCAAGAACCACCAACTCTGTTATAAAAAAATACATTAAAAGAACAGAACATAAAAATTCTAAAAATTCTGTAATTATATTCTTAAACAAAAGAGCATATTAATATATTAACAATTACAATATAGATTCCTCCGAATTTATACGAAATACTTAGTACCGCTCCTACCACCTCAACCCTGTACAATCTTATTTTGGTATGAAAAAAATTTCAACTATTACTCCTACTAATAATAACATTAAATATTAATAAATTATATTAAATCACAGTATATTAAACATATTAATTGATTTAGTAAAGTTAGAGGCCAAAGTTCTAGATTTGGGAAAGTTAGAGGCCACGGTGGAAGCGGTGCTGCGGTGGTATAGACGATTAAATCAAAGACAAAAGCGTAAATAGACGATTACCTAAAACTTTCTCTCTCTTTTTCCTTTCAGAAATGCTATATACAACCGCCTTGGGTAACCTTTGGGAAACCATTGTCCATGTGGAGATGAAATGCTCTGTTTCATTTGATGACTCAAACACCCCTCCCCTTCCTTTCATCTTCTCCACTATAGCCAAGCAGATCCCTTCATCTTCTCCACCCCCGATTGTCTCCACGAAGCCACCATGGAAGACCACTTTATCATCTCCCTCAGAGCAACCCCCTCTCTTTTCCACTCATATCTGGTCTCCATGAAGCCACCATCGAAGCTCCATTCGTCTTCTCCATAGACCCACAAAGCTAACATCTTTGTCTTATCCACTCAGAGCTGGTCTGCTCGAACCCCCTTCATTTCTCCACTTAGATCTAGTCTCCACGAACCCACGATAAAAATCATCAAAGCCTCCTTCGATTAATCCACTCAAAGCTGAAATCCATTGAGGTGAAATCCACTTAGGTGAGTCCCAACACCCAAGGAAGCCATAGTCATAGACATTGGTGATTTCTCCCTCAAAAAACTAGATAAAAACTTGCAAAAGCAAACCCAACAATGAAGGCTAGGAAGGAGCAAGAGGGTAGAGAGAAGATAACAAAGAAAAGAGCCCAAAAACGAAGAAGGATGAAAATCTTGAACAAGAAATCTAATGCAAAGAAGATGAAGATGAGGTAGTTGGGTCAGTGAGGTTTTTTTTTTCAAGGCCAATTTTTTGCAAAAATATTATCTACAACTAGAGTCCATTTTTCATCTCATCTCCAACTTTCTTTTCATTTTATTTAATTTAATAGATGATTTGTTTTTTTTACTCCACATATCATCTTGCATCCATTGTTTGTAATTTGTTTTCATTTGCATATATATCTCATCTTCTGTCATAACAGTGATGCGCTCAGACTTTTAACAAAAATAAATATATATAACGACTAATCGTTTGATCTCCTTCGACGCCGACCCTCACTATTTTCTCAAGGGTGCGGCTACTCTGCCGCCCCAAATTGACTGCTAGGCTTACCGTCCAGCGTAAAAAAGTTTTTTTTTTTTTTCATTTTACTTTTCACATTTTTTTAATATATTTAAATATATTTAAAAAAAAAAATACATCAATACATTTAAAATCACTTCCCTAATCACTAAGTAAAAAAAAAAAAAAATTTGTCCAAGCGTTACACTTGGGCGGTACACTTGGGGCGGCAGACAAGCATTTCCCTTTTCTCAAGCATCTCTCTCTCTCTCTCTCTCCCCTTACCGAAAGCTTGAAGACCAAAATCATCTTGAGCCCTTCCACTGCGTTGCTCAATTCTCCACGAAGACCAACCGAAAGCCTACAGAAAATCAAAGAAACTGCCTCTAATTTCAACATAGACGACGAAAACGGCAGCCATTGCATTTGGGTCTAAGGATGTCTTAGATCTACACATCTTACCGATAGTTTTTCAATTTGGTATGTTAGTGTAAATGGGTATGACATATGTAGTGAGTTTATACAAATTTGAAGGGATTTTGTTTGGATTTGCGTTGTTTCTTTGAGATCTAAACATATTTCTGTCTAGAGTCCTCAAAACGAATTGTTTTTTGATTTCCTTTCATCTCTCCGTCTCGGTTTCTTTGTTAGAAATTTTCTTTGTGAATACTTAGAAATTTGAAGAGATTTGTTTGGTACAAATCCGAGTGATATTTTTTGTAATGGTGTGAGAAAAATGGGACTGGTATTTTTTGTAATGTTTTTTTGTACAAATTGGACTGGGTATGATTTATTACCAATAGAGGATGTTCACCCACCGTGCGGAACGTAATTTAAGAATACAAGTAAGGGCAAAATTGGAAACAAAAATGTTAGACAAAAATACTGTACCTCTAACATTCGCATTTATATATATACTAGTAAGGCATAACGTGCTAATGCGCGTATGCCCAGTTGCAAAAACTTCTTAAAAATAGAACGTTTTTGTAAAAACATGTAATAAGAAAAAACAGACTAAAAAATATAGTTATGATCCACAATGAGCCAAAATATAGTTTTGTAAAAACATTTGGTTCATGAGAAAATTTTTTTGCTCCACAATATTTACATGATGGTACTAATGGTAAATAATTTGGTTCAAGAATTGTAGTGTGTAATATTTGTCTAAAATGAGGAGATTTGCCTTGTCATTTTCCTATATATATAAAAAAACAAAAAGAGTAAAATAATTGAGAATAAAGTATTAAATATAAATGTAGGAATTAATGAAAGAATGTGTTAATTTGTACTTTACCCGAACCGAATTTTGATATGCTTTCAGAATTGAGCTCCTCTTGATTTAGATAATTAACCTATGGAAGATTTTTTTTTTAATATTTATTGAATAGAATAAGAAGAAAAATGAAGGAGATGTTTTTTTAATAAGAAATGGTTAGGAATAAACCTGATCACTCAACATTGAAGTAGAGGTATTGTTATGGATGTTGGTTTCAAAAGGATTCATATTCGAAGATGATCCAATTTCTTTTATACAAATGGCTTAATTGTCGTTTGAATAAAAAGAGAGAGCATGCTGAGACTGTGTTTGCCTTCGTATTTTATTATTTTGAAGTTTTTTCAACTCAACATACCTCTTTTTTTTTTTTTTCCGGCAAATCTCTTCTTTTTTCTCATTTGATTGAGCACCATACCAATTTCTTTTGCCGGATGTTTTTCACGCTCTTCAAAGTTTGTTCATAGAAGAAGAAAGATAAAATTGAAAAAAAAATGGTGTTAATAATGTCTAAATATATTTTTAGATTTAATAATGTCGTCTTACCAGTCAGCATAAAGTTATGGAAAATTAAAAATTCTATATCGATTCAAGAGCGTAATCTAAAAAACATTTGAAAACATATAAAAAATGTGGGTAGATATGTATATATGGTGGCGTATATGCATAACAAATATTATAAGCATTTATAGTAAAAGCAAAACAAGAAAATAATTAATTTGAAATAATTTCATACAAATCATATTAAGTGAATCAAATGAAATAGTAAATCTTAGAATAGAACAAATCTATTAAAAGAAATCAATATCATGAGGCAAGAAAATATTCATACAAAAAACATATAATTTCAACAATTTATCATATAGGTGCATGTATATAAATATAAGAAAATTGAATAACATTTTTTCAAATGACGTAAAAGAGAACATACTGGAAAGTAGAGGACAAACAAATGAACAATGCAA
Organism: Cyclocarya paliurus; assembly: GCA_029856935.1. NCBI lineage: Eukaryota > Viridiplantae > Streptophyta > Magnoliopsida > Fagales > Juglandaceae > Cyclocarya > Cyclocarya paliurus. The sequence continues at coordinate 55,952 of JARVXP010000339.1, forward strand.
ACTGACGAAATTGCTAACAACCGGATAAATGAACAGTAAAGTAAGAGCAAAAGCAGCAAATCTGTAAAAAAAAAATAAAACATTAGAAAAAATATCCTAACAATAATAACAGATTAAATAAATAAATTCAGTATTTATACAAAAAAATTTTGGAAGGAAAAAAATACATTAAATGAAATTTATTATCCATATTATTTTTAATAAAACATATAAGAAAGAAGAAAATAAAAACAAATAAAAGGCTCTAAAAGAACCACAAAAATGAAAAATATTGGAAACGATACTTTAGTTTTTTTGATTTTCATTATAATCTTTGTAACTTATTGCTTATCAAGCATTTGGAATTTTGCGACCAAAGTTTGGAAACAATGGTATTAAGTAAATTGTCATCATATAATATTGCTAGTACAACGGTAAACATGCATGCATGTACTCCCTCAGATTTCAGTGGGTAGTTTGGACCAAAACCATAAATTTATATATCATTCTTCTTAGAAAAGTTAACACGAAAATGTTTGATTGATTACTTTTATACTCTGCACTTACAATTTATTAAACACAAGGTATTATTATATTTCAATTAATTATTTTTTAAGAAAAATAACTTTCATGTTACCACATATATATATGTATGCCTTATTATTAAATTTTTCTAACGGAATTTATTATCAATCAATCCTGACAAGCATCAATATTAGACCGTTGATAATATATATATAAAAAAAAAGTTATTTTATTTTAAAGATATAGAGGTTTTCCTTCCAAAAAAACATAAATAAACATATTATAAAAATAAAAAAGATAGGTGTGTTGGTTCACTCATTTTTCTTCTAAATTTGTCCCAAGGCAAATACAGAAAAGAAGATGAAAGAGGCAATGACAACATACAATTAAATCATCCAGAAACAATTTACGGCATTAATTTTTTTTACATTGAACTACTGCATACAACCCAAAAATTTAATACACAATCAGAAGTATTTAATTCAAGAGAAACAATACCAAAACTTTTATACTAAAAGTCGTAGCTAGAATCTAGGATAAATATGCCAAAAGATATTGTCAACAATTATGTGAATAAGCAAAATAATTATTACAAAATATAAACACCAAACTTTTTTTTATATTAAAATGGATCAGGACATACCGAAAAGTAGCGGATCAATAAAAGGCAAGTGAAAATGCAAGATTCCAATGACCACGATGAGCACAACTAAAATAACGATATAGTCAACAGATATGTTTTAAAAAATATATATATATAAAACAAAATATAATAAAAATATAATTATATTTATTCAGTTTAACTATATTAACATATTAGGGATAATAATAAATACAATGAATTGGAACATATTATTTACTTTGTAATAGAGATCTCAATTGATTTCAATTATCAACAAACTATATTTCCATGTGTTATTAGGTTCTATGTACAATTCATATACCAAGTGAAAAAATTTAATAAATCTCATTTAAAAAAAAAAGTATGCTTTATTTTAAAATGAGATTTATTAAAATAAATCAAAGGCATAATTTTAAGACTTGGCTGTGTATGACATGCAATTAATATTTATATATATCCAATTAATTATATATAGTTTGATGGAGATATATAATGATGATGAACCGAGAACCCTAAAACATACATATACATCAAGAAACCCAAGGCCCATTTGCAGTATCTATGGACTCATTATTTTCGGACTCACTATCAACAAACCCAGCCCAAACCGTGAGCACCCAACCCAGCCCATTAAATCCCCTATACGGCGCCCTTTTTGCTCTAGCCTTAGGGCTTATTCTTTCCTTCTTTTTCTTCCCCTACGCCGACTCCTTCTTCATTTCATTTCTGCGTTGTTTTCCTTGGCTTCTCCCAGCCCGTGTGACAACTTCTACTTTTCTTCTCCTTCATTTTATTTTCGTCTCTTCCTACTGTTTTTCTTTGGGTTGCCGTTCGGTACGTTTTTCTTCCTCTCCATTTTCCATTTTCAGTTCTTCCTCTACAAGTCAGTGAACTTGTAGCTCTATTTTGTTTTTTCCTTCGTAGTTTTGATTATTTCCAGTTCTTTCTCTTTCTTTGATTCCCTCTCTTTCACGCTACTTGGGTTTCTCACCGTATGGATTTGTTTGATTTTCTTAGAGTAATTTTTTGTGAAGTATATGCGTATGATGGGGTTTTTATTCTGTTTGGATTTTTGTTGTTGTCATGTATATGTGTATCATGTGATTATAGCGTAATAAATCTACTGATGCAGCACTGAAAGAAGAAGGAAGAAGAAGCATACCTAGCACTAGCGAGATTGAGGAAGAGCAATTCGAAACACGGAGATATTTGAGTCGGATTGTCTATAAGAGGAAGTTTATAAGACGAATGGATAAGATTGAAGATGAAAAAAGACAATAATATATAGGCTGTGCAGCAAAAGGAGAAATAAAAGTGGTAATTTAAGCAAACAAGGAAGGGCAAATTTGGAAATAAAAATATTAGACGAAATTACTGTTCATCCGGATTCACATTTATATATATAGTAGATATAGTAGATATATATACAATCGGAAAATTTAAAAGAACATAAAATTAATAATTCTTTTGCCTAAACATTATGCAAGTGAACTACTAGTATGGCAGCCTGCAGGGGGTAGCTCTTGAATTTGCTTTGATGTGTTAACCCACGTATAATTAGTTCTTGAACTTTATAATTCAACCTATCACATTAATTTACATTAATTTATAAATTTAATTTTGTAAAAACTTTTTACAAGGTAACTCTTTTCCTTATTTTATGCATAGAAAGAGAGAGCATGTGCGAGGTCGGCTAAGAGACGTACGGTGCCTAAAAACGACAAATTTGGTGAGGAAATGCATTGCCAATTTTCCATGTTGCTTTGCATTTTTTTCAAACATACTACTCAATGCACGAAGAATAAGGAATTGGGTATGTAAAAGGCTTTGATGGGACGATGATATGGAATTCTATTTACACACTAACTTTCTATAATCACTTTCAAAGTTAAATGCATGCGATCTAATAATTGTATTGAAAATACGTAAATGAAGAAATCGTACCTACCTATCTAGCTAGCACACGCATAGTCGAAAGTATTCAAGAAAAAACCTTTGATATCCACGTCAAAGAATTAAAAAATTAAAAATTTCAAAATGATTACATGGCTCCATAATTATAGGTGAAGTAAGTTAAAACCATTTAAGAGAAAACTCGAGATGATATAAATAAAAACATGCAAACAGTTGGGCTGGATAATGGCAATCAGATGATTGGGCCTCAACAGGAAGAGGGGGGCCATTCATGAAGACTGATTCATCTAAAAATAACGACTTATTAGGTGAATCAGTCAAACATTCAGAAGAAGAGGATATCTACGTAGTTACCAAGTGAAGTGAGACATGAGCTCCAGTTTACCAGGAAACCAACCACTCACGACTTCTCAACAAACTTGGTGGCCTCGCCTCGCGCCCCTTACTTTTTGAATTATATATATTTATATAAGCACCCTAGTTTCTTTACTCCACTACACAGAAAGAGCGAGAGGGAGAGAGAGCGATCGAGCAGGTGGGAAAATAGCTGCTGCGAAACTCCTGTTTTTGCTCTCTCTTGGATTAATCATTCCAAGAAGAACAGCTTCTGCAGCAGCTGCAGGACCCAACAATACACACACATAAAATGGCTCTCTCTCTCTCTCTCTCTCTCTCTCAGGCTATAAGCTTCTTGCTGCTTCACTTGCAGATGGTCGTTCCCTCTCCATCAATCGGTGAGTTACCCAGAAACATTTATTTGGTTTTTCTTCTTTTTATGTTTTTTCCCTTCCGACATGCAATGTCATATATATTAAACGAAGAAAAAAGAAAGACTAGTAAGTTTTTTGTGGTCGACCATGTAGTGTGGGTAATACATCTCTCTCGGCAACAATAATTAATGCATCCTATCCTATATTGAGTTTGAGCGATCATTTAATTAGTCTGTAAACTCAAAACCAAACTTGTCTATTGCTTGATTTCATTTACTTTTTATATACTGATCTGATCGTACTTATATTCTTGGTTCAAAATATTTTGGATATAAATTGTTCAACTTGTTTCAAGATTGCGGTCTTGCTACTTTGATCTACACATTCGAATCATATTCTGGACATGTAAAATATTAATTATCATGTGCATTAATGTCATAACGCTTATTTGAATCCCCCAAAAAGAAATGTATCCTTAAACCTGATCTCTTCTCCTACTAAAAAATGGATAAGTATGAAGCGATAGCCCAATTTCGTATAAATTTGAAGCAGGCCCAGCCAGCTACCTCTAATCCATTAGGAGATTTAAAAGACCAATAATCAAAGCTACAAGATTCGAGATAATCTGATGACCCGACAGTTTTTTTGTCACTAAGAAAAATCGAGTTGCATTGTTTCTGTGACTTGAAATATACGTATATATATATATATATATATATTATATTCATGCTTTTATTGTTCGTCTTATCAATTACTTATCATGCACGTTGTTTCTTTTCTGAGGAGTTATTAACTTATTATCACTGCAAAATAATATATTTTTTTAATTTTGTGATTATGGGTAACGTAAGCAGATATCGCTCTATTTTTAAATTGTTGTTAAGAACAAAAATGTCATTTTAGGTGATATGACAGCCGAGGTTATACAGTCGCATCACATGACTTGGTGTCGGCAAGCTCTGCAGGAGGAGGGTGCAGGAGAGCAGTGGTAGGGAAAGCAGAAGATCGGAGGGCTGCGATTAAAGAAGAAGAATCCGGGGCCTCTTCTGTATGGAGTCCCGACGACTCTGTGACTGGCAACTACGGGCCCGTCAATCAAGTAGCTGAGAATAAATATTGATGCCGTGGAGCTCCGAGAAATGCCGTTGAACTGTTACAACAGGGCGAAGGAAGCGAGACCACACTAGCTAGAGCATATGTGCAGACCCCATGTGGTTTGGTTATCATATTCAGAAGGACTCTGTGCTGTTCTTGGACGTACTCTGGAACCTGTTCTGGCTAGTGGCTATAACTTATCATGCTGAATTTATTTGTTTATTTTTCTCTTCGTCATCAAAGGCAATGAATGACTTCGCATTCATGGTGCATTTAGGCAGCTGATCATGATGAACTGGTTACTCCTTTATTTTAGATAAGAATAATAATGCAGTCTGTCTTTTGTTACATTTCATTCTTTGTTTGTATGTATATAGGCAGAGGTCTCGACCTTTTCAACTTGTCTAATCCGACATTGGATTTTAATTAGAAGCTTATAAATTCATAAAAAAACTGGCTACATAAACTTGGATTAACTCTTTTCATAAAAATAAATAAAATATGGAAGAAATTAAAGCAAATACCTTACTAATAATCTCTGGAGCTCTTGATCTTCATCTCCTATTTGGTATTTGTATTAATTCAGGTATTGCGTATGGATTAGTTGAATCTCAGCACTCGTACAAGCGTTTTGGGTTGAGTAAGTTCGTTTTGTCAAACTTATTCCAACTCATCTCAACTCATCTCAATTCATCATTACAACTTTTTCAAATTTCAATACAAAATATAATAAATAATTCAACTTTTTCAAATCTCAAAACAATTTTAATATTTAAAAATAATATTCTAATAATATTTTATCATCTCAACTCAACTCAACCCAACTCATCTCAACATCCAAACGCACCCTAACTTCCCCGATGGATGGATCGAGATCAAAAGATTCAAAGCCTCTTTTTACTTCGATTAGGTCCAAAGGGAAAGTCGAAGCCCCGTGACTTGAAAGTACAGGCCTCGTGGTCCAGTACATATTACCACATTAATAGTCTTACTTACCCCATCACTGTTTCTTGCCAAGCAGCTTTCTTCTGTTCTTTTGCAATTGGTGTACTTCCATCGACGAGTCGTGTCACAATCATGAGTCCTCAGATTTTCTTTTTCTAATTACATGCATCCAGGAAAAAGAAATAATATTTCTTTCCCCTTCAGGTCTCCAACTTTTCATTTGAATTTCTACATTAGCTTTTCACCAAAATAATTGAGATGAACTGCACTCTTTTTCTTGGGTGTCTTTTGGATTGCATAAAGCGTTAAGACATGTTTTGCAAATACCGAATCGAACATTAACTACCGTTTTTGTTGATTTTATTTTATAAAGATTAATGACAGTGGTTTTAATACTGTATTCGCTGCATTCAACCATATGGCTGCAGAGAACACTGACATGTATCTATTTTCAACAGTATTGAGCTCAATGATTAAATGACCACTGCACCTTCTTAACTCCACTTTTTTTTTTTTTTTCTCTCAGGACTTAACTCCACTTGATAAGTTGCAAGTAATTAGTATTTTCCATCAAAAGAATATCGCCAGACAGAATTTTTAATACTAGAGGTAGTCAAAATCAAAGAGCCTAGAGGTCAATAACATGGCCAGCAGCGATAGGATTGGACTAGAAATTCCAGTGTGTTTGATACCACCAAACATGTGTGTGCCATGTGGGGAGTGAAACTTACAGTCAAACCATCATCGTCTACATTTAATTATTTAATTGAAAAAACACATATCTCTGCAATAACATCACAACGCAAATTACAGAACAAACCCAACAAAGAATACAGATTATAACACACATAGCCAACAAATCACATGTAATAGTACGGATGAAATAAGTGAAGTTTCATCTCCTTTTCTAAGCAATAATCCACAGCGCCACACTAACAAGGTTTTGGTACTATTCCATTATCACTTAAGCCTCCCCAAAATGGAAGTAAAATGAAAATGGAACCCAGAAAAAGAAAAGTGTGACATCAATAATGGAATTGACACAAACAGAGATAAACATGGAGTTGAAATCGACAAGAAACATGAAAATGTGTATTAAGCCAAAGGCAGAACTAGTATTATCGATCTCTAGCCTCTCACGGCCAGCAACGAAGGAATGGCGGCCAAGTTGGGGGTAGTATTTTTATCTGAAGCTTCTCTGATGATATCTCTCTTCCCATCTTTGGAGAAAGGCTTGCCGAAAGCTCTCATTGGACTAGCAAAGGCCCAACCCCAGCTCTTACTCCGACCATGCACAAGTGGCCCTCCAGGCTGCTTCCCGTTCATTTCCTCAGCTGAAGAAGACACCCAATAAGAAGAGGAAGATGACGAAGAAGATGAAGAAGTTATCATAAACCCACCAAATAGGCCGCCGCACTTGACCCTCTCTTTCATGCAGTGATGGTGCTCGCCGCCAGCTCCGCCGCGGTGCACGGCCGAGGTGGAGACCTTGGGCTTGCCTTCCCGCTGGGACTCCACTCTCCTTAGAGTGCAGTCCCCAAACCCAGTGGAGATTCTCTCAAAGAAGTCACCGGAGAAGCTCCTGCTTCCACACCCAACAGATCTGGATCTTGAAACCTTACGCTCAAAGGACGAGGCTGAAGCGGTGGCTTGACTATTGGGACTGTCATCATCTTCCACAATGTCAGTTTTCTTGCCCAGAGAGGACCCCAGACACTTCTCCTTCTGCTTCCCCACTGAAACATTTGTTGTTGCTGCTGCTGTTAAAGTTGTGATCTTAGGGTTGTCTCTGACGTTCTTGTCCATGCTCTTGGAAGCACTGGGCTTTGAAGAAGAAGAGGATGCAGAAGAAGAAGAAGAGAAGTAAAGAAAGGACCAAAAACCTCCTTTTTTTCTTGGGCTAAAGTCTTCACCATCATCAGCATCCAAGAACCGGTTTCTCCTAGGGGTTGCGGTGGACTTGCTTCGCTTGAAAACGATGTCGGATGCACGATCCGATGATGCTATTGTAGTACCTTTCTTCTTCTTCTTCTTAGCCAAAAGAAAAGGGATCCGGGCCCGCCTCGTATAATACTCATGATAATGACTATCTTTGGTTCCACCATCGTTGATAACTTTTGTCGATGTGGGTCTGATTGAGAGTGAAAGGGAGGAAGAAGAACCAACACCGCCATTCCGATCTGATCTAAAAGAAGGAGAGGGCGAAGAAGAGGAAGAGCCACGAATAGGGAGAGGGAAAGCTGAAGAGACCAGCTTGCCAAGCTTCTCTTGGAGGCAGAAAGCACAGATCCCACCTGGGTTGTTTCTGTAGGGATGGTCACTGCATTGCATACCATCCCCCATATCTTCCTCACCAACACCAACTCTTCCTCCTCCACCACCACCTCCAAGTCCTTTGATTCCTTCCATCATCACCTTCTTTCAGCTCTCTGGGAAATCTTTGATTCCAATCCTAGATATCTTTCTCACTGTTCCCCTTTTTTCATCCCTTGAATGCCTTTCGCTGCTTAGCTTTTTAGAGAGAAGCAAACAAAAGGAAAGCAGTCGGTCAGAGAGTGTAATTGAGTGAGAAAAAAATATGGCATTGAAGTAAGGGTGAGAGGGGGTGGGAGAGAGAGAGATAGAGAGAGAACTGGCTGGGGAGAGTCCCAGGAGCACGTGGAAGACTGACTTACCCAGATATTAAAAAGTGTGAAAGAAGACACGCAGGATTTCAATAACTTGAGAGAGCTATCCTCGCACCAGCCCAAGCAGAAGAGGCCATAAAAGGCTGGCCATATGACCTCTAGGTTCTCTACGTTTGCACAGTATTTCTTTTTTGTCCGTACTTTTTTTCATCACCCGTCTTCTCATCTGGTGGGTTCCATTCTCATGTTTGAGAAATGAACGTTGAAACATCAATAGAGCTTAAGGGAGTGGACAAATATATTTTCTTATTTCCCACCCTACAATTTTAGATTTGGGCTACATTAATTATGTCTGGTCTCTTTCTTTAATTTTTTTTTTTTTTTGACAAAACTACACGATCTCTTGTTTTATGGATCAGTCATATACGAGTCACGACACGAAAGATGGCCGGATAAGAATGCCTTTTTTTTTTAAACGGTATATAAATAACGGCATTTCATCAGCCTCTCTGGCTAGTAAGATTGAAAAATTTTATTTATTATTATTATTATTATACACATTATACATAAGTTTTTATTTTTTTTCTTACTAAATATATGATGTATGAATAATAAGAAAAAGAATTCAATTAATTTAAAAATAATAAAATTAATTCTTAATAGTGGCTGGTAATTACGTCCGTTATGGTGAATTTTGCTCATGGTTTCAGCGTTCTAAACATTATTTTTCTTACGTGGTAAGAATTTCATTTTCATGGTAAATATTTTCTTACATGGTGAATCTTGTAATACACCTACAAGACAAGTCATGTGAATTGTGAAATATCGTAGGCCTGCCTTATTAGCTTAGCACCGTAGATATATTAAAAAACATTAAGAGAAAATAATTTTCATAAAATAAAATCTATAATACATTTTCACAACACATTTTACAATAATGTTGTAAGATAATGGCATTTTTTACAAAATAATGTTATTTTTATAAAGTGTTTTATAAAATTATCTTTTATTTAATATATTATTGTGAAATATATTATAAAAAATGTTATGAATAAATTATTTTCCTTCTCATATTATGGCGAAGTATAATGAATGGCCTGCAATAGATTGAGTGATGCCAAATGTAGCCATGTAGGTAGCATGAAACAAGACGCACGTTTGCGGATAGTGGTATATGTGGATTTTAGGGCTTGGCCTTGGCGGAAGGAATTGCATAGTCAATAGTCGTCCCTAGCTGCTGTTGCTGCTGCTTTAACCTTGACTAACTGGAGTTTCAAGTTCAAGTGGTTCCTTGTATGCATGCCGACGTGGCTGGTTCTCTTAATTAGGTTCCCACCGTTATTCTCGGGCCATAGCTTTTGTGATCGGGACTTACAAGTTTTAAGTGCGTTTATACGTTGGGTTGAGTTAATTTTTTTATAAATATTAATGAGTTAAAATGATAAAGTAAGTTTTATAGAATTTCTTTAAGATGAGTTTAAATGTGTTTGAATATTAAGATAAATTTAGATATATTTATGAAAAGTTAAAAAAAGTTATGGTCTTAAGTGTAAAGAGATTTTGAGTTAAGATGAGTTTAATAATTTGAGAGTTGGGTGTTTAGATGTTAGACTTAACTTAAAATTAGATTGAACTGAGTTGAACTAAAATGAGTTTAACAACCAAACAGAACCATCTCACTAAAATTTCATGTTGGATATAAAAGTTGAATAAAATATTATTAAAAATTTAAATTTTAATATAATTTTTATTTTAAATTTTAAAAAAATAAAATTATTTATTGTATTTTGTATGAGAGTTTTAAAAAAATTATAAAAATAAAATGAGATGATTTGTGAAAATAAACAGGCAAATCTTAATTGTAAGGATATGTTTGGATGCTGAGGTGATTTCAAATGATTTATGAATAAATTAATAATAATAATAAATAATAAATATCAGTAAAAAATAAGAGCGATACTATTCTGCCGCTCGAGTAGCACTGTTCAGTCTTACCGCCAGTTACTTTTACAATATTTTTTTATTTTTCTATTCACATTTTTTAATATTTTTTAATATTTTTAAAAAATAAAAAATACATCAATATACTTAAAATCACTTCTTTAATCACTAAATAAAAAAAATTATCAAACGGTACATTTGAGTGATACTATTGAGATGTCACAAAATAATGAATAGCTTATAAATAATAATAAAATAATCTAAAACTATGCCAAATACCATTCATTTTTACCGCCTATAAACCAATCCACTAGATATGTGACCGACCCATCATAAATAAGGACCTCAATACAATAAAACCTAATAACACAAAATACCCTTTATTATAGTTATATTCAACTTCTAATAATAATTTTTTATTTATTTTAAAAAAATTTACTCATCAAATCAAATATGTATTTGGTAAAAACAAAGCTTTCCTTTTTTCTTTTTTTTCGGTGCATAAAAAATGTTTCCTAGGCTGTGAACACGATCTCACACGCACGTACCTCCAGTGTGTATCCCCCGGCCTATTCCTTTTGGGTACCTAAACAAAAGATATATAGGAGTACAGAAACACTTTGGGACCCGAATTTGGGTCCCCAAGTTGTGTCCCGAATGTAATTTTTTATTTTTATTTAATTTTTTATTTACTTAATGATTAAAAAAATATTTTTTAATGATATTGTGAATTATTTATTTTCTTAAAAAATATTTATGATGATTAAAAAAATATATAAAAAAATACAAAATACAAAAACAAAAATTCTACTCAACCTCCTACTATTCACATCACACTCCACACTCTATCTTTTTTTTTTTATTTTTTTTTTAATTTTTTTTATCAAATATATTTTTATATGAATAGTGAATAAAAAATTATAAATAGTTTAAAAAAAATAAATTTAAAAAAAATTTAAAAAAATATTAAAAAATGTTAAAAAATATGAAGTGTGAAGTATGGAGAGGATGAATAGCAAAACCCATAAAAAAAATGAAAGACACGTTCGGAAGTCAAATTCGGACTACCTTTTCGGTAGGCTAGCACTGCTCATAGGAGTAACATGAAGATCTCATCTAGCCCCGTGAGGCTACGATGCTCGATCCTCTCATATTAGCCGTTGGATAATTCTCACCCTAGGGATCTTCACTTTATTTGTCCCATGGGACTTGGGAGCGTACGACCCCGTGAATATAAATAAGACTTATGGCCATTTTTCATGTTTTAAGGGCCGTTTTTTTTTTTTCCCCTCATGTTACTGTTCTATTCAGGCCGCACGATCGTATAAAGTTTGAAGGGTACAACCCCAATCATTGATGGCTTCTTGCCAAAAAAATGTTTAAAATTATTTTTGTCATCAGTCGTATCATTTAATTATCTTTTTTAAGTTTGATTTTTGTGATGATGTTGTTATTTATCTTTACATATTATATATTATATTTTTTATTTATCTTTTATAATTTTTTTTTGATTTTATTCTTTTTAAATTAATTAAATATTTTTACTTATCATTTATATACTACATATTTAATAAGAGAATAAAAAAAATATGTTATGTGGGGTGATAAATAAAATTTTTCTTTTTTTTAAATTTATGATAACATGACTAAAAATGATAAGATATAATAATATTGCTCTCCTATTAAAGCATCGTCACTTGAACTTCAAGTATTAAAATTGTATATATATATATATATATATATATATAAAAGAAACTTGCTAGTAGTTCATGATTGTCAGGCTTGATTTTTCTTTTTTCCTCTTTGCACTAGTTAAAATAGTAATAAAATAAGAAAAATGATACTTACAATCGTAAAGTATGCAAGCGCTGCATAATTCTTAAAAAAAAAAAAAGAATAAATACGTGATTTATATGAAAAAAAAACTCATTTTTAAATAATAAATCTCAATTTTTTTAAAAAGAGTATGCAGTATTTACCTACTTTACGACTGTATATAATATTATTTATCAAATAAATGACAGACGACCTTAACATCCTTTGCCTGAGTTTTGTCATGACAGCTCCTGATCAACTCGTTTGAAGGCAATAAACAAAACAAGCCTGAAAAAAACACTACCTAAAAAATAACGAGTTAGATTAATTTGTATGAAGTCTCTTTAATTTTGGCGTTCCTATATGCATTAATGTATGATTTCAGTCCTGTTTGTATATAAAAATTATCTCCTCTCATTATTATTATTTTTATAAATTTTTATATAAAATATAATAAATAATTTAATTTTTTTAAAATCTCAAAATAATAATAATATTTTAATAATAATTTATTATAATTTTTTCCTTTTTAACTCACTCTCCAAACTGCACCGAATAGTAGTGACCAAAATCGTGAATTACCCTTGCATGGATCTGTCTCATCAAAACCTAGTCTTTTTGGTAGATTGCTTGGAATTAATTAAAGCTATTAAGGCTTTAGGTAGCTAGTCCTATACTTTATTAATTAGCATATGAAGACAACGCTTTAAAGTATATTTGTTTTAGGGGAAGGGGGACCATGCATTCTCTTGGGAGACAACATCACTAGCAAAGCTATAAATGCAGTTTGATTAGCTTGTTTATTTATTTGCACGTACAGGTGATGAGCAGAAGCATTACATAGCAACTCTCGACAGCTAGATCTGCTTTTATAAATATTAATGACTATTTGTTTGTGTCGATCGACGGCAACATCTAAGTTCTTTTATTAAATACACTAGTTAGAGCAAAAAACTAAGGGATTCAATTCCTGATCATCATCAACAACTTCCTGGACAATAGTCCCGATGATCTTCATATTTAGCTGAAAATATATTACAGTAGTTTGGCCTCTTTACTTATTAATGCAAAACTTTCATAAAATACTAGAATGTCCTACATTTTATACTAATTAAACTGATATTATATATATATATATATATATATATTATATATTAATTTCAAGTGAAATGATCAATTAGAGAAAATGCACATTAACATGTTTCTATTGGGTTGAAAAAGCTTGTTAGTAAGCAATGATTCGTTTGGTATGGGAAAAAAATTGTGATTTTGATTTGAGTGTGATTTGGAAGATTAGAATTTTGTGTCGTTGGTGATAAGTTAAAATTCTCCTTACATGCAGGTATAGAGTCAGATCTTAGCACTTTATCTCAACTTTTTCTCCGCAGGCAGAATCAACATGAGAGAGAGAGAGAGAGAGAGAGAGAGAGTGGTTTGGCTTCTTCCAAATGTAGTCCCAACGGTTTCCAATGTGTTTTTTGTCCAAGAGCATTCTACTTTTAATATGGTCAAGAGAGTCATGGAGTACCTGTCGTTCCCAAAGAAAGTAGGTTTATAAATCTTTATTGGAAATGGGTCATAATTGGTTACGTATTCCTGTTATCAATAGACATCGAATATGCTAAATACTGCACAAGATCAGCAGGACTTCATGACGAGGGAGGCAGGGGAGCAAATCTCCTACATAAAAGTTGGTATTTACGAATAACTTCTTTCAATGGCTTCACACAAAATGTCAAGATAGCCTTACTTAAATAGTTTCTGGAGACTCTTAATCGAAGGCAATGTTTTGTATGTTGTCAAAGACAAAAAAATGAGAGAATTATTTTGTTTGTGATACAAATTGTTATCGATCCCATGTATACAAACAATATCAGGTCCTTCCTTTTGCCCAAAAAATAAAACCCTAAAGCCCAATTCAAGTCCAGCCTTCTTGCTAAAGAATTAGGGCACTCATTTTATTTCTAAACATAATTTAAATACAAAAATTTTAAACTAATAATCATTATAATTTTTTCAAAATTTTAAATAAAAAATAATAAACAATTCAAACGTTTTAAATTCTTAAACAAAAATAATATTATAAAACTATATTATTACAATATTTTAACTTTATAATATTTTTTATTCAACTTTTTCTCTCATTTTTTAAAATACAAAAAATAATCAACTCAAAATATTTCACTACTAATCACAAATCATCTTCTTACTATTTATAAAATTCTCATGTCATGTCACTTTCTATACAAGCCTTGGTTCCAAGACCCACCTTTTCAAAGAGCTTGAGCTTTGTTCTTTGTTCGACCCAACTCATGCAACCAGCCCAGTTTACTGACTTCGTTTCTGGGTTTTTATTGTAGTCGGTTTAAATATCATGGCCAGTTTCTGTTGTGATCTTATCTCAGAATCAACACAGAACCGTTTGCGTGGAAAACAAGCTGTGGATTTGCATACAGACAAGCTTTATAGGTCATAAGTTTTTCCTTATCCATTTAACAAGAAGCTGATTTTTCCTTTGTTTCTACTTCATTTTTTGTTTGTTGATATGCACAAATAAATAGAGTATGAAATTATTTATAAGAAAGGTAACACGCAAACCTTTAAGCATAATTCGAGCAATCAATAACATCCAAACTTCGAACATGAAAGAGAAGCAAGCAGGCAGGGAAATCAAGCAAAAGCTGCTATATTCCAAGTACAAACCCAGATCCATTTGGTACTTAATTATACCAGAAAAATCAGTCTTGTCATTCGGTTGCACAAAATATAAGTGGAAATTTCTATTTTCTTACTTTAGTTTGAGGAAGATATTTCAAATTATATATGGTGTTACAAAATTCGGGAGAAAACGTACAAGAAAAAAAAATATTATATTTATTAATTTTTCCACTGTGTGCTCGAGTATAAACAACTAATTAATGTCCCACTTCAACCTTGATTAATTGTTGATAGTATGCTACACCATGGCCCGAATATGACTATTTGGAATTTAATGGAAATTCAAATCCATGGCGCCCACAGTGGCCAGCCAACCTCGCATCATCATCATCATATATATATATATATATATAATTTATAGCTGGCTGATGAGACTGCGATTGATTTGAATTGAGGCTCTGTATAATTGAAGAAGAAGGAGGAGGAGGAGGTCTGTATAAAGTTTAGCTTCTCTCAGGTTAAGTATTAGTGGCTAAACCAGCATCCGAATCTTAACCTGACATGTGGTATTAATATTATGCCATGTAGCAATCTTCCGTTAATTTTCTAACATATAATCGACGAAAGTATATAACTGTGATTTTAATAAAATTTTATGTATAAATGAGAGAAAGAATGGCATGTAGTTCACGTTCTTGGCGTTGTCACCACTGTTCTCTGAAAAATAACGTCATCAATCTATATATGCATGCATGTACAAATTAAACAAATGAAAGCACATCAATCTCCATCTCATATCTTTTTTACCAAAGTCCTTTAATTGCTGACATTTTGTCCAGATGTGCTGCAGAAATTAATTAAGCTTGAGTGATTGAATTGAGTGGGTAGGTTTGATTAGTTATGAGATGCACAAACAGCTCGATCCCAAGCAGAACTTATGCTGCACCCATCCTGTTAATTTCTGCAAAATGCGGAGTCTTGTGCTAAATGCATTGTGTTTAGTGTTGGGTACTTCAAAATTTATGGGGGAATTAAAGCATGAGGAGTTATCAATATATTAAAATATAAAATAAATAATAAAATTTATATCTTTCCATCAGAATTTTTAGAATAAATAATAATTTCACATAGTATCAAAGCAGGAGTCGAATCTTGAATCTGCACTCTATTTTATTTAATTAAATATTTCACTTATTAGACTTATTCATTGAAAAAAAATTTGATATTTAATATATAAAATAAATAATAAAATCTATTTATTATCATCAACATATATTTAGACGAACGATAATTTTATGTAATAATGGAGAGGTAATCAATTATGCTACAAGAGTGGGGTCCTGATTTTTGTAAGTTAGGGAAAGATTTTTGAATTTCTGCAAAATTCAAGTTACTGATCAACCTCCTGTCTCCAAGACCCGATAAAATGCAAAGCTACGATAATTGACAGCTTTTGTTCCCTCCGATCCTTTATTTGTGATAACTGGAGATAAGAGGAAAGATTTTTGTGTTGCTTTCACCAGAGATTGCTGCAGAAAAAAGGATGAGGTTGACACATAATATCCCACAGTACGTTTTGTAATAACATAAACTCGCGGCCATAAAACATTGTCATAAATGTTAGTACTGTTCTCTCGAGGCATGTCATTGAAGAGAGAGATAGATGATGTTTGTGGAGACCTGATTCACAAGCACATACAGTACTTAAACTTGCGCATTCTCAACATGGACTTTCTAGTTAACAATCCCTCCCACGTCTAGGTCAAAGGTAATGGAATATAAGGATTTGATTGCCCCATGGGAACTTAAGACAAAAGTTAATTAAATTAAGGAACTAATTTAAGGATCAGTCTAAGAACAAGCAAACCAAGAACTGGGATCATGTTAAGACATCTAACCCAGAATCTTAAACTAACATACAGAGAGTACTATCTTGTTTGTTTTTACAATTCATCTCATCTAATTATTATAATTTTTTTAAATTTTTATATAAAATAAAATAAATAATTTTAATTTTTTCAAATCTCAAAATAAAAATAATATTAAAAAAATATATTCTAACAATATTTATTTAATTTTTTTATTTTATTCTCAACTCATATTATCTCATTTGCGAAAAAATAATAAGATATCAAAGGATTCATTAATAGATGAAGAATGAAAAAGATAAATAATAAATAAATAAAGAATATTATTGGATAGAGAGATAATCGAGCTTTGCATTCTTACCATGACGGCTAGAGGTGAGCTATACATTACAATATTCAGCCCTGCACCCAAGAACCCTCGACTGCAACAATACGTGTTTCTTCCTGCATTGCGCCCACATCCAAGATCCCGGCAAGAATGGCAGTATTGGACTGGAATTTATAAGGTTCCCACGACTAGTTATTGTCGTATATTGTGATAAATAAATCTGATAATATTCTCAGCTACATATGATTATTAGTATTGACTGGATCACACTTATAAGGACAAAATCAGCAAGAATCAAACACAAAATCAGTAACACCATGATTTTAGGAATTAGTCATTGGAAATTCTTTCTATACTCTATTAGTTACCATAAAAAATTTAGCCTCATGTATTTATTTATTTGTCAATTCTTTTATTGTAAAATGCAATTCCAGAAATAAAAAGTTCATATTCTTATAAGTTTAAAATGGAACCAGTCTAACCATGATCCTCTCTCTACCGCCTATATGGCCTCTTCTTCAAACCCCAACCACCCTCATTCCTCCCCGTATCTCCTCCATCCCTCTGATTCTCCTAATTTTATACTTGTTTTTGGCCTTCTTACAGGGGACAATTTTTCCAAATAGCAGAAAGTCATGACTTGTGCCCTTAATGTCAAAAATAAACTAAGCTTTGTTAATGGCACTCTCCCACCACCCGATCCCAACTTTATCGACTACACCCAATGAAACCAAACAAAGGACATGATCCTTACCTGCCTTCTCAACTCCATCAATCCCACCATTGCCAATTCCCTTGAATTTCATACCGACTCTCGTGAAGTCTGGCTTGATCTTAAATCCCCTTTTTGTCACGGCAACAATGCCCGTATCTACCATCTCAAACATGAATTGTCATCCCTGCACCAAAACACATATTCTGTTCATGAGTATTACAACCAGATTAAACAAATCTAGGATGGACTCAGCCAATTACAAAAAAGCAATGATCTCAAAGAATTGCAACAACAAGCAAAGGATGAACATGTTTACCAATTTCTGCTTGGTCTTAATGATTCATTCTCACAACTCAGAACACAGATTCTTGCCATGGAACCCCTTCCCCCCATCACCAAAATTTTTTCAATTCTTTTTCAGGAAGAGTAGCAGCATCTCCTTCACCTTTAGCCACCATCATCGGACTCATTGGCTTTTGCTGCCCACTCAACTAGTTTTGTGAAACCCACCCTCCGATGCACAAAATGTGGCAAAACAGGCCACATGGGTGACCGCTGCTGGTGGATCATTGTCTACCCACCAGGTCGAGAACCACGACACGAGCCGCGACCCTCTCTCCTTGGCAAACCACCCTCTGGTTTGTCGCCAGTGGTGAATCACGCCTCCACCTCCTCTGTTTCATTACTGGTGCCTAGTTTGTCGCCAGATTTATACCAAAAGCTGTTCAATTTTCTCAATCCGACCACCTCCTCAGCCAACTTTGTAGGTAATGTTTCCTCCTCCCTCTTTTCTGACAACCGCCATGACTGAGTCATGGACTGTGGTGCCAATGACTACATGTGCCAAAACCAAAGCTTCTTCAGCAAGCTTACCTTTTTCTCTCCTGAGAAGCATGTTCGATTACCCACAGGCCACACACTTGGTATAGAAGGTGTCGGCACTTGTGTTTGACCTCAACTCTAAGTTTGCAAAATGTCTATTATGTCCCTCAACTTGCTTTTAATCTCCTCTCTGTCCCTCAGCTTACAACTAATCATTCCTGTTTTGTTTCTTTTTTCTCTACCAACTATTTTTTTTAGGACCCACACTCGACAAGGTTGATTGTAGCGAGTGAGCTTTGCAATGAGCTGTATGTGTATCGGGCAAAACCCATTATGGCCCTCTCCGCGCAAACTACTGCGAATAAAACTTTATGGCACCAACGCCTAGGTCATCATTCCTGCTTAATCATTCTTAGTCTTTTCAATAATCCCTGTGTCATTTCTGATTGTGGTCTTTGTACTCGTTCTAAGCACACAAGATTGCATTTTTTTTTCTCATGCTAACAAAAGTACTTTTATTTTTAATCGTATTTTTTGGAATATATAAGGTGGTTATCATACTTCTTCACTATGTGGTGCTCATTACTTTATTACAATAGTTGATGATTTTTCACGCACTACTTGGATCTATCTCATGTGTTATAAATTTGAGGCTTATACCCATCTCATGCATTTCTTTGCACTAATCCAAAATTGGTTCAACACCATGATTTTAATAATTAGAACTAATAATGGACAAGAATTTCGTTCCCACAAATTTCAAAACTATCTCCATGATCACAACATCATTCATGAATGTACTTATGTTGAAACTTCACAACAAATGGTGTTGTGAAACGTAAATACTGGCACCTCCTGAATGTTGCTTGTAGTCTCTATTTTCAAGCTCACTTACCTTTGACATTTTGGGGTGAATGTGTCCTCACCGTTGCCTATCTCATCAACTGAACACCAAGCCGTATTCTCTAAAATAAATCTCCATTTGAACTTATCTTCAACACTTCATCAACCTATGATCACCTTCGTGTGTTCAGTTGTCTTTGTTACGCTTAAACCCTTCATGCTTCCAATGATAAATTTTCTTCTTATGCCTCTAAATGTGTCTTTCTCGGCAATCCTAGCACTCATAAAGCATACAAACTTTATAATCTCAACACTCAAGCCATTTTCTATTCTTGTGATGTCACCTTTCATGAACAATAGTTTCACTTTCAGAAAATTCCTGATCTTACATACATCCATCCTTGTCCTTCCTTTCCCTATCCTTGAGCCTATATTGCCGTCTCCTTCTTCCACTTCTTCCATTAGTACTCCCGATCCACCCCCTCCTCCAACTTCTCATCACCATTGCCACATAACTACCCGACCAGCATATCTTTAAGATTATGTCTGCCAGACCCTACACACGGAGCCCAAGGCATCCTCACCTGCTGCACATCCCTCAAGTACTACTCACTCTTTATCTGTTTTTCTTTCATATTCTCATTTCTCACCTTCTCACCTTACTTTTTTAACTGCTCTCACTACTTCTGTTGAACCTTCCTGCTATTCTACTGCTTTTCACCATTCCCATTGGCGTGAAGCTATGTCTACTGAACTTCATGCTCTTGAAGGCAATTCCACTTGGACCCATTGGTTGCAAATGTGCATTTAAAACTAAGCTTAAAGCAGATGGCTTTGTCAAAAGATACAAAACTCGATTAGGAGCCAAAGGCTATACTCAAGTTGAAGGTCTCGACTACCATGAGCTTTTGCTCCCATTACTAAAATGACCATTGTTCGGTGTTTGTTGGCTGTTGCTGCTACACAACAATGGATCATCTATCAACTTACGCAAACAATACCTTTTTACATGGTGATCTTGATGAGAAAGTCTACATGACACCACATCCTAGTTATTGTCCCAAGGGGGAGACTCGTGTCTGCCGTCTCTACAAATCCCTGTACGGTCTCAAACAAGCATCCCGCAACTGGTTTATAAACTAACCACCATGCTTCTTGCTACAGATTTTTCTCAATCTTAGGCAAATCATTATTTATTCACCTTGGTCACTTCCACAGTATCACTATTGTTCTCGTCTATGTTGATGATATTCTGGTTGCTGGTAGTGATCTCTCACAAATTGAAGTTTTCAAAGGTGTGTTCTCCACATACTTCAAAACCAAAGATCTCGGTCCTCTCAAATATTTGCTTGGTCTCAAAGTTGTTTTTTCACCGAAAGGCATCTTCCTCAATCAATGAAGATATGCTCTTGATATTTTATCTGACAGTGGATAACTTGGTGCCCAGATCACCCATTTTCTCATGGAACAAAACTTGAAACTCACCAATCACGACGACACTCTTCTTCCCGATCCTTGTATCTATCAATGGCTTGTTTGACGTCTTATCTACTTGACTATCAGACACCATGATATTGTATTTGCAGTGAACATTCTCAGTCAGTTTATAAATGATCCTCATGTTCTTCAAATGCAAGCTACCACTTGTGTTTTTCGTTACATCAAAGGTAGTGCAGGGCAAGGCATTTTTTTCTTCTCCTCTAGCGGTTTACATGTTATTGCCTACACCGATTCGGATTGGGCCAGCTATCCCACCACCCGTCGCTCCACCACAAGATACTTCATTTAGCTAGACACGAGCCTTATTTCCAGGTGTGCAAAAAAAATAAATGACAGTGACACGTTCTTCTGTTGAAGTTAAATACCGCGCCATGACCGTCATCACTTGCGAACTCATCTAGTTGAAACAGCTCCTCACTGATCTTGGTGTTCCTCATTCTGAGCTTATTGGCTTATATTGTGACAATCAATCTGCATTCCACATCACTCACAATCCTGTATTTCATAAGCACACCAAACATATTGAGATTAATTGTCACATTATTTGTGATAAGATCTGGTCAGGCCTCCTTACAACCATTCATACCTCCTCCAATCATCAAGTTGCCTATATCTTTACCAAAGTATTATGACGGAAATTTTTTTTATCATTTTTCAGGGAAGTTGAGGATTACGGATCTTTATCCGCCAACTTAAGGGGGAGTATTGACAAGATCACACTTAGCACAAAATCAACAACACTATGATTTTAGAAATTAGCCATTGTAAATTCTTTCCATACTCTATTAGTTATCATAGAAAGCTTAGCCTCATGTATCTATTTATTTGTCAATTCTTTCGTTGTAAAATGCAGTTCCATAAATAAAAGGTTCATATTCTTGTGAGTTTAACAAGTAGGATGAAAATATATTATAGTTACCCTCGACCTCAATGTTAGTGCATGTATAAGAAATAAAATTAGGTAGATAGTCTCGACAAGGATGCCAAAATGGAAAAACCATTAACAGTTGCCACAATAGCAATTCTCTGGGCTTTATAGTTCCACAGTAAGTAGGACTATTTATTCGGGTCGGATTTTTTCTAGGCTCAGTTTGGAACCCAGATAACATGGTTCCGGCCTAGATTGCATGAAAGGGCTGTTGATAAAATCTTGACTATCACGGTTGATAATACCTCATCAAATGAAGTTTCTATTGATTATATGAGAAAGAGAATAAAAGACAATAATTGTACTTTACTATATTGGGTGGTGAATTTCTTCACATGCGGTGTGCTGCCCATATATTAAATTTGATTGTTATGGATAGTTTTAAGAATGTTTATGAATTTGTAATAAAGATTAGGGATGCTGCCAGATATCTGAAATCTTCGTCGTCAAGATTTTCCAAATTCAAGGCTTGTGAGGTAAAAGAAAAGATCAATGAGATGATGATTTGCTTGGATGTTCCTACTAAATGAACTCCACATGTATGATGTTGAGTATCCCTGAAAAATATAAACAAACCTTTGAACAATATGTGTTTGTGGATGAATAATTCGTAAACCCCACTAGTGATGATTGAAAAAATGCACGAATTTTTGTAGAGTTGTTGAAATTTTTTTATGATATTACATTGAACATTTCTGATTCTTTGTATATGACGACTAATGTATATTTTGAGCAACTTTGCATAATTGAATATGTATTAAATGATATGTGCCTGAGTAATGATATTATCACTAGCACTATAGGTATAAATATGAAAAGTAAGTATGACAACTATTGGGATAGTGCAAATAGGTTCAACTTGATGATATATGTTGCTTTGGTGCCTGATTTACGATACAAAATTATGACAATGGAGTTTTAGTTGTAAAAGTGCAAAAGGGATGAGTTGGTGGATAAAATAGAGGACAAGATTAAACTCCTTTTAGGCCGCTTGATCAAGTAGTATAACACATTTTGTCTGGCTAGTGGGACAGCTCTAATGTGGCTCAAGGGAGGCCAAGCACTACTAATATAAATATTGGTAATGAGCTAGCACTGTCTTTAACTAAATTTTGGATCATGTTTACCAAATACTTTGAGGAGCAGGGTATTATGGAGTTTAGATCAGAGGTAGAGAAGTATTTGTCTGAGGAGTGTGTAAAAGACTCGCTCCATTTTAATATCTTAGAGAGTTGATGCTGCCAATTATCATGTCCTTGCTGAGGTAGCACGTGATGTGTTAGTCACATTCATTTCCACTGTTGCCTCAAAGTCCGCATTTAGAATTGGAGGATGCATATTGGATCCTTTTAGGAGTTCACTGTCTCCAGAAACTGTCGAAACCCTCATTTGCAGCCAAAATTGGTTAAGGACTAAACTTATCGACATCCGTGAGTTGGAAGAATATGTACAGTCGATGGATCTTGAAGGTCAATTTATATATATGTTACTTGAAACTTGAAACTTGAAATATTGTTTGTATTAATTTATTATCTATTTAAATTTTAACTCAAATTTTAAATATTTTTTTTAGCTAATCATTCAGCTTCATCTTCAACCGAGCATTGAGTATTCATCTTCCTCGTCTTTGTTTGTTTCTGTCAAGCAAAATTTGGTATGGGGAAAATTGTTGTTTTTGTTTATAACCATGTTTGATATTTTACAGAATTTTGTGTATAAAAGTTAACATTGTTCTTTGAGGTATCTTAGAATTGCTATTTATCCCTGCTTTATTCAAACTTCCAGAGCTGACTTTACAGGTCGTCATATTTTCCTTGCAGGAAGATGGAGTAAAGCCCCTTGTTGAGAGATTGGATATGATTGACTAGATTTGGGGTCCAAATTCCATGATTATGGTATGCACAGGTTCATTTGCTCAAATTTTCATAGATTTTTTTGGCCTGAGACTTGCATGCCAGATGGTCAATTATGTTAATATTGTTTTGGTCTTGAAAATAAAAAGGCAAATGGAGTACCCTAACGTCAAGAATGTGCATTGAGAAAGGAGAAATCAATGCACATTCTTATTAGCTGGAATTCTATCAATGATAAGAGATACTTTACAGTTGCAGAATTTTAATTAAAGACCCAATACTTATCAGCTTTGGTGGTTCAACTAAACCACATAGTACTGGGATGAAATAAGTTTAATTCTTTTTAAAAACATGTTTGTTCTTCGGTGTTTCATTGGAGCAATCTGTGATTTTGTTTCTTTTTTTTTTTTCTTTTTCCTTGCAGCTTGCATCTCATACACATTCCTTTGTTAATGGGATTTGATATGAACTTACTCCTTTGTTTGAATATGAAGCTAATGGCATTTAAACCGAGTGATGATATTTCATATGGAACTGCTCCCTACCATATATCTTTTCTAATTAACTCGTTATCATATTCATTAATTTGCTCGGTTGATATGGATGGTGACAAGGAGCTACTAATGTCCCAGATAAATTTCGAAAAGAAATTTAGATAATTTGCAATTTTTTAACTTCAACCTTAATGGAACAAGGTCCTGCAATAAAACAGAACCATTAGATATGTAATTTTCATATATTGTAATTGTGTTTTGTAATGTACTGTATAAATACCAAATAATGTAATATTTAGTGAATTGCATTATGTCTTACATGCATTTTACATGATAAATATTGAATTTTTTTCGATGCATTTAGTTAAAAAGGTAATTAGTTGTTTTATTTATTTATTTATTTGAAAGGAAACACTCCTTATAACATTAACCAGAAATGTTAGTGCCTACAAAAAAAAAACCAAAAATATTAGTTGTTTACATATTAAAAAAATCATGCTTTTCAACATTTTTTCTTGAAATAATTGTAATAGAATATAGGCTTTTAAATTTTAAAAAACTATGCTTTTCAACATTATCCTTTTCTTGAAAGAAAATTTAATAATATAGGCTTTCGTAAAAAAAAAAAGGGTACAACCCAGAACCTAGATTTTTGGGTTGTAAAAATCCAGATTCATCTGGATTCTGGCCCAGGTCATAAACTGGGTTAGAACCCAAAAGGCCCACTAAGCCCAAAAGGCCTGTGAATAAAAGAGAAGCAAGATAAAAAACCCAGCCCAGGGTAGAAAGTCCCCAACAAAGGACCCCTCGAATAGTGTCCAGTCCTTAAGTATTCGTTTGCACAGTAGGCGTGATATACGGGGAGCCATTGATCTATTAACAGAGAATGCATGAAAGAACCATAGGGGAGACAGACTAAGAGAAGGAGGTTGGAGAACCATATCGCATTAATGGCTCCACCACCAGGACAACACGCCATATTAATGACGCCGTCGCAGAGCCACGCCGCATTTAAAGACTCTGACATAATGAACAGTACGGAAGACATGGACTTCATGGGAGCAGGCATCATCTACTCCTCAGACATGTAGTATAAATAGTAAATCTTAGGTACAGGAATATCTCTTTGATCCCTAAACTTTTTTACTTATTTACAAATTTTCAAGAATATTTACTAATTTTGGCATCGGAAGTTACATGGCCCTTAGGCCGCCCTCTCAAAGCCGCAGTCTTTTATACATTTTACAGGCCCGTTTTCAAAGATATGAGTTGTCGGAGTTTGGCTCAAAGGTGTGCGAAACATGATGTTAACAATGAGTTTAACAATGTGCAAATGTAACGATCGAATGCTCTCAAAGTCCTCCGTCGAGTAGTGCTTTATTATTCTCCAAAATGTACTTACGCATTAATTCACAATTGAATTGTTGATCATGCTAATTTATACTGAAGACTTCAATTGTAATGCTTGAGTATTGATATAAGTATATCAATGACTGCATGGATTAGAAGTCTTTTCAGCTTACACAAAAAAGAAACATCAGTACTGAAATGGCATTGCCTGCAAAAGAAGAGGCCCCGAGTTCATCTTTCTTCAGATGTACAATAACTATGAAGAACCAACATCATACAGAATATAAATGCATGGCGTCTCACCTATGACCCCAATATAAAAACTCAGTCCTGCCATATCAAATGAAGTATACTACTTTTGGTTTGATGAGATCTAAGAGGGAAGAATTTAGAATAAAACGGTTTCTTTCAAGGGAATTGGCCAGAGGAAAAGCTAGGGGAAATTAAAAGCTAGAGAGGTTGTGAGATTGAGGAAGGAAAAGTAGAAACATTCTTTCCCAACCTCTCTTTCTAATAAATGGCATGTAGGCAAAGACAAATATTCCAACTACAAAAAGATTTAATAAAAATAATAATTTTATAAATTGATGTGACTTTATGATATGATTAGTTAAATTATAAAATTATTTTTATTATAAAGTAGATCTGACGGATTACATAAAAACATGTTAGTTAACAAGATTATTTTTATATAATCTTTTTGTAGTTATAACACTTTTCAATATTATATATGGACACAAGTTGCCTATTGATAATAACTTGACAAGGTGATATTGTATTTTGTAATCGAATCCATGTCAATATGCGTCACGTGTTAAGCATATGAGTACGAATTAATGAGTGTTGGTAAGGATTGACTTCACATTGTGTTTTGAAGCCCACAGAGGAATCCAACCTGCCCGTAAAACGGTGTCGTTTTGGTAAGTGAATTTCGCTTTTCTTTTCCCTCTCATTCTTCTCCCTGACGGTTTCTTCTCCCTATCCTTTCTATTTTTTTGTGAGTTCCGCCGCCCAAGTCCTACCCTATCCCAACGTCTCTCTTCTCTACCTTTGTCATGCACCTCCTACCAACCAACTGCCTCCCAACACCTCCTTGCACAGCCAAACATGGTTGCTTCACAGAGACATCTCTGTACCTGCAATCACGTGCTGCCCAAAACCACCACTGGAAGCAACCACCCTACAACATCAAAACACCCATAGTCTTCCACCACATGCGCCACCATCATGCAAGCCTCTCCCATCTTCCCTCGTTTCTAGCCACCACTTCACACCGGGAACTCCGCACTGTTGCCACCTTGCATCGTGAACCTCAAGTCACCATCACACGTCCAAGAGGTCCTTGTTTTCCCTTGCCAAAAACAGAGCACTTCATTCCAATCGGGAGCACCCATTGCCCACCTTTACACCACCCCGCAAGGTGCTACCTCACATTGGATGCCACCAGGATAGCCACAAAAATCGTCTTCCTCCACCCCTACGCTCGCACCAACAGCTGCCATGTCCAAGTTGCACTGCAGTGAAAGCTTCACGTACAATCTCCTCCATGCTCGATCCCACACAAACGTAGCCTAGCCAAGAGATTTCATGTAGACGCCGCCGCACATAGTGGCAGACCACCATGGAAGCCGTAGCCCCACTACACGATTCCGAACCCTCTCTCTCTCTCTCTTTGTAGGTTCTAGTCACAACTCTCTCTCTCTCTCTCTACGTAAGTTTAAATCATGTTCTCTCCCTCCCTGGTATATATATATATATATATATATATATATATATATATATATATTGGGCTATATATGTAATTTTAATTGGTTATGAGTCTGAATTGTTAGTGTTATAGGTACGAGTTGCACCTAAGAAACACTTAAGAAATTTCATGCATATTTCAGGTTTGCACCTAGGTTCAACAAGGATCTATAATATAGTTAAAGCCTGGACATGTATATGAGTTAAGAATTACAGGCGGTGTTAAATGCAAAGTCGTGGAGAAATCTTTTAAAGTGGAAAGATTGAGAGTATCCGATGGTTTGGCGTGATTTTTTTTAGGGTTTAAATGCGTAATTTTTGGAGAAACTATATGGATGTTAATTCTTTGGGGAGTGATGAAATTTTAGAATTAATACAAATTTAGGCGTATGACAGTTTTAAACTTGATGACAAATAGGTCATTAGTATTTTAGGTTTTAATTGCAAGAACAAGCTTAAGTAATCATTTACATATGTTTGGAAATTGATGCAAGTTACATGCTTCTTTATAGGAGATGATTAATATTTCTTTGGCACGATTGTAAGGAATTCAAAGAAGTTAAAAAAGTTCAAGTAAGCGGGGTTTCTATACTAGACTTTGCATAAAAAGAAATGGACTGAGGTTGACTTGTGAAAAATAGGCATGTTTTGTTTTGAAAATAAATGTGAAAACAACCTTAGTTATGTGTTCTGCATTACTCATGAAATCTGTATAAAAGATAAAATATTTTCTATCATGACTATTGTAGACATGAGTAACTTTTGGCATTCAGTTTTCTGTTGTATAAGAAGAGCAATTATGAAATATGATAATTTGTGCATAGTTATATGAAGATGCTCTGCGTCTGTTTTTGAATATGTGAAAATGGTTTGAATCTATTTTGTACTTTATTTTGATATGATGTGGCATCTGAAAATCTTTGATATGACATTCTAATTCTATATCTAATTCTATTTTTGCTCTGCTCTGACCTTACCATGGGTGTAAAAGTGTTACCTCTGTTATATGGTTGGTACCAACATCTCTATTTCTGAGTTCACCCACTTTGAAAATAAAGTGGTTTTTCTGCGTGGTTTTTCCTATGTGCACACTTAGGACTCCGAGAAGAATAAAGAGAAGATTCATATTTTGATACGGTCTGGTTTGGCCACCGGGAATAGCGCAACCCTACCATGGGGGTTAAACATGGTCTCTATTATGATATGATGCCTTTGATATGATATGATATAATGATGTTCCGTTATGCTACTATGCTAAAGGACTTTATATATGAATGCTTATGAAACTGTCGGTCTGATATTTTGATAACATGTTTTGTTCTGCATTTTGAAACTAAAAATATTTTGCTTTGCATTCTCTACTCAATAAAGGGCCCTGCTTACATATTAGTATATGTTTTATGCTTACTGAATTATTGATAACTCACTCTTTATCTCTACAATCTTTTTAGATGTTTTGGATATTTCAATTGAGGATCAAAAATAGGAAGCATTGGTAATGTTATGGGAGCATAGTGGATTAAGTATAAAAATGGTATTTTGATTATTATAGAATATGTTTTAGTAGAGTTGTTTTGTTATGTTGACTTGGTATTTTGGAAATTTGAAGTTTATTTTTAGACTTTGTGGTGTCTTAGATTGATTATATTGGAGTAGTTGATTTGAAACAATGAGTTGTATTTGTCATTAAGACTTTGGAGCTTATATATGTATTGTGAGATGTGATTGTGAGGACCTCATCTGAGTGCAAGGCGTTATAGTTGGTATCAGAGACAAGTTTGAAGTTCTGTAGACATTAATATACGGGGTTTTGGATTTCTGAGGAGTTAAGGAAGTCATTTTCAGATTTGATGTTTAGAGTTATGCAGACTTTAAGAAATGATTTTTATGAGATTTATGGTTTTAGACTCTGCAAACTTTAAGAAGTGTTGTTGATAAGATGTTAAGGTTTGAATTTTGGTAGACATCAAGGAATAATTTCTTTGAGATTTAGATTGCATTTGGTTGATGATATTATTTTAGATTTTCTGTAAATAGTAGTGAAAAAGTAATGAAAAAGTAATGATAGAATATTAAATAGTAGTGAAAAGTATAAAAAAAATACTAATAAAATAATGATTAGTAGTGGAGCACTCAGAATACTTTACTACCCAAATTAGCTCAGGTTTTAGATTTTGTAGATTTTAAGAAGCATTTAATAAGATTTGAGGTTATAGTTTGGTAGATCTTAGGAAATGATTCTTGTCGGATTTGAGGATATAGATTGTGTAAACTGTAGGGCATGATTTTTGTCACATCTAAAGATATAGATACAACAAACCATTAGAAATGATACAATTGTTTTGATAGGTTGTTGGATATGTGGTTTGGACCTTCTATTGAGATGTTACACTTATAGTGAGCTAGACATAAATAAAATCTAGCTAAAGTTTGGCTAGCCAGCTTAAAATAAACTCATAATAAACTCTTCAAATCTATAGTAAATTTAAGTTTGAAATTTTTAAGTGGCCAAATGTAGCCAGTGAAGCCATCCATTTTTTTTTTCTCATTAATATATTCTTCCCACTTTCAGCAGGTGGGTTTCTTTTCTTTTTGCTTTTTTGTGAGCTACATGGTGTGCAGTAGAGTCTTTGCTTTATGATAATCTAGCAATATAATTTGTGAGCTACACGTTATACACATTTTTATGCAAAACCTAATTATTCAAGTTTACATTTTAAAAAATGAATTAAAAGCCCAGAGTAATCACTTAGAAGTCCAAATCAATCAGAATCTGAATCGAGAAGTATCATTTTTCAAAAAAGTGAGCGAAAATGGAAAAAAAAAAAGATTTTACAAAGAAACTTGAATTGAGGTGAATAAAATAATTCAGAAAATTTTCTGTTTTATAGTGAAAAAATATAAACGTTGGAGAAATATATCCGTTAAAAAAATATATCTGTCGGAAGAATAAGACTGTTAGAACAAATATGACTATTGGAAAAATAAAACTGCTAGAAAACTATATCCTTTTAAATAATATGAACGTTAGAAAATTAATGTCTTCTTTTTTTAATAACGGAATAAGTATTTCAGTTACCATTATAATTTAAATAAGCGAAAATTATAAATAGATATCTAAATGGAATAATGTAGATTTAGGGATAATTTGGATAGTGAGTTGATATGACTTATGAATAGTAGTAAGATTATTGAGTTGAGATGAAATAAATTAGTTTTTAAAAATTTTGTGTTTAAATTTAGAAGTGAGATGAGATAGTTTTAACTTTTTGAGGGATTTGATAGTTGCGGGTCCCACCAATTATTGCATAATATTTGTAATGATTGAGTATTATTTATAAATATATTTATATTAACTAATGGAAATTAATAAATTACATACCAAAAAAATATTAAAATCACATAATTAATAGCAAATCATTTTTGGAGTTTAGATTAATCAATAATTCTCAAAAATTAAATTTTTTTATTATAATATATATCATTCTAGTTATGAATTAGAAATTATTAACTATCGTTCGTTATTGCAGCTCGAACCCATTATTTCAAATGGGTCAATATTAACAATTATGGGTGCATCTGGTAAAAGATTTACAGTCTGATCTTCACATTACAACAACGAAAATGTATCACCTATTTCTAGCAGAAAAATTACATACATGTCCAAGTCCCGCATATATACAATACTACCGTTATGATTTGAAATATTAGACGTTAAAAATTTCAAAGTTAACTTATTCCAAACCTATTTAATTCTTAGAATGAATAAAGTTTATAAAATACAAAGATTGAAGGACCGTTGATAAATTCGACCTAAGACAAGGTATTTAATTAGTATAACCAATAAAATTTATAAATGAAGGAGGGCAATGGATGAAGAGTCCAAAATTGGGTTTCACAAAAGAGATGAAAGTTGGGTTAATTTTTTTTGTCAGTCAGTCAGTGAGCTGTCAAGTCACTGAACACTGTAGAATAATGAGAAACACAGCTGTTAAGTTCAAAAGGTTGTACCGGTATGTAATCAGAGTATTAATATTGGTTTGATTAAAGTCATTTTTAAAATTTTTATTATAAGATTATATTCGTTTGATCAGATTTTTTAGCAAATAATATTATATTATTATAACAAATAAAAATTACTATAGCTATAATCCGTATTAACCGAATTTAATTAGATTATTATTTAAAAAATAAACTATTATATTATTGTACACCGTTTATGTAGAAAAAGTTAGTTTCAGTTTTTATAATAAAATATTATTTTTAATGATAAATAGTACATCTTCAAATTTAAAGATGTACTTAAAATTATTGTAGCTTTTGTATTTTGATTAAATCAATATAGATAATTTATCTACATTTCTTCAAATTTTAAAGATGTATTTATTTTTGATGAAGCTAATGCTAATGCTCTAAGCCTCCAAGTTGATTTGAATATTCAAATCTCATCTTAGAGAATTTGTTATTTAGTATTGTTGAAAAATAATTATTCAAATTTTTTAAAAAAAGATAAATTTTTTAGTCAAATTTTGGTTAAAGAATAACTTGGCCACTATTAATATTCTGGAGACCAGAGTCCAGACCCTAAAATTAGACCATCAGATTTCTGAATTTTGTCCCTTACGCTCTACGTACAGTACACAGGAACGTCGATGAAAATCATATATACGGTATGGTATTGGAAATATAGAACTTTTTGCATGTCTAATTGGCCGCCACAATGGAAGTTTCGCAATCAGCGTTGGAAGTTTTCAAATATAGAGTAATCTGGCCTTTATTTTGTATTATACGATAATTTACTTTATAATAAAAATAATTTTATATATGCATTATATCAAATTACGTTAATTTTATAAGTTTTTTTTGTAAGATCTTTTTATAATTAAAACATTTCTCTAATTACATTTGTCCCTACATGTCTTATTGTCCTTACATTTTTCTGCCTTATTTATATTTGTAAATGAGAAGAGATGAGATGAAAAGAGTTGAAATTAAAATTAAAAATTTTAAAATATTATAATTTATTTTAAAATTTTAAAATATTAAAATATTTATTTTATTTTATATAAAAATTTTAAATAATTATAATAATTAAATGAGATAAAATAAATTGTAAAAACAAACGTGACTAAAAAGACTCCAAGATATTCGAGACAAAGCAATTTCTCGTCAAGGTTTTATATGTCTGATTGCGCTTGATCTTTTGTCTTATCAAAGGATTTTTTTTTTAATTAAAAATTATTAATAAACAAATAGTAAGAGCTATGATTATTTGCAATTACAGGGATAACACTTTCTGAAGATAAAAAGGTATATGAGTATGAACATATTCTAAATTCAAATAAACGTAAAATGTGGTTAATTAAGGCCCCATTTGAATACAATTTTATCATATACCATCTCATCATTATAATTTTTTTAAATTTTTACAAAATATAATAAATAATTCAACTTTTCGAAATCTTAAAATAATAATAACATTAAAAAATAATATTTTATTTAAAATTATCTCTTCTAATCAAACTATCCAAAGGGGCTAAAGTGTCATTTGAACAGTTTATGAGCTCTCCTTGATATTATCAACAAAGGTAAATGCTATTAATAATTGCGATAATAGATGATGAAAGGTAGTTTAACTTCTAACACTTGAGCCTTTTATCATGAAAGCCCATATAAACTTGAAATGCTCATGGTAGTCTCTCCCATCTCATACACATTATTTAACTCAGGAATTTAGCTCCTCCTGAGCCATCTATCTACTGGTGGTGAAGGGAAAAAGGATTACAGAAAAATTAAAAATATAGCATAAGAAGAACAAAAGTAAGGAAATTCTCGGCCGTCAAAGAAATAAGCAGAAGATCCTTACATCCGAGATTTTGCTTGCTCCGCCGGACCACTCTGCAAGGCAAAAGTGCAAGAAATGGAGAGAAAAATAACAGTGAGCAAGGGCCAGCCCTGTGGTTACAAATTTACAATGTTTATAACTCAAATAATTTAACTCTTCAAACCAGATCGATCTTTCTAAAATTTGTGTACTGAACGTGGCCATATTAATCTTGACCCATTATAGATCATGTATATTGTAGTATGAAAGTGAGAACTAATATGTTGTTCCTAGATCATAAATAAAAGTACCAATCAGAGGAGTTTCCAAGAGTGGAATTTACAGCCTAAATCAACTAAAAATAATAGGCAATCCCAAGTCCCAAAGGATTTAATTCAGTTCAAAATTTGGAGGCAATCCCTAGCCCCAAAGTACGTACATAGCTTCATTTCAATTTTTAGAGATTAGGCAGAATATGATTTCCGATTTCTCACCAGAGGAGCCCCCTTGGCAGCTCTTTCAGCCAAATAGGCACAAGGCTTGAAGAATTCTCCATACATCTTTGACCATTCCTCCAATCTCGAATAGATGTACTTCGATCCAAGAGAATCAGCCCAGAACATAATACCCCCCCTGATCAAACGTAACCCACAGTATTAGCACGATTTATAGTGTTGAGACCTCTTGCAAAACCAATGAAAATTACAAACCTGTAAGGTGGGAAACCCATGCCCATGACAGCAGCGATGTCAAGGTCCGCTGCTTTGACTGCAATACCCTCAGCAAGGACTCGGCAGGCCTCATTTACCACTGGTAAGAATACCATCTCCACAATGTCCTTTTCTGGTAACTTCACTAGCTGTCCAAGTTCAATTTATTAAAAATGAGGAGATAGGACACTTCCATATTACACCATTAATATTATCTTTTATATATATCTATATATAATATGTTTCACACGCGCACACATACGTTTCAGGCCATCACCATTTTGCAGTTTACCATTGCAGTACTATATCTTCTTACATCCCCCAGTACAGTAAAACAGGCCAGACACCAAAGTTTGATTACGTGACAATACACTTTGTGCATCTTTAGGGGTGGGTGTGTGCCGTGCATGTGTGGGAGAGAGAGAGGGAGGGAGAGACCTTAGGGTCAATGGTTACACCAGAAATGCTCCTTGACTTCTCAATATATTTATATAATTCAGGATCTGGGCTAGCTTTGCGTTTCTCATCATATATATAGAACCCTTTGCGAGTAGACTGACCTGGAGAAGAGTGTATGGTAAACCAAGAAATACTTAAAGCTGCATACTGAATACAAGTAATTTTAATCAATAATTTAACCACCTGACCCTTCACTTTTAACAAAAAAACTTGTACCTGCTCTCTTATCCTCCTGCATAAGTGGTATAAGCATTGATTTATAAGTTCTCTCAGGAAAATGCTCGATATATTGCATGCCAGTAGCAATTGCAACACCAAAACCAACCAGGTCAACTAATCTGCATGAAGAGAATAAAATGTCAGGGCCAGTTAGCAACAAATTAGATCATTTTAAGAAGCAACAAAAGGATAAAGATGTTAAACCTGAAAGGTCCCATTGGCATTCCAAACTTGGTAATTGCCCTATCGATCTGATAGGGATCTGTACCACGCTCAACAAGCAAAATAGCAGCTTGTGAGTAAGGGAAGAACATCCTGTTGACAGCAAAGCCTGTGCAGTTTCCAACCACCACTGGAGTCTTCTTAATTTTTTTACCAACATCTAGCAAGTCAACAATTACTTGGGGAGACGTCTGCTTGGTACGAACAATTTCTAGAAGTGGCATGATATGAGCTGGACTGCATGAGAAGCACAACTAAATGGTTGAGCAAAACAAAATTGCAGACAGAAATATCACTGTAAATCTGGTACTACCTAAAGAAATGAGCTCCCACAATCCGATCTTGGGCTCTTGTCTTTTCTCCAATCAGGTTCAAGTCAATTGTGGAGGTGTTACTGGCAAGTATGCAATGTGGTGCGCAATACTTCTCAAGATCAGCAAAAATTTGTTGCTTTAAAGAAACATTCTCAATTACAGCCTGTTCCAAGCATAAACAACAAAGAGTTAATATTTTCCCATTTCTGAATAAACAACAATGACAAATGTAAACCAAGGCATTGTAACCACCTCAATCACCATGTCCACATCTTTAAAGCTTTCATAGTCAAGGGCACCTTTGAGAAGAGACATGGTTTTCTCAAACTTCTCTTGAGACATTTTCCCTTTCTTCACTCGGCTTTGCAAATTGGCTGGATGAAAAGGAACATTGTAAAAGAAGAAATTAACATTTTTAAAAAAGCGCTAACTGGAATTTATGTTTTACCAGAGCAGAATCTATTTAGGCCCCATTTGGCTTCCCAGATGGTCTCAAACCCATCTCATCTCAACAATTTTCCATTCAAAACACAAACACTTTTGAAATTCAAATTTTCAACTTTTTCATCTAATTATTACCTAATCATTATAACTTTTCCAAACTTCCAAACAAAATAGAAAAAACAATTCAACTTTTTCAAATCCCAAAACAAAAATTATATTCTGACAATATTTGAACTTTATAATATTTTTATTCAACTCTCTCATTTCTCAAAACCCCATAATACATCTTAACTCAAACCATTTCACTATTATTCACAGATTTCTTATCTCATCTCATCTGTGTAACCAAACGAGGCCGAACTATAGAGGAATCTCTTTCTTTTCATAAGTGTATGAAGCAGTACTTTACAACACTTAGAAACAAAAGCCATGCTGAAATCCTCAGAGAAACTAATTAGAACCATAATCTGAAGATGGGAACGCTAGCCTCACCTCTCACTCTACCAATCCCAGCCTGCAAGAACTTGTCGTTTACTTCTTTAAGGATGACTGGATAATTACTAAGAATCAATGCTGTTGCTATTCCAGAGCCCATTAGTCCTCCACCAAGAATAGCGACCTTATTAACTCGTCTTGGCACTAAACCAATATCGGTAATCCCTGGTACCTGTTCAAGGTTACGAGAAGAGACAATCTCAGAAAGTTTGTCTTATTTTTTCCAATAAGGAAAATCTAGGAAGCTTAAAAAGTAGAAGATATGTTCGTAAACAAGTTTGCAAGGAGCAACCTGGATTACCCTTATTCTAGGACATAGGACTGAATCCATAAGATCATTACAGAAAGGAATAAAAAACCAAAATTCATGATTGACCAAGACTATTAGATTAACAAATGTATAGATCTATCGAAGCTCCAGACTTAAGTCACGAGTTACAAGAAACAGAAGTACCAATCTCTGAAACCTGAAGCTGAACCTCAAATTTATGATTCTCAAGGGCCAAGTTTTTAACGAAACACCAATATGATTAAATGTTTACCATAAGGCATTCAGTTTAACCACTCAGGATAGTCTGGTCCACTTAACTGCCAGCTAAACTACACACAAGAGTAGCATCATGAACGACAGAGCACTTTGAAATTAGGAGAAGCATTCTCATAAACAAGTTAATGCCAACATATTCCAAAGTGATCAATAAAATCTTGTTTACTGTTAAAAAAAAAACATATTCAACATCATACTACCCAATATGGCTCCAAACTTTCTTATACGGCTATTAACTCAATTCCACTACTTGAGTAGCCAAAGCTTTTTTCAAAATCAAATCTTCCATAATAATAAGATTAGACATCTGTCCGAAAAGATTCCTTAAATTTAGTCATCGTCCACAAACAGGTTTCAAAGGAGAAGAATTAAAGTCTTGATTAGTATATACTGTTAGTAGATCAGTCAACCATCCCCCCACCCCCCAAAAAAAACCTATTTTAAGGGTTCTTCTCCGTACAATTAGAAGATTAATCAACAATGCTCAAGAAAAATAAAATTTTCATTCTCGAACCTTTGACGTTCCACGTTGAGCAAAGAAGATATGCACCAAACTCTTGGAAGTGTCAGAATGTGGAAGTGCTTGAAAAGCTTCAGCCTCCTGCCAATATCATCATACACACCATCAAGCTGTGGCATGTCACTGCTTTTTGAAGGGGGAAAAATGGACAAGTAGAGACAGATAAGAACCTTCCAGAGTCCAGCCCGGGGACCAGAAACTATACCCTCTTCAATGGCATCAATGCAAACCAATGGGTGTTTGAGATTGGGAGCCTGCTTCCGGGCCTGAGCTCTTGCAAACTTCAGTATTTCCCTCGCTTCTCCAAGGGGCTCTATCTTGTCGGTCTTGTAAAGACTAGCAACCCATGGTCTTCTCCGGTGAAAGATATCCAGAGCCCACTGACGTGCAATATTCACCAACTCATCACGTGAAACAATTGCATCCACAAGGCCCAAAGTATGGGCCTCCTCTCCTTTGACTGGCTTTGACATCTATTCAAGCACCCACCAGAGGTGATAGAGAAAGATTATTGAAATTTATGTTGCTATCACTCAAAATCAATAGAGCCGAGCAATAGAAAAGGCAAATCAAAACATACCAGCATCATTTCCAGTGCTTTTGAGAGACCAACAAGACGTGGAAGCCGTTGTGTTCCTGGATATGGAGTATGCCAACATGAGTAATGATTCCAGAAGATTATCATAACAAACTTCTTTATACATGTATTATTCTTTCTCTCTTTCCTTTTTGCATTGACTTCTCAAAGCCTAAGTAATTAAAGACTATGGCAAAAGAAGATCTATGGAATTGACTCTAAATCAGACTGGCAACACCATTGGTCAAATCTATTTTTCATATGTTGCTTGACAAAGTCTAGTTGATTATTGTAGCCAATGCTTTAAAAGAAGGCCCTTCGCACTAATGTAAATGGGCAAAGTCTTTGAAAGAAGAAACCTGACGACAAAATTATGCTTCTTGTTTAAAATAGCATGACCAAGTTCAAGGGAATCCAATTATAGTTAATAAAAATATATATGTTTTTGTGCAGTTAAATCTGTATGTATTTATGTACATTACAGAAGTTGGTAATGAACGACATATACTGTAATTTACCCAAAAAATAAACAAGTATGATGTGATTGACTAAGCCATTCTGCTTGTCTAATAAAATATGACTCAAATGATGAGCCATCCTCAGAACAAGACCATAAACAAAAGCCAAAAGATATACCATCTCTACTCTAGAGTAAAAAACATGCTCTCACCAGTTTCGTGGTCAGCCAACTGAATTACTCTTTTGATAATTAAAATATAATCATCTTAACATAGGTCCATAATATAGTTCTGACAATGCACAGCCCCCACCTGTATTTCTCTTTTATCCTTCCCTCATTCTTATTGTGCCTCTCTGGTCAGCTACAGGACAAAAAAATTTTAACCAACTCCCTTTCACCATTTTCTTCCAAAAATGCCTTATCTTAATGTCTCACAAATGCTTCATTTGTCTAATTTGATCTCTTGCACTACACAAGTTTAATATTATCATTTGCTAGCTTGATTGTATATGGGCTACTTCTATCTTCCCAATTGATAGCCATAATTCTGCCCACTTCTGTGGAGGAGCCATCTCATGCTGCTGTCCTTTAAAAGCCTGCCTAAGTGCCAACTCAACAAGGCTAAACAAGTGCACTTTAAAGGTAGCACCATTCAAAATTTCTTCCCCGTTGGAAGATTGATGCAAAATAATGAAATCGATTATCTAGATTTTGATAGAAAATATGCATCTAGGATCTTTGTTTTGAAGATACCCACTTTACATATCAATAGTGTCAGATCGTGAGCTACCAATCTACCTAAAACCAATTGGTGTTAGGGAAGACACACTCAAGTCTTTTATGGCATTTGACATCCACCCTGCTGGCCTGTTTTTAGAACAGTTGCAGGAGCGGTATTGTGGACACACCCCAACAAATAGAAACTGCAATTTCTATCTTAGTGTTGCTGTTACTTATCAAAAAATATAAACTACAAAACAATGACTTCAAAGTTCTGATTCAAACATAGAAAACAGATAAAACATAATGATTCCATCAGTAGTATATATTAAAAATCAAAAATCAAAATAAAAAGGACAGAGAAGACTTACCTCCAAATCCAGGAATTAATCCAAGCTGAAGTTCAGGCAACCCTAATTGAGCAGTGGGAGTTGATATTCTAGCATGGCATGCCTGATACAGAAAACTGAGAATGATGAAACAACAAAGTTCAAAGATACACTTCCAGTTCAAGATAGATGGAAATACATACCATTGCAATCTCTAATCCTCCACCTAAAGCAAGGCCATCGATGGCAGCAACTGAAGGCTTTCTTGCAGCTGAAAAACAAAAGCAGGTGATCAATTTGTGGACAGTTATCAAGCAATTTCCTTGGAAACAATAAGAACTTGGATAAAATCCAAATATGTACCTTCTACCGTGTCAGTAATAATCTCTATAGATATATAGCCAGGTTTTGTTTCTCTTGCAACTATAAACACAAAACAAATCATCATTTCAGGAACCAAGAGAGAATTAGCACTTAGCAGAATATGAAACATGGAAAACAGCTAACGTACTCGATCCATTTCGAAATCCTTCAAAAGCTCCAATATCAAAGCCACCAGAAAACTTGCCCTTTGCACCTGCTCACATAAGATGCTAGCTTCATATCGCAATCAACACCAATGCTGGACAAGACATATTAACATATCTTCAGACTCACCGGTAACAACGATGGCCTTCACATCGTCTCTTCTTAAGGCCTCCTCATAACAGTCCTTTAAGCTGCGCAACACTGAGAGAGAGAGAGAGAGATCAGATTAATTAAAATTCCAATATTCTTTTGAAGCAAGAATAATGTTCTCGCCCTGCACTGACCCAAACTTTGGAGAAAGTGCCAGGAATGGAGTCGGATTCTATTGATCCAATTATGAATTTTTATTTATCATTCAAAAAAGCCCAAAGTGAATCAAACTTTTAGGACCATAAATATTTAATCCTTCGCCAAGTTAAGGCTTTATTAATGATCAAAAGTGGTTTTTTCCATGCACACAGAAAGTATGCATGAGATACATCTAACCAGAAAAAACACATAATTCACCAAATAAAGGGGCCTGAGATCTAAACAACTGATCTTAGTTTTAATTTCACAGCCCTGTCCACTACTCATAACGTCTATGCGGTATTACAACTGCAAATAACACAAACAACCAATTTATCTGTAAAATAAACAAATATGTTTTGATCCCGCTGATTGCTATCATATTATTAATTATCATCCTCTACCCGCAAGAAAAGTTTCCAAAAATCCACCCCAAACAGAATTGGCAAAATCAACCAAAATTCAACTGAATTTGAGAACGCGGCAAGAAATGAAAACCAATGACTCGTTTGGATAGTAAGATAAGATGAAATGATTTTAGATGAATTTGAATAAAATATTATTTTTTAATATTATTATTGTTTTAAGAGTTGAAAAAATTGAATTTTTTTATTCTGTGTTAAAATTTAAAAAAGTTATAACGATGGGATGTGATCCTTTCTGTATCCATACATGCCCTAATAACGCATGCAGTTTAATTCTCCCTGAATAAACATGAAGAGGAAAATAAGCAGGGGGAGCTTGTAATGAAAACAAAAAAAAACAAAAACACAGAGAAAAAACAAAAACAAACCTCAAAAACGAAGAAAAAAGCACAAAACACAGTTCTAATTTTAAATGGGTATGAGGGAAAAGGGCAACCATGATAAGAGTTTGGATCAAGGAAAAAGTATACCATCAAAGGAGAGGGAATTAACAGGAGGGTTGATTAGGGTTATGAGAGCCACCCCATCGGCTCCCACCTCCATGACCGTTCTTCCCTTTGCACCGCTACCCATTACGTGTCTCTGGTGTCTGGTATGCTTCTCTCTCTCTCTCTCTCTCTCTCTCTCTCTCTGTTGCACTCAGCACAAATAATTGAAGTAAGTCCTACTCGTAGCTTTTGGTATCGGATGGGTTTGTTCGGGCTTTTAATTCTCGATAGGGGAAGTTGGCGTGTGCGAATAACCGTAGATAGTGACGTTTTGGATGAGTTTGTAAATTGCAATAGAGAATATCTTTCCGCAGGTATAACCGGTCTCCTCTCAAAAACGGCATCCAATAACATTGTGACACATACGCACTCTATTTACCGTCTATGTGGTCGCGATGCAGCGGATTGAGAGAAAATTTTTTTATTTTTCCGTATCCCATTTTTCCTTCCTCCCACCCTCTGTCCTCTCCCTTAGGAATAACGAATCTCTGGAGCCCTAACCCCACCCCGTCCTTCCCTCTCGTCAAGCCAGGCCTGGCCGCAACTCAGACCATGAGTTGCGGCCAAGCTTGAGAGAATTGACATGGATGTGATTCTAAAGCAGCAGGGGGCGGCGAATTCCGCAGGATCCAAGGGGTTGCCCAAGTGCTCTAGCGTCGGCATGAGCAAGATTGATGAAGACAAACCTTGTGATTTTGAAGGAGTTGGTGTTGGGGCGAAGACGGATTTGCTGTATCCAAGAAGCAGAAGCTATGTTGTCACAAATACAAGCTCTGTGTTCTGATCCTCCTTTCGCAGATAATATCTTGTGCGAGAGATTGCATGTTGAGGATTGTAGTAATTTGTAGAACAAAATATGTTTGTAGAACAAATTTGTTGCAAAAAATAATTACACAGCAGATCTGAGAGAGGGAAAACCTAAAGAAAATCAAATTTTATGTTTTCTGCGTACATTGGTATCGTGTGTAGGTCCTTGTGTGCAGATCCTCGTTCAGTTTGAATATCAGATGAGATCAAAATGATGTAGTATGTAATTTGCAGAACAAAATATGATGATCCATAAGGAAGAATGAGTAGCAGTGGGTTGCGCCGCATAAGTCTGGAGCTTCTCTATTGGTGTGTGCGGCGGTGAGGTGGGTGCAAAATTTGGTCGACGTTGGAGGCAAAGTCATGTTGGAGGCGGTTCTCTGTTCATCGAGCCAAATAGGTATTCACCGGAGGGAAAATTTGTTGTTTGTGATCCTGTGTGATGAGGTGCAGTAAATTGTTATGGAATTTTTTGATGTGTCACTTTTTCATTGGGTGCCAATAAACTCAATATATAGGACTTGCCGGTTCAAGGAGGAACTGATTGCAATAAGGGAAGGCTATCTTCATCTTGGAACAGAAAAGTCGAAATGGCAAACCTCCCGTGGCCGTGGCGTATATACATCTCTATGGATGAGGAGGTTCATTAATCCCACTCCTGCTCCTCTATAGTCGCGGCACGCTCCATTAGCTATTGTCCTATTTATTGTAGAATCATTTTGAAAGAAATTAAATATTAATAGTTTTATGGTAATTGATGTAAAAAATTATATTAAAATAATTCTTTAATATTTTTATTTAATATTTTTCTTTTATTTCTCAAAATATAATAAAACATCTTAATTCAAACTCATTACGCTCTTATTCATATATAAATATAATATTCTAACTATCTAAACAGATCTTAATAATTGAGTTATAATTTGTTTTCAATCCAAATATTATATTGAATATTTCTTTTATTTTTGAACGAAGATTTTGTAGTTTAGAGTATTTCACCTCCCCATCTTGTTTATAATTTAGGATAATTGATAATTTAGTATCATATTAGAGTTGCACTTCTAAGTTCTAATCCTATCTTTATTCTATATTTTAATTAAATATAAATATTTTTTAATTAGTGAATCAGAGAATGATGCATTTAACACTCTATTTTGTAATACGAAAATTGTGTCCTAATAATCTCTATATGGCCAGGAAGCTTGGTTTGTTTTTATCACTTTTCTTAATTAATTTTATTTTATCTCATATAATTATTATAATTTTTTAAATTTTTATATAAAATAAAATAAATAATTTAACATATTTAAATTATAAAAAATTATTTAAAAAATATTTTATTTAATTTTTAATTTAATCTCAATCCATCTCATAATTTTTTTTTAAGAGAAAAAAGAGTGGTAAAAATCCTATTGACCTAAAGCACAAGCGGAAGGGTTCAGGTTTCTCACGCATTGTGGTGGCAAGTGGAGCTTCCTCATTTGTGATACGTCTTTTGATTTATAAAAACAAAATCAAGTATTTTTTCGTTGAAAGTTTCAAAATCTTCACGAGGGTCGTGTTTCTCCAACAGCAAGCCACGTAGACGGATAATACGTAAATGTCGTGGCCTACCCTGATTGACTGCCTGGCAGTGCTGCCTGGCGTTACAATAAGTAATTCCTCTGGGAAAGAAAAATGATTATGTTTAGGGTGCTGCTGCGGCCACAGAAGATGGCCACCGAAACCTTTTACAGATTGATGTGTAGTCTTAGTTGGCATGTATGGGACTTAAATTAAAATATATAAAAAAAAAATTAAAAGTAAAATTAAATCAGTGACGTGACTTAAATTTAAAAAAGTAAAAATAAAACTGAACTAAAAGTAAGATTTATTTGACGTGATTTAAATTAAAAACTAAAATTAAAATTAAAGTAAAAGTAAAATAGCCCCACGTGACTTAAATTTAAAAAAAAAAAAAAGAGTCAAAGCAAAATTAAGCACACCCAGGCATGCCACGTACATAAATAAAAATTAAAAAAAAATGTAAAAGACTTTATTAACTCTACCTACCATTGTCTTCTCACTCTTACTGAATTAAATCGATCTAATTAATTCTATCTGTTTTCGTCCTTCGTCCTTCTCCTCTGATTCTCACTCTCACTGAACTGCTAGAATTTACAGGTGCGACTCGAGCTTTCTCCCTCTATTTTCGACATCAACTTCTGGTTTTAGTCCAAGTCCACCATTCACAGGCTTTGCTTTCTTCTTTTTTCAAACGGTAAAATTTCTTTCATCTTTTTTCTTTATTTTTACTCAAATGTTAGGATTTTTATTTACAAATGTTAGGAAAAATTAAGTGCTCAGAAATATAAAATCTATTAGACAAACTCACTAGGAATTAAATTAAAAAAAATGAACAATTTCTTTTGTATAAATACCCACAAGCATTAATAATGAACTTCAAAACTCATTCTAATTATTTCATTTGTAAATATTTTGTTGCTTTTTAGCTTTGTAGTTGAACTTATAAAAAAAAATTAATAATAATGAACTTCAAAAATTTGGTCCAACTTTTTGTTTGTTTCCCCACTTTTCGTGCATATGAAATGGACTTCTCAATTCTGCCACTAT
Organism: Cyclocarya paliurus; assembly: GCA_029856935.1. NCBI lineage: Eukaryota > Viridiplantae > Streptophyta > Magnoliopsida > Fagales > Juglandaceae > Cyclocarya > Cyclocarya paliurus. Next base: position 100,219 of record JARVXP010000339.1, read on the forward strand.
TCAAATGTAGTGTAATGGTCACAATTGTAATTTGTCAAACAAAAAAATTTGACCATAGCTAGTTTGTATGATTTTTTTCCCTTTTCATGGCTTCAGTACATTTCTTAACGTACTCTAATCGATTGGTAAAAATACCCTCTTGAGTGTATTGTTTTCAATATAAAACAGTATTGTCAATAATTACAACAAAAACAAATCATACACTTTTATTTCAAATCCCTTTGATTGTATATGATTTTAATGATTGTATATGATTTCTTTCAATATTCAAGTTAATATCTTGATTTGAATCTGGTTGGATATTCTTAGATATTCAAACACTAGAGTTGCAATGGATTCCGATATGGGACATGCAGATAATGAGTATGACGACGTAGAAGTTGATAATGAGCAAGAATATGTTGAAATAGTTGATGAACCTAAGGTCGGAATGACATTTTCATCTGCAGAAGAAGTTTTTTCTTACTATATGAAGTATGGTAAGCAAAAGGGATTTGGGGTATGTAAACGGAATTCTAAACAGGATGATAATGGTAATGTCAGATGGTTTACTTTAGTATGTGTGAGGGAAGGCACATCAAAGAGTAAGGCTGGCAATGTTCTCAAGCCAAGACAAACAGAGAAAATAGGGTGTATGGCTAGGATTAATGTGACGATGAATGATGAAGGTGTATATACTCTGACTAAAGTAAACTTGGAGCACACACACATTTGTAGTCCAGGAAAGGCAAGACATTTCAAATGCTTTAAAAAAGTTGATGCTCGTGTAGCTAAAAGGCTTGAAATAAATGACGAGGCTGGAATACGAATGTCAAAGAATTTCAAATCTCTAGTTGTTGAGGCGGGGGGTTACGATAAACTATCATTCGGGGAGAAGGAGTGTCGAAACTATATCGACAAAGCAAGACAACTTCGTCTTGGGGTTGGAGGTGTTGAGGCTCTATGTAACTATTTCCAAGAAATGCAAAAAAAGAATCTAGATTTTTATTTTTGCATAGACGTGGACAATGATATGAGATTAAAGAATGTGTTTTGGGTAGACGCTCGAAGTAGAGCTATGTATGAATCATTTGGAGATGTAATTACATTTGATACAACATACCTAACTAATACCTACAAGATGCCCTTTGCACCATTTGTGGGTGTGAACCACCACGGTCAGTCAATCTTATTCGGGTGCGGATTGATATCCAATGAGGATGCACATACCTTTGAGTGGTTGTTTAAGTCATGGTTGAAGTGTATGAATGACCAACCACCAAATGCAATCATCACAGACCAAGACAAGGCAATGCAAATTGCAATTGCTAGGGTATTTCCAATGTCTAGGCATCGCTTCTGCTTGTGGCATATAATGAAAAAACTTCCTGAGAAGTTTGGATCACATTCTTTATATGATGAGATTAAGAGTGCACTACAAAAATGCGTGTATGACTCCTTAAGTGAGCATGAATTTGAAGAACGTTGGTCTGATTTACTCGATATGTATGATTTGCATGAGAATGTATGGTTGGGATCATTATATAGCGACCGACATTTTTGGGTGCCGGTCTATGTTAGAGACACATTTTGGGCTGGAATGTCAACTACACAACGGAGTGAAGGTATGAATGCATTTTTCGATGACTACGTTAACTCAAAGACCACTTTGAAACAATTTGTTGACCAGTACGATTCAGCTCTTAGGAGGAAGGTGGAGAATGAAGCCATTGCTGACTTCAATTCATTTAATACTGTGATTCCTTGCATCAGTCACTATCCTCTTGAGGAGTAGTTTCAAAAAGCATACACAATTGCCAAGTTCAAAGAAGTACAAGATGAATTTTGAGGATTTTTATATTTGACTACCTCGTATTTGGGATGCGTGGGTGGAAGACGCACGTACATAGTTGCCAATGAGGTTCGAGTGAGTCATAACTTAATAAAACATGCAAACTATAGTGTTTTGGTCGATCAAGATCCCCTGGATGTTAAATGTAGTTGCAAGTTATTTGAGTTTAGGGGCATATTATGCAGACACGCTCTTCGTATCTTGGCTCAACTAGGCAAGAGTACAGTGCCATCAAAATACATCTTGGATCGGTGGAGGAAAGATATAAAGCGAAAATACACCTTTGTAAAAAATAGTTATGAGTCGAGTAGCAACCATGATGGACAAAGGTACGATAGGATCCAAAATTGCTTCTTTGAACTGTGTTCGAATGCTTCAAAAGCAGAAAGCAGTTGTGTGAAATTGATCAGCCAACTAGAGCAGTTAAAGCTAGAGTACCCTGACATCAATTCTCAGTGTGCTAGCAAACCAGTTGATCCACCTACTTCCATGGAGGGCACGAAAAGTACAGTTCTTAGTCCGTTGGTAGTTCGGAGTAAGGGAAGACCACCATCAAGGAGAAAAGCGCACCTTGTTGAGAAAGTTCTTAAAAAAGCTAGTACAAGAAGGAGATTGCGATGCGACCCTGTTGAGGTTCCTCTTTAATATATTTTTTTAATTTTTTATTGTTGAAAAACAATTAGCTTTCTTGATTATTTAACAAGACAATCTTATATGACTTTTCCTGGAGAGCAGAGTAGTCAAATAGTAGATCAATGCAATGTGAGTGGCACACAATATGTATCTCCTCAAACCCAGGTACTTCCTTTTGTGGTTTTTTGTTGTCAGAGCAATTTGCATATTTTGTCCATATTTTGATCTTGTGTATGTGAATAATGTTATTGTATATTGCTACAGGATATAACAAATCAAGTTTGGACACATGCACCAGAATTCTTTTCTACTCCTTTGACTGCTCCTCATTCTCAAGTAAACCTTCGCAGGATATAAAAAATAAAATTTGTAACACTATTACATTTTGTTGGTTTTAACACAATATTTTTTTATGCCTATAGTATGCACACGGACAAGTATACACGACAGATTATTTAGGAATTGGAGCGACTGCTACTCTTGCACAGGTAAACCTTCCTAAATAAATAAATAAAGTTTGTAACACTACTCATTGGACACATTATGTTATTACATTTTGCTGGTTTTGATACAACATTTTTTTTATGCCTATAGTATACACACAGGCAAGTATATACAACAGATTATTTGGGTATTGGAGCGACTGCTCCTCCATGTCAGGTAGTGTCAACGTGAGACACTAATGTTGTTTTTTAATTTTTTTTATTGTTGTTCTTACTAAGTTTTGTTTCTTTAGGTCCAACCATCTCAATTGCATCTTTCGGATCAAAATGATTATCAGGATAAGTATAAATGGTGGTAATTAGCAAGAATGCTTTGGTAGAAATGACTGTGTATGGACACAATTATTAGAGTATGTTTTGGTAGAAATTATTGGATTGCGATTTTGGTGAAAATTATTAGAATATATGGTGGTGTTTTGGTCCATTAAGTTATTGTAATGTAATATATAAACGTACTTCTTATAATAGGCTTAGTGCAATTTCCTATAATGTATTTTTGTACTAATGGAATTAATGCAATATCATGTAATGCACGATTTTGTGATGAAATGTCATTACAATGTATCTTATAAAAAATGAAGCTGAAATTGTCATGTGAAGATATATAAAAATTTAAAACTGTCTATTCATTTTCAAAAATAATAAATACAAATAAAATAACTAGAAAGACTTCACAAAATTTTCGGTAAAAAGCCAGAAGGAACAAGATGTGAATAATTAGCTTAGAAAAAAAAAGATGTGAAATAATTAACTTAGATAAAAAAAAAAAGATTTGAAATAATTTATTGTCAGTAAATTTAATAAAAAGATGTTAATGGATCACATCTCATAAATATCTAACCATCTTGCGCTCAGACACCTCCCATCAAAAGACTTTTTAACCCTCATTTTTAAATCCACCTGCAACGGCCACGTCATTCTGTAGATATTTTCGGTAAAAATTTTCTGTGAACTTAGCATTTTCCTTATGTTTATGGGTAAAGCTACTATGCCGCTTGAAAATTATCGCTTTACTTGACCGTCTGACGTGGCCCATGTCACATAGTCACATGAAGATAAAAAAATGAAGAAAAACACGATTCGTGTGTTCAACTCAGTTCTGTAGGTATATCTGAACTCAAGCCTCCATCTCTTAGCCACCTCTTCTCCTACCTAACCGCACCGACCAACATTATCGATCTCATTTCCGGCGATTTTTTCATCCCAGTATTTTCAAACCACCATTTTCGACTCTACACAGTATTTCATCCTCACCGCATTCGAGGCAATTCGAAGCCTCCATATTGCTTCGTCCCACCCTCATGAGTCACTACACGCCGAAAGCAAAAGGTAAAAATTATAGGTGCTTTTGAAAAAAAAAAATTCTTCGTCTCTACTAGGTAGCTGTGACCTTGTTGCTTGGCTAGATTCACCGATAGTTTCTAGGTAGTTGTCTCTGTGTATTGGTTCTTCTAGTACCTGGACTCACCAACTTCATATTTGTTGCTTTTAGTGACATACTTTTAGTCATACAAATTGTCAATACAAAATATTTTTGCTTGAATTTTGGGCTTATGTTTGCAGTTATTAAGTTTCTTATCCATTTGCTGTTACTAACTTGATGTGTATTGGGTGGATGATGGTATGTTTTTTTTTGGGATTTTGGGTGGATAGTGCTCTGTGTTTGCTTGAATTTTGGTCAGATAATGTTCTGTTTTTGCTTTTATTTTGGGCTTATAGTGATCTTGGTGATGCTGCTACCATACTAGAACTTTTTCTTTGTTTATTTTTATTTTTGGGTTTAAATCTCTCTAGTTACTTTGTACTCTTGCTTGTTTGGTTTCTTTGATTGTATCTTAAAAGTGAACAACTTTGCAAGGGAGGGGGATGGTGTTTGAAGAGATTGTTATGACCTGCTAGTTTTGACGCACGAACCTGCCATTTCTTGATAATTTTTATGGCTTGCTATTTTCATTGAAAACCTATTACTATTCAGTGCACCCAAAAAAGACTTTATTCCTACTATCCCTGAAAATACTGAGGATGAAAAACTCACCGGAGATGGGGTTGATAATGGTGGTCGGTGTCGTGAGATAAGGGAGCAGGTTGCTGCGAGATGGGGGCTTGGGCTCGGTTACACTCGCAAAACTGAGTTGAACACACGAATCGTGATTTTCTTTCTTTTTTTGTCTTCATATGGCGATGTGGCATGGGCCATGTCAGGCGGTCAAGTAAAGCGGTCATCTTCAAGCGGCATGGTAGCTTTATCCTATGTTTATTTATCTTATTTTTTTCTGGATGGCAGATCGGATTAGCAAGCAGGTGATGTTTCCAAGGTTGCACGATTGTCGATGCACAGTCATCAATTTTGTTCATGGTGTCTGCTTCCTTCACTATTTTATTTTAATTTTAGATAAAAATGAAAGGTGGAATAAAATATTATTAAATATAAATTTTTAATGTTATTATTTTAAAATTTAAAAAAATTATAAAAAAATATTAGAAATACAGTAAAATCATCTACAAGGTGGTGTCAGGTATTTTTTTAATGTTTTATTTCATCCGTGCCCTTAGTTCTCCTTTCCCAACTTTCATTTTTTCTATTATTTTTCTAACTCCCCCCTCCTCGTCTCCCTCCCCCCACTTCACTATCCTAGAGCGAGCCCTCCTCCAGATACCCGTTCGTCAGTTCACCCGTGCCTCATTCCTATTGAGTCTCCGACAGCCCAGACGACGTCACCGACAGCCCTCTACCACATTCTCTAGGTTTGGTTGTTGAGAAAATGAAAGGAAAACTTTTGTTTGGTTGTTGAGAAAATGAATGGAAAATAACATTTGTTCTGTGTTTGGTTGTTGAGAGGGAAAATCCTAATCTGTTTGGTTGTTGAGAAAATTGAAAAGGAAAATAGAATGAATATGAGAGAAAGAGAGACCGAGAGAGAGAGGTCTGTTGTTTGTTGCTGTTGAGGGATGGAAACGGCGGCAGCGACATCGACGTCGGTTGTTTTCTAGGGTTGGCTCCGACAAACGCACTGACTCTTTGCTGGGGACAACGGCGTGGGTTTACGACGAGGAAGGGAGGGGGATTGGGGCTGGGGAGGGAAAAAAAAAATTAACTAGACGTGGTAGTGAGATCTTTATGTGTCTCTAGCTCATATTAAAATGAAACTATTTTTATATTAAAATGGGATTTTAAAGTCTATTCCACACACTCATATTCTAATGGTTTACACTAGCTCATATATTAATTAATTAAGTTAGGATAAGAATACCTCTATATCTAATATACATAAAATCTCTAAATTTCTAATGAACAGAAATCTATATGATTGACACCATTATCAAAAAATCATAACAAGTACTCCTTTCCTGTCCTTTTCTTCAATCCGTAGCTCCCCTTCCAATTTTGATTCTCCCCCTCTTTTTTGTTGTTGTTTAGAAGGCGGAATTAAAATTTATTTAGTATCTGAAAACATTCATTATCCAAGAGTTGTTTGACTCTAATATAAAAGTCGATTTAGATTAAAAAGAACATTCATGGGGATTATGTGGAAACATATTAAGAAGAGCAGTCTTTCCTTGAGTTTCGATTCAATAAACAATCTGTACATGCAGTTGGTGCTCACCCTTTTTATTTGGATTCTTACATAAGAGATGAAGACGATATAATCTACAACAATTTTTTTTAAAGTTAAAACGGGGAATATAACAGAGAGATGAGCTCCAAAAGCTAAGTGGCAACTGGCAGGAGAGATCAGATGATATCCTCGACATCTTCAGCAGCATTATTTGATGGTCTGTCAACATTATCCACACAAGTCGTTAACATTTTGATAGTACGCTTGACTGCAATTGGTCGAAGGGGTTATTGGTGAAAATGGTCTCACTCGTGTAATTGGTCAAAATGCTTGTGGGACTGAGGCTTGTGGAAGAATACAAGGAGATTTTTTAACCAAGCAGGAGATGCAAGCCAGTAAATCGATCTTACAATTGAGGTGCTGTTTGCTGCACTGGAGAACTCTGCAACCAAACAGTGCAAGAACCATTAGGAGTTATTACCACCGAGCAATGATCAGCTAACTATGCTTCTAAAGCAAGTAATTCAACTCTTCAAATCAGTTATATATTTGAAAGCTCTCATAATCTTGATCCCTTAATTAGTGTGTGCTGTTTGTGTTGCATGAAAAGCGAATGAGTATGCGAGTGGTTGCTTCTTGAATGGAGACCTAATCTGTTCTTAGTCCATAAATTAGAAGAGTTTTCCAACAGTGGAAAGCTATGGGGGTTCAACAAAGATTTTTTGACAACATGCGGGCATGGATTCACTTCTTGTAATCTGTTACTGTTATCCGTCAATTCATTGCTACATTTAGTGGATAGACAAAATTCAGTTTTAGATATCTCACCAGAGGAGTCCCCTTGGCAGCTCTTTCAGCCAAATAGGCACAGGGCTTGAAGAATTCTCCATATATCTTTGACCATTCCTCCAATCTTGAATAAATGTATTTGGATCCGAGAGAATCAGCCCAGAACATAATACCTCCCCTGATCAAATGTAACCCCAACAGGTTTAGCTACAATTTCATGAAGTTCAGCAGGAACTTGCATTAAACCAATGAAGTTTACAAACCTGTAAGGTGGGAAACCCATGCCCATAACGGCAACAACGTCAAGGTCTACTGCATTGATTACAATACCTTCAGCAAGGACTCGGCAGGCCTCATTCACCACGGGGAAGAATATCATCTCCACAATATCCTTTTCTGTTACCTTCATTAGCTGTTTCCAAGTTCAATTTCAAGAAAAATTAGAAGAGTGAGGGAGGGGGACAGACTCCAAATATAGATGTTATATCGGCAGGTACGTGTGCTAATTTCTGTGTGTGTGTGTGAGAGAGAGAAAGAGAGAGAGAAACCTTAGGGTCAATGGTTACTCCAGAAATGCTCCTTGACTTCTCAATATATTTTTCCAATTCAGAATCAGGGCTAGCATTGAGTTCCTCATCATACACATAGAACCCTTTGTGAGTAGTCTCACCTGAAACAGAGTGCATGACAAACCAAGAAATAGTTAAAGATCCACACTGACATTTGAATAGATTTAAATCAATAGGTTAATCACTTTTTCCTTTCAGTTTCAACAACAAACTCATACCTGCTCTCTCGTCCTCCTGTAAAAGTGAGATAAGCATTGACTTATATGTTCGCTCAGGAAAATTCTGAACAAATTGCTTGCCAGTCTCAATTGCAACACCGAGGCCAACCAGGTCAGCCAATCTGCATGGATAAAATAGAACAAAAAAGCCAGTTAAGTGAATGAACTTGGATCACATTAAGAGGCAACAACAAGATCAATATTACTTGTGTCATAATTTTAGGTATGAATTAAAAACCTGAAAGGGCCCATTGGCATTCCGAAGTTGGTAATGACCCCATCAATCTGATAGAGATCAGTACCACGCTCAACGAGCAAAAGAGCAGCTTGTGTATAAGGGAAGAACATCCTGTTTATGGCAAATCCAGTGCCATTTCCAACTACTAATGGAGTTTTCCTCATGTTTTTCCCAACATGTATCAAGTCAACAATCACTTGAGGAGACGTTTGCTTAGTGTGAGCAATTTCCAAAATTGGCATGGCATGAACCGGACTGCATAGAAGCACAACTAAATGGTTAAGACTTGAGCAAAATGGATTGCAGTAGGGAAAACGACAATGGCAGATCTGGCACTACCTGAAGAAATGAGATCCAACAATGCGATCTTTTGACTTTGTCCTATCTGCAATCAGGTTCAAGTCAATTGTGCAATCGCTACTTGCAAATATGCAATGTGGTGGGCAATACTTTTCAAGATCAGCAAAAATTTGTTGCTTTAAAGAAACATCCTCTGTAACAGCCTGTTCCATGTGTCAAACAACAAATATTGAATCTCTTTTTCACCAGCTTTCTGAATAAACAACAATGATAAAGGCAAACTAAATGCATTGTGAACTACCTCAATCACCATGTCCACATCTTCAAAGCTTTCATAGTCAAGGACACCATTGAGAAGAGAGATGGTTTTCTCAAACTTCTCACTAGACATTTTCCCTTTCTTCAAACTGCTTTGCAGGTCGGCTGAATGAAAAGAAATATTACAGAAGAAAATTTAACTTTTTAGAAACAAACACCAATTGGAATTTTCTGTCCACAAGAATGGAAGCTATAATATATACACAGAAAAACAAACAGGATTTCCTATACAGAACTAATAAGAAACTATAATATAAGTATGGGATTCTAGACTCACCTCTGACTCTACCAATCGCAGCCTGCAAGAACTTTTCATCTACTTCTTTAAGGATTACTTGATAATTACTAAGAATTAATGCCGTAGCTATTGCAGAGCCAATTAGTCCTCCACCAACGACAGCAATCTTATTCACTGTTCTTGGAACTAAACCGACATCAGTAACTCCAGGTACCTGTTTAAGGTTATGTGAAGAGAGCTTTTTTAGGAAATTAACCTCAGGACATTGGACTATATATGTAGAGAAAAAAATAAAAACCTATATGCAAGGTTCTCTTTCTCACTATTTGAGGATGAATCAACTATGCTCTGTCAATAAAAATTTATTTTTCAAACCTTTGACGTTCCATTTTGAGCGAAGAAGATATGGACCAAACTCTTTGAAGTGTCAGAATACAGAAGTTCTTGAAAAGCTTCAGCTTCCTGCCAAAATCAGACACAACATCAAGCAGTTGCACTTCACTGTTATACATGGGAACTAAGAGAATCTTAGAGACAGATAAGGACCTTGCATAGTCCTGCTCGTGGACCTCGAACTATACCCTCTTCGATAACATCAATGCAAATCAATGGGTGTTTAAGATTGGAAGCCTGTTTCTGGGCCTGAGCTCTGGCAAACTTGAGTAAATCCCTTGCTTCCCCAAGGGGTTCTATCTTGTCGGTCTTGTGAAGAGTGGTAACCCATGGCCTACTGGAGTCGAAGATACCAAGGGCCCATCGACGTGCAGTTTTTACCAACTCATCAGGTGAAACAATGGCATCCACGAGACCAAAAGTAAAAGCTTCATCCCCTTTGACTAGCTGTGACATCTGTTTGAGCGCACCCCAAGAGGGAATAGAGAATTTGAGAAAAAAAATGAATGCGATTTCTGTCGCTAGCATGCCAAACAAAAGAGCCAAAAAGAAAAGATTAATCAAATCAAGCATACCAGCATCATTTCAAGCGCCTTTGAGAGACCAACAAGACGTGGAAGTCTCTGTGTTCCTGAGCCATATCAGGAGCTAGCATGTTAGACGTGCACATATATAATAATTCAAGAGAATCTCAATAAAAAGAAAATATTTCATTCTTTTTCTCCAAACCCATTTGATGATTTCTTAAAAAAACAAAGAGAGAGATGAACATAAATGATAAAGCAAAACAGGCATACCCCCAAGTCCAGGAATTATTCCAAGCGTCAGTTCAGGCAACCCTAATTGCGCAGTGGGAGTTGATATTCTAGCATGGCATGCCTGATATAACAAAAACATATCAAAAATTATGTAAAACAAGTACTTGATAGAGAAGATTCTAGTCCGAAGGAATTAAATTTCGGCACATACCATTGCAATCTCTAATCCTCCACCTATGGTAAGCCCATCAATGGCAGCAACTGAAGGCTTTTTCGCAGCTGAAATTAGACAGAAGCAATAATTAGCAGTCAAATAACGAACATAGATCGAGTACTGTCTTTGAAGAGCAACCCGAAATGACGAGGACAGAGATAAAACCGGAATATATACGTACCTTCGAAAATGTCCGTGATAACTTCTACAGCTAAATAGCCAGGCCTTTGTTCTGCCTCCACTGAAAACATATAAACGTTGAGACTTGATTCACTTTTAAAACAAGGTCGAAGTACTTCGATAAAGCAAAACAAAAAGAAGGGAAAACATACTCGTTCCCCCTTGACATCCTCCAATAGCTGAAACATCAAACCCCCCAGCAAAATTGCCCTTTGCTCCTGTTCCAATTACATCATGTATATAGGATATTATTAGCTCCAGATCTCAAATTACTTCAGTCATGCACAACAAGGACAAATTGACATTATCTCCACACTCACCTGTAATAACAATTGCCTTCACATCATCTCTTCGTAATGCCTCCTCATAACTGTCTTTCAAGCTGCGCAACACTGAGAGAGAGAGAGAGAGAGAGAGAGAGAGAGAGAGAGAGAGAGAGTTACTTCATCATATCGATTAGTCGAAACTCCGATATTCTTAACTGGGAGACAGAACAACATGAGTACTTTAGCAACCATGCATGGTTTTGTAAACGAAAAGGTTAGCCTTGTAGTACCATTAATCCTACTCAATCGCAAGGTCGATTGAAACATTAAGTTTGAATTTTAGAGATACCGGGAAGAGTAATTCCCGACTAGTCATGCGAGTTAGATTAGATGAGATAAAATATTTTGATAAAAATTGAATAAAATATTATTATAATATAATTTTTAATATTATTATTATTTTAAAATTTTAAAAAATTAAATTATTTATTATATTTTATATAAAAATTTAAAAAAATTATAATGATGCAATAAAATAGATTTCTGTATCTAAACGAGCCTATGTCTTCGATCGTGAAACAACAATCCAGAGCCAAGCAGAATATTTTTTTAACTTCTTTCTCAAATTTAACTTCTTTCTCAATATTTCGGGCAAAACTAAAAAACTAATAAATATTATAGGTCACCTTATAGCATTAGCATTTGTTTCTCTATATGGTTATGGAGATGTGATTTTCTATATTAAGAAAAATTCTCATATTGAATTATGCATCTTTAAGTCAAATAATTATAATAAAATATTTTTATTTTTTTTTCTAATTTTTTTTTATATTTTGCAATTAGCGCCACTGCAAATTTTATCATTTACCATCCACTAGAATTTTTTTTCATGAATTCTATCCGTTGCTGGAGAGAGAGGGAGGAAGAAAGAGAAAAAAGTAACAAAATAAAATTTAGAGAGTGAATAGTACATCTTCAAATTGATAGAAATACTCATCATAACTATGCAAATTTTTAGATATGCATAATCTAATGCAGTCAGATTTAAAATCACATTATGTAAATATCTAGATATATGTATATGTAAAATCCAATACTAGTGGTCTAAATATTTTTATCTCTCTTATTTGATACTCTCAAATTCGAGAAATAAGTTATGAGAACCTTAACTTAAGCACAAATATATTATCCCGTGATCGTTGCATCCAATGTTTGTGACAAAAATAAATATCTAATATTTATAATTCGTATGCAAGAAAATTTTAAAATATATCTTAGAAATTATAAATGTTTATTTTATAGTAAAAGTTAATTAAGTATTATTATATTTGAAAACTTTAGAATATTTTAGAGCGACTTAATTCATCATTCCTCTGTCTATCCGATTGATCATTTGCTGAGACGGAAATTATAAAGACGCAAGCAATTGATCAGTTAGTACGTAAATGCTTCTTTTTTTAAAAAAAAAAAAAAAGAAGAAAAAGAAAAAAGAAGAAGAAGAAGAATAATTTCATGGTAGAATGGTGACGACTTTTTTAAATGAGTTTGTTTAATTTATATCCTTTGTAAAAGTGGTGGAACCCGTTGATCAGAATATTCTTATATAAAATAAATAAATAAATAACTTTTAATGATGATCATGTTGATGATAATAATAAACAAAAACCAACTACTTCTAATATCAATGGTTGCCACCAAAAAGTGATTAACAACACACCATCCAAGCCAGCGATCCATTTTTTATGAAATAGTCATAGCTAACAACTTGTTCATAATTTATAAATAATTTTAAATAAAATAATATATTTTATTAAAATTAATCACATCAAATCAAAAGGTAAAGTTAAAATAATTTTTAAAAATACCTAGTTATAATTATACAAGATGTGATTGAGTTTGAAGTCTATCGTTATTATTTATTGAGTTTTGCTACACAACCTTCTCAACCTCTACACATTATTTTTTTTTAAATTTTTAATATTTTTTAAAAAAAATTTGAGTTTATTTTTTTAAAACTATTTTAATTTTTCCATTCATTATTTATATATTAAATATTTGATAAAAAATAATAAAAATTAAAAAAAATATAGTGCATAGAAATTGTGTAAATAGTAAAAGATTGTAGATTTTTTCTACTATTTATTATTATTTGACTAGAGACTTTTTTGAAGAACTTTTACATGTCTTGACAAAAAAGCATGTTAGTTTTCTCGACACCCAGATTTTCCTGCATGTATGAATATTGACTAGCGAAAGTTATGCAGGCAATTAAGTACTGTTTTTGTCAAAGTTACAAAAAAACTGGTAAATGGGATCGAGAAGAAAAGTATCATCTAATTTATAATTAGAAGATCAGAGAATTTTAAAGGAAATTAAGCTGATATTATATGGTGGCCAAGCCTGCATGGTGTGACAGCCACTACCCACACCATCACCGGTTGTCATCTCCGTCGAAACAAGTTATACAATATCTAGTCCGACTCCGGCCCATAATAAATCCATGAAAATGTTTTTGACAAAACAAAAACTCAAAAAAAAAATCTATATATAAGTATAATATACACAAGGCCGGCGTAAATGATTTTTCTTTTCAAAAGAAATGCATATGTACGTGTGGCCGGCCGTTAATTAAAGGCAAATACCTCCATTAAAGCCGGCAGATCAAAGTCTCAGCATAATTAATCCATGAATATATTTGTGAAAAAAAAAAACACAAAAAATGGCATAATATATAAATATATATATATTGTTTTTTTTAACGTGAAATCACTGAAATGGGTATTTGTGGGGAGAAAAACGTGTATTATATATATAGATAGATATAGATATATATGCTATGCTTTAGAGCTGATAATTAATTCGTAGGGGAAAAAAAGTACCATCAAAGGAGAGGGAATTAACAGGAGGGTTGATAATGGTTATGAGAGCAACCCCATCAGCTCCCACCTCCATCGCTATTCTTCCATATGCAGTACTGCTACCCATTATATGTAGTATATATTTGTCTCTGCTGCTCTCTTATCTGCTTCACGATCTGTCTGTCTGTGTCTCTCTCTCGCTATGCGCAGAGAAATGAAGCTAGCTAATACTTATGGGAGGTCTTAGTTTTGAGCGGTTGGTATTTATAATCTGGATGCCAGGCGGCGTGGGTGTGCGAGTCTAACTGAGCATGCAGGCATAGTGACGTTGGACTTTTCTAAATTCTACCAAGGGTTCAAAATGAGAAATTAATATATAATTGGTGCAATGAATTGAATTCTATGAAGAGTGAAAGTAACGAGGGTCCCATCAACAGAGGAGTATTGCTGCATGTAAAATAAGAACATGATAAACTGACAGCCGAACTACACGTTATTAACAACTTATAACAGCACTTTCAATGGCTATCGTAAAATACAGTATTTTTATAATATAAAGAAAATTGTTCAAAAGTAACTTTTAATAAATTTTGTATTTTTTTCTTTATTTTATATTTTATAATAATAATTCTCTACGTATAGAGAATATTATTTACACTTCTAAAATATTTTTAATTATTTTTTATCTCATTTAATAGTTATTTGGTGTTATGAGGTTCATGAAGGGAGATCAGAAAAGATTAAAGGTGGAAGCTTGAGATGCGGCTGAGGCAAGATACCAGGTGAAAGAAAGAGTCGACGAACGCAAAGTGAAGAGAAATAGGGCTCGTAATGCATTAGTAGTGGCTGAAAAACGACGTAACTTAATATTCAATAAACGATGTAGTTTTGGGTTTATGCTTTAGCAATTAAACGGTGTAATTTTGTATATAGAGATATTGTAAATATAAAAAGATATAAAGATATTGCAAATTTAATAGTAGTTAGAGAAAGTATTTGAAATGAATAAAAAATATTTAAATGATATAGAGAAAAAATAGATAAGCTGATGTATGATTTATTGTAAAAGTCAATATGTAAAATAGAAAAAGTGAGTTTTAATGATGTATTTTGAAAAATAGGATAAATGAACCATTAGGAGTGCTCTAATAATATTTTTTTTAAAATTCAAATCCATCAAATCAAAATCAAAATAAATATTTCAAAAACTATTATTTTATTTAAAAATTGTAGAAAAATTGTCAAATAGTTATTGTTTTGTCATTTCTCATAAAATAATTGAATAGAGGAATTATTCTCCTTTAATTAATTAATTAATAAAAAAGAAAACTTTTAACAAACACAATATGATCCCCACTTGCTGAACAATTATTATATATTAACTAGTCATGATGATTCATGAATCGAATGTGTGATACTCTTTGTATTGTGACATGTGATAATTGACAGAGTACTGCATTATATATAAATATATATAATGATTTATTTATTTTATTAAAGTAACTAATTAATACTTTATCTTGATTTGTATATTTTGAAAATTTCACATGGTAAGAAATTAATTTTTGATTTACCTATTTCTATATAATTTAGTGTAATTAAACATGATTAATATACAATTAGATGATCGAAATTTAAAACCTTGATGTATTGACCCCTCGGAGAGGGAATTAGTTACACGGTTTTCCATTTGATTTCGAGTGATCAGGTCTTAATTTCCTGTCCATAGACTTTATGCTTATTTTTGCTACATGATTAGCTAGCTAGCTAGCTCATTCAAAAGTAGGCAATCGAGCATACCGCGTGCTGATTAGCTTAAACTTGGTAGGTCCATGCAGATACGAGTCAATTAATATATATGCATGCATGTAAGTAATTATTTAAATTTGGTTGGTCGATGCTAGCTTCCTATTTTATTATCTTTTTTTTTTTTTTTTTATCGCCTGATGTATTTGTCGTATATATATATGTAGATAATTTCTACATTTATGCAGATTTGGTCAAAGGGGAACCTGATCATGATCCAATTAACTACATGTAGTTGAATGAAGTGCTTGAAAAACAACATGTTTGCCACTTGTTGAGTCAATATATAGTCGTTAGATAATTAATTAATGACACAATATATTATTCTTTCTATAGAATTAATTTGTGAATATATATATATAGTAAGGCCGGACGGACGTCGACTCGTTGGATAATTCCATTTTTGCATGCTAGCTAGCCGGCTTCATTTTATATATGCAGGCCGGGATTGAAGTCAGTTATTTGAATTTTCAATGTCCTTATTATACGCATGCACGTGCTTGACTTTGTTTCTTTTCTTTTTTGGGGGGGATGATCAGCTTAATTCAGTTAGATATATAAACGTACGTAACTTTGAACAGTTGAACGTCTAGGTTGGTGGCCATACAGATCAATCAAGGTCTAAGCAGTCGACGCTATTGATCAGTGCTTGTATTAATTCTTCACGCAAATTACACGATCGATCATCATCCGGGCTCTAACGCATGCATATGCATGCATGGCTGGCTTGAATTGGGAGCTAGCTACCTAATTAATTATCGGAAAGTTATACCGATTTATAAATATATAGAATTATATACACCAGTACTCTTAGTACCTCTTGATCCCCTTAATTCCAAAGCTTAATTAAAGCCATTTTCATAGAGTTTTTCTTTGTATATTTTATTTATCACGTGGTAGAGAAATGTAGCAAACGAGTAACACAAACGAAATCACTAAATTCCCCAACTACAATCAAAGAAGCCAAGACTAAGGTGGAAATAACAATAACCACAAAATAATAATAATAACAATAATAATAATAATAATAAATCGGGTCACCGTTCAAAAGTGGCGCATTTACGTACAAGACCATGGCCTCCGGCCGAATGCAATGACTCTTCACTGCCATACCAACCCATTTAAAAAGGTGTATTGTTCTGCCCACGTTGAGTCAGCCCACCACGATGTGTCCATTAGATAAAGCATTTTTTCATCGTTTGAATGTACAAATCATCTCAATTTATATCAATTCATCTCATTTTTATTATTATAATTTTTTTAAATTTTTACATAAAATATAATTAATAATTCAGTTTTTTTAAATATCAAAATAATTTTTTTAAATTCTTACATAAAATATAATAAATAATTCAATTTTTTAAAATTTTAAAATAATAATAATATTAAAAAATAATATTTTAAAAATATTTTATTTTATAATTTACAAGCTATCTCAACTCATTTCTAAATTTAAACGACTCATTAATAATCGTTTATTAATTAATCGTTTCTTTAATGATTAACTAAAAATCACTTTTATCGTTAAAGCATCCTCGTTCCAATAACTTTTTCCGCTAATTAATTAAATTAAGGAGTCCCACGTTGGTGTTGACCAGATGATCTATCTTGACCCGTTGCTTCTGAGTCAAAAATTTAATGAAAGCTGTCCTTTTCCAGGTATCAAGTGTTCGCCTTGGGAATCAAGTTAGAAGTGGGAATTAGGTTGCTCATTTCCTGGCAAAACATGCATGGTCTATACCAGACTTAGAAATATGGATGGGTCTGTCCCTCTTTCCGATCTCAGTACATTTGGCTCGATCTATCTAGTCTATAAGCACAGTTTTTGAAGCCTAGAATGAAAGTCTTATTATAAAAAAAAAAAAAAGTGTTCACCTTGGGGCCAAATTTAGGATATTTTGAATGAAGCAGAGAAAAAATTTGATGTTTTATTGATTTTGATGTTTTATTGATTTTTTTAAAATAAAAGAGAAAAATTAAATAAGAATATTATAAGCTAAAATATTATTTGAACATATTTTTTAATATTATTTTTATTTTAAGATTTAAAAAATTATATTATTATTTTTTTATATTTTGTTTAAAAGTTTTGAAAAAATTGCAGTAATTATTAGATGAAAAAGTTAAAGATTTGAAATTAAAAAATATTTTATGTTTAGTAATATTGTTTAGAAATGAAATATTTAAAAATATCTAAGAATACTTGATGATGGTTGTCTTGCCAAACATATCCTTATTTGCTACATTTTAACTCAATTAATTGAAAATGTGAATTCTTTTTTCATCACTTTTCTAAAAGACACTAAGGTCTTGTTTGTTTTCACAACCATTTTTATCTTATCTAATTATTACAATTTTTTTAAATTTCTACACAAAATAAAATAAAAAATTTAACTTTTTCAAATTTCAAAACAAAACAAATATTAAAAAAATATTATAACAATATTTTGTTCAACTTTTTACTTATATTTCAATTTATCTTATTTCATTTCATCTAATTTATAAAAATAAATTAGGCCTAAACCAGTAGGAATCTTGACTATTGAAGTACCAATCAAATGACCTAAATATTATGTCCCTTTATTTTGTACTAAATAGGTTTCACCGTAGTCTTTTCATCTATTTTTTTCAAATGGGCTGTTGGAGTCAAGACATGGATATTAATGTTCTGACATTAGAGAGAAGAATAAATATGGCCAAATGTAAGATCAATATTCATAAGTTTTTTTCTTTTTTTTTTTTAGATATATATAAAGGTGTGGGATTTTGAATTCAGATTTTTCATTTGAAAAATTAGATCATATGCTATTGTTATCACGCTCTTCGTAATATTGCTAATTCTTTTATCTATTTTAATATATTTTAGAATAATAAAGAATATATATCATAAGCAAGATCTTGATAACTTTGAAAAATATTAATTATATTTGAGAGAAACTTACCTTTTTCACGTGTTAGTTATTAATATACTAAAATTATTAAATTTAAATTTAAAAAAAAAACTAATAAAATTAGTCTCGCTCGCTTTTTATAAATAAAATTGATAAATATATGAGTACTACTCCGTAACTTTTTCTATAATTTTCTGGAAGATTTTGTAGATAAGGGTTGAATGACGCGTAGGATACAAAAAAAAAAATCTTGCTATTAATTGGGTACTTGTCGATTCTATTTTTTAGAATAGAATAAACTCCATTTATTTATAACAAAATATTATAATTTTCATCTGAAATATATAGAATATAAGTTGATTATTGCTTTTAAAGCTTCTCAATATACAAATTTCTTTTGTGACTGACATGGTCTAGTTTATTACTGTAACTCTCTATAGATAAATCGTCTGAGAGATAACACTCTATCCTAAAACAGATTTAACAAACTCCACATTTTGTCTTAAGACAAAATTAAACAACCACACAATCTGTCTAAGATTGAATATATGGCACACTCTAAGGACAAAATCTAAAAGACTATGTGTTTTTTTAACCTAAAACAAATGAAATAACATAAAATATAAAAGATATATGGGAAAATAGTGAATTACAACTTCAAAAGTTGTAAATCCACATTTTTAACATTTGAGGAAATAAAAATGCAAACACTGAGATTGTGGTGGCATGTGAAAGACATGCACCACCCTGAAAGTATGGCAGAACGTCAGACATGAAAAAATCGATGGTCCTAATCCCAAAAAAGCCGTGCTTGACAGTGATAAAGCTTCCATTACGGTGGTGCGTGGATGTCACGTGTGTATTTTGGACTGCGTGTATGGCCCACACGCCATTTTGTTCAATAAAATTCTTCATCTGTCTGAAAGATCGATGTCTTGTAAGCCTTGTAGTAGGGTGCGCGGTGATGCTCTGATATAAAAAAATAATGGATCTGCATTTCGCCCTCCTATAAACTAAAAAATAAACAAAACATATTTGAAAAAAAGAAAAAAACAACAACAACAACTAGAAAGAATAGGGAGGAAGGGTGAAGGGGTATGAGCTATGGTCTTAGATTTTGGAGGCGGCTAGAGAGGTTGAGAGGGGGGCGGCTGTTTAGAGAGGTTGAGCGTTTCCGAGTGTACTTGTCGATTTAATTTGAAAGTTCTTGTCATCTTGAGAATGTCTTATCAATTTATTATTATTATTTAATTTGAAAATACTACAAGTCTTTTATAAAATAAGTAAACCTCAACATAAAAAATATTAAAATATCATTTTTTTAATAAAATGTCTCCACAAAACTTATCCATAATATTACTCACATAATAACTTTCCAACATGGATCATCAAGTTATAACTTGCTCCCATACGTAGGTTAATTGAATCACCTACCAAACTCATTAGACTTGCGAATAATACTTAATTAATTTATTGCTCTTTTTCCTTAATTTCTTTTCTTAATTTTTAATTCTCTGCTTAGATTGCATTTGAATGTTGAGCTGAACTCAGTTGAATTAAATTTTTTATAAATAATAGTGAGTTGAATAGTAGAGAGAGTTATGTAAGACCTATCTAAACTGAGTTTAAAATATATTTAGACGTTAAAATGAATTTAGTACTTTTTATAATAAATTAAAAAAAGTTGTGGGTCTCAAATGTAAAAAAGTTTTAAGTTTGGATAAATTTAATAATTTGAGAATTATGTTGCGTTTGGATGTTGAGTTGAGTTCAACTGAATTGAATTTTTTATAAATAGTAATGAATTGAGTATTGAAGAGAGTTATGTGGAATCTATCTAAACTGAGTTTAAAGTATATTTTGATATTAAGATAGATTTAGTACTTTTTATAAAAAATTAAAAAAAATTATGAATTTCACATATAAAAATATTTTAAATTAAAAAAATTATAAATCATATGTATAAAAAAATTTTGAATTGAAATAAATTTAATAATTAAATAATATATTTATTTTAAAATTAAACTGAATTCAACCAAACTCAATTAAACTGAATTTGAAAACGAAACGAAACGAAACTTAATTAACTTTCTGCAGAGCGTCCATTAAACTCGTTTCACACGAGTGGTACTACTTAATTTATTATCCATGCGAAATCGCCGCCTCACCCCACAAATAGGCCATTAGTTGACCCACCTAACCCGTCCCATGTAGCATTCGGAAAACGATAACCATTAATGTCAAAATCAGATGAGGAATTTACTGTTTTGACGACAAGACATCACGAAGCACCCACTAACACAAGGAAAATGCCATTAGCCCCGGACGTCCCGCTCCCATTTTTCGCTTGGCGTGGAATGCATAGTTGTAAGCGTATTGAAATTTAAAAATAAAGACTCTTTCCATTTTGTCTTCAACCTTCGAGTCAAAGAAATCCATCTCACCGAGAGAAACCCATCTCACTAAAGTGTATTGAAATTAAAAAATGGGTTGTGCTACGTACAGTCCACATAATAGCATTGCTTTGCAGTCCAACTATGGAATAGACTAAAAGGCCCCCATTTTTACCGTAAAATTGATCAAAACACCCTAACTTTTAAATAAAGAACAAGTCAATAATCTAAACTCATTTTGTTTCCCTCTCCTTTTCTGTGCCGTGCGTCTGGGCATCTGCAAACTACTGTGCATTTTGGTCCTTCATTGCCATTTACAAAGCTTTGGTTGGGTTTCTTTGTTTTTCAGCAATTTAATTTTGTACGAACTCTCGTGCATCTGCCGTGCATATTTAATTTTGTTTTTCTTTGTCTGCAAACTGCCGTGCATCTGGGCCACCTACTCTTACTACAACCATGAATCTACACTTACGATAAATCCAACCATGAGACTTGCAGTCTAGTCCAGGTGAGAAAATCTTACTACAACCATGAGACCACGAGAGAAAGAAGACCAGTAAAGAGCTAGAAATTAAATCTACATCTAAATATTAAACTTTATCACACAAGTATGGTTCACCATCTAGAAGGCTGGAAGCCCTATGGGAAATTATCAGTTCAAACTTCACACGGGCTTGAAGCCAGGTTCTTGAATATTTAAAAAGAAAACATTGGCTTCCCTTCGTTAAATCTGACATCTTCTCACACTGACTAGGGGGCGATTACAATAGAAGAGAAGAGAATTGATTACACAAATCTACACCTTACAACCTACGGAGAGAGAGAGACACACACAAACACACATGGGCAGATTGGGTCCTCTCTTTGAGGAAGGGGACGACGACAGCGACGCAATTTCACTGAGGAACGACGGGAGCTGTGTCTGGATTTCACTGAAAAAAGAAAGGAAGCTCCAGATGTAAGCTTCCTTGATTTTGCTACGTATTGGAAACGCTCCGTTTCATCTATTGATGAAACGGTAGCGTTTCATTTAGGACTGCAATAAGAATTTTCCTTAAAAAATAAAGTCTCTCTCCATTTTGTCTACAACCTTCTTCGTCTTCAAGTCAGAGAAACCCATCCCACCGAGAGAAAAATCCATCCTACCAAGAGAAACCGATCTAGAAACCAGCTCATCTTCAAGCCAGAGAAACCCATCCCACCAAAGAGAAACCAGTTCGTCTTCAAGCCTCCATCCATCCCACAGCCAAAGAGACTCATTTCGAGAGACCCATCCCACAGAAAAAAAAGTGCTGAGTTTTAATAAAGGGGGAGTGTTGGTGATCATGAATAATGGAGAAGTCAAGGAAAGTCAACAGAAGAAAATGAAAGAAAAAACCATACTAACAAGTAAATTGTTAATCGCAGATAATAATAAACTCAAGGTTTCAGACGAATGCAAAAACACAATTTTTGCAATTAAGGTAACTAGCTATAATCATTCTTATCGACTTTATTACATTTGTTTTCAAAGACTACAAGCCAGAGATACACTATTATCTAATATAATATGATAGGATGGGTGTAGTTGATCATCGGGTAAGAAAGGTTGAATTAAAGAATGTTAACCAAATGATCACAAGGAATTTTAATAACTTGGTGCCTCACAAATATATAGGAATCATTTCTCTCATTTTTTCCCCTCTTCCAGTCTTTCTTTGTTCTTCTTTCTAAAACCTCTGCCGCATCTTCTTCATGGCTCCTTTTAGTTTTTGGATAAATCTATTTTCGGATATTTTTGGATTTAGAATTTCTAGTGTTACGGCAAAAAAAATAAAAAAAGAGTTGCAGTTGCAGTTCCGTTCCAGTGTGGGATCAACAACAAAATTCTCTTTATTTTATCAGAGAGAGATAGAACAGATTTCTTCGTGGGATCAGGGTCTTTTTACATGTTTAAACAAGAACAGATTTTTTTTTTTTGAGGATGGCACCTCTTTTATTGATTGAAACCTCATAGTACAGAACCCCTACAAAAACAGAGTACCAGGTATACCCAAAATGCAGGACCTGCGCTAAGACCAAAACAAATCAAAGAGCTCACTACGATGGGCTCTAGAACCGCCATCCTCTATATTCTCTGTCTTTTGCGGAAGGCAGGCTTTCGTCGGGGGTTGGGGATTTGCGCTTCTGAAGAGGAAATGAGGAGCAGAGGACTGAGGAGGGAGGGGGGATGGTCCGCGGAATACACGACTTGCTTCCTTTTTTGTCTTTTTTAATAAAAAATTTATAAAACACCGTGCCAAGTATAGCGAGAAGAGAAAACGGTAGTATTGAGATATACGTAGTAGTGTCTTTAAAATATTATTTTTTAATAATAATATTATTTTAAATTTAAAAAAATTAAATTATTTATTATATTTTATATAAAAATTTTAAAAAATTATAATAATAAGATGGGATGAATTAAAATTAGATTACATTTAGATATTGAAATAAATTAAGTTGAGATAATAAAATATTATTTTGTAATATTATTAATATTTTAAAATTTAAAAAAAAATTAAATTATTTATTATATTTTATATTAAAATTTAAAAAAATTATAATAATAAATTTAAATTAATTGAAATGAATTTAGTAACGGAACGAAACTTAGTTAAAATGAATTTTCAATAAAAATAGGACTAAACATAAATAATAATCTTCTAAAAAATGAAATGTATAATTTAAAATAGATAAATCTCATATAAATTTTTGTAAAAAAATATATTCCACTTTAAAAAAATATAAAAAATCTATTCATCTGTTATTAAAAAAAAAAAACTTATATAAAACTTATCTATTTCAATTTTATTTAATCTAATCTATTTTCCAATGTCGAACACCAACAGGAAACCGCACTAAATTCCACACTCTTATAAACGGCTACGGTCAAATTGGGGATTCGAGCTGAGCAGTACGTATTTATCAGATTACGTGCATCTAATTCAAAGCTGTCGTAATCCATTGAAGACAGCTCTGAGTTAACTTACACCGCACTTGATGTATCTATTCTTAAAGGTAATTTACGTTCTGGCAATGGAATACGATACACGTCTAACTTCTTCTTCTTTTTTTTAATAGAATAGTACTAGACATATTTTTAAAGTATATAATTTTTGTACATTTAAAAAAAAAAAATCAAAGTCTACTATTAAAAATAAAATTTATTTAAATTTTAGATTGATCTATTTTTTTAAAAGAAACTGCATATAATTTACACACCTTAATATAACAAATATTATTTCTCGATCTTTCAATCAATATGTAACTTCTCATTGATATGGATGATGTGTTTTCCACACTGATTGAAAATAAAATAATTTATTATATTATTGATAGAGAGAGAGAGAGAACCATAAACATCAATGTTTTGTTCCAAAGTTTGATACGATTGCTGAACCGAGTTGGTAATTATAGAGTTGGATCCAAGTAATTGTCATTAAAATGGTGTAAAGATTCAAAATAAAATGATAATATTGACTGATCTTATTAGTCAATGCCTTTTAACATAGGGGAGAATGTAAATATTAACATGTTTTAACAAACTATTAATTCTTGATCACCTCAATAAGCATGGTACATACAACAGGCTCTAATGTGTTTCTGTAATGAATGACTTCAACCGACTCCAGTTTACTGGATAAGAAAAAAAGCAAATAAATGAATTTGAGTAGAAGGACCAAGGCATATAACTACAAACAGCCACAAACTCTACCGAAAAAAGAAGAAGAGAAAAATCGTGGACACGATGGTCATGATGCGACTGAGGAGTGCTTCTTCTGCAGCCTCCCTCTCAGCTGCCTGATCTTTGCCTCCACCCTTGCTGTGAATCCGATCTTGGTATCGTGTCTGGCTTTGGACCGCTCCCTAGTCCACATGTGTTGATCCTCGACGTCCTTTTTGTAGTACTTGATTTCTTGGATGACGTGATGGTCCATTGGATTGAAACATTTTTGGAAAGATATGTGTGTGAAGTAAGGAAGATTACAAGTAATTGTTACTAGAAGGGTGGCAGCCCAATAAATAGGAGCAGGACCAAGAACTTCAACCAGAAGTTTGTAGGCATTCCCAGAAATAAGCGGTGATGTCATGCCATAGAGTAAGAGAAACAAATACCAGGTCACAATGCTGCCCCAGACCAAGAGGTGTTGGATCCATGTGAAGTGGCTCATTGTGAGGGCAATCTGACAATTGACAGCCCAGATGATGCAGGTAAACATTGTCGTACCAACGGTATCCATATCAGCTGTCTGGCCTCCAGCACGAAATGCCTGATCGTAAAATATGATGATGTTGAGGAAGAATATAACAAGGGAGGAATAGACACCATTGCCCATCCACCCCAGAATCCTGTACCAGTTGAAGAACAGGTTTCTTGGTCCTTGTTGATATAGTGCAGGGAACTGCAAAGGGCATTGTGGATATATGTGAGTATTACAGTAGGGTTGAGATGAATATGGATGACAAACTACTCTAGGCGTTTTCAACACAACTAACCTGTAGGCAGACTTCAGAAGAGACATCTTGTTCAAAAACACCAAGTGAAATGACGGGCAATGAGGTAAGTAAAACATTAAACAACAACATGTACCAGTCATCGTAAACTGACTGTCCAGAAAAGGCCGCAAAAGCCTCAAAGTAGAAGAGGGTGAGACCAAATGCTATGTTTTTGTAGAAGAAATAGCAAACCTGAATGTCAACAACTCAAAGTTAAACATGGATGAATGAGATGAAATGATAGCATACAATCGCATGTACAGTTTTAATAAATCAAATTTCGAGATGGATACTATCTAACTGTTACCATCTGAGCAATCCTCTTGTAGCACCAGTGTCCATGGACCACCAGAAGTCTCTCCAGAAATCGAAACTGGGCGATGGAGAAGTCACTAGCCATTACAGCCTGAAAATAGTTTTAAGTTAGGACCTTCACTGAAATAATCAGGAAAAATACATGCTTCTAGAGGCAAAACCTCGTGCATGTTTTTTTGACTTGATAAGACAACATTGATAATAACAGACTAACTAGAAAATAGTCCAATATCTAAGAAAACAAGCAAATATCAATTATCCCTAAAAAAATAAATATATGCAACACGAGCAATTTTGATTTGGAGATTTAGTCATCAACATCTAGGAAGATGAATTGAGTAGAGCATGCTTGCCAACATCTCTCTCTGCCTCCACATGGAGGTTTCATGTATACCAGATTATGTGCAACTAAAGTGTTTTTTTGGTAAGTAATGTGTAACAAAAGTATTTTTTTGATAAGTAGCGTACGGCTAAAATATAATCTCAAATCCACCCCAACTCCTAACAGAGAAAAATGATAAAAATACCATTCTGCTCATCACATGGCAAATTAGGCAGTTCCCCCAAATTTCCTGTGGGAGTGGATTTTCCCCTCCAATTGGAAGTGAAAGATGTAGACAGAAATTAGTCTCATGCTAGAGTCCAATATGAGACCAAATGAAGAACAAGAATGAGAACCGAAACTCATTTCGAGAGATATTGTGTAGAAGAACTAGTTAGACTTGTTACCAACCTGCATACCTTCAACCCCACTGATGCCAACACCGATGTCAGCTTCTTGAATCATTCCCACATCATTTGCACCATCACCAATTGCCAGGGTGGTTTTCCCAGTTCCTTCTTTCACTAACCTTGTTACCTGGTGCCAAAATTAAAAAAATGCAAACAAAACCAATTAATACATAAAGAACACATTCCTAGGAATATCGCTATTTTGACAATCGAAAAGCAATACAGATAATACGAAGATAGTCACATGTTGACAGACAAGAGAAGAAGATCCTACCATTGCCTTCTGCTTGGGAGAGACACGACAGCATATGACAGATGCACAAGCAACTGCTAAGCCTAAAAATTGATGCTTCATATCATCCTCCAATGCGTAGGTCAAAGTTTTTCCATCAATGATTAATGCAAATGCAGCATGTGGATCCTTCTCCTCCTTTATCATTCGAGAGGCATCAGTGAGTTGATTCAAAATGTTCTCTTTCACAGCCTGATTAGTGACAAAAACAAATGTCTAATATCTAATGATGGCAATAACCTGGAAGTGAATTTGTATAATCATTCTCCAAGAACTGTACCTCATTGACATCTTTGGATAAAGAGTCTAAATTCATAGTTGTTACATAGATATGCTTCATGCCCTGTCGGAGCAAACTACATGCAAATCTGCATCACGCAAAACAGGGTTACTTCTGTTTCAGTAAGAAGTCATGCTTCTGAAAACCCATTAAGAAAAGAAAAATGTATTAAGGATAGTGTTTTAATCAATTCAAAAGAAACAGACCCTATGTTGATTGCCGTTTCCATCTTATCCCCGGTCAAGACCCATATCTTGAGACCAGCTTGTGCAAGTTTATCAATGCATTGGGGCACCTAAAAGGGATAAAAATGGAGTTAAGTTGGAGAATCCAAAAGAGCAATACATTACCGTTGTGGATATAAAGGATGGGTATGTCTACCCCTTTTTGCAATTTGTCCTCCACAGCAGTAGCACCCACAAGTATCAACTCTCTTTCCATCATATCTGATAGCCGCTCAAGCATTGCCTCTCTATCAGCCCCAATACATGCTCTGGCTTTCTGAAACTCATTGTTCCAAGTGGCATACTCAGACTCCTCGAGCATTCTATAAGCAAGTGCCAATGTACGCAACCCAGCTTCTCCATATTCATTCAAATGCTTGGTAGTAACTTCCTCATACACTCTTCCGTTCTTTGAAAGTCGATCAAAAATTATGCTGCATTGTATAAGGAGCAACAATGGATGGGCATTAGCATGTCAAAAAGCAAAATGTTTTGGTCTTCCACACAATTAAAGAGCTTAAAGAAGTTTAGGTAAAAGAGTAGAAGAGGCCACCAACTATGTCTAAATATTGTGGTAGATAGTTTAGTTTAGCCTCGATAGAAAACTTCAAAAGAAACAAATAACAATCTCTCTGTACCATATAGAACTGATATAGGATCCTACATGGTATATTTGGCTGTCATACCTCTGAAGGGAAGTCAAGAATTAGGAGGATGTTCATGAGCCTTACCTGTCAGCACCTTTACACAGAAGCAGAATCTGTCCCTCCTCATCCCGTACAATTACAGACATGCGCTTTCTTTTGCTGGTGAAGTCGAGTATATTCATAATTTTGTACTCCCTGTAAATATTAAAGACCCTAAGACGACAAAAATGTGAAGAACATTAATGAAAAGGCCATACTATCTAGCTTAGTCCTTCTTACCTTTCAACTGGTTGCCCTGGATTAGGATATCTTTCGCAGATAACCACGCTTGATTGAGTTCTTTTACAAAACTCAAAACCAAATTCTCTCGCTGCAACAAGAAAAGCCCCTTCATCTGGTGACTCTGCTTCATATGTACAACTCCCAGTCTCTTCATTCATCTCAGGAATTGCAGTTTGACAAATTGCTAATATTCGGAAGAAAAGTAAATGGACATCAGTTTTGGGTTCCTTCATCCAATTTCCATTCATGAGGCGGGCATCCTCAAAGTTAAATCCTTTTATGACAGGTTTCTGATCATTTCCAACATTAGAAGTAATAACAGTCTCCAGTTCAATTTCCGAAGCTCTTCTGACATTCTTCTTGGAATCATGTCGACTATCTCTATGCATGGGAAAATTGGAAAGGTCTACTTCCTCTTCCTCGATAGCCATCTGTTTTTTAGCAGCAAGTTCAACTTCACTAGTACGCACGCCATATGCAGTGCCAGCGATGGAGCACTTTAGAAAATCCATTTGATTGCAGGTCAAAGTACCAGTTTTATCAGATAGGATGGTGTCTACCTGGCCTAATTCCTCATTCAAATTTGATGTCCGTGCTTGAGCAGGATTTCCAGTCTCTTCATCATACATATGTATGTCTTGGTTCATGAAGGTTGCTTGCAAAACCTTTACAACCTCAATTGAAACATAAAGCGAGATGGGTATTAAGTATCCATAAAGGATGAGAGCAGTTATCAGATGGTAAAATCCAGATAATGCAGGCTTGTTGGGATCAAATAAATTATCAGTATTCTGGGGTTCTAAGTACCACCAATCTGGCACTTGGTATTTAGTCTTCACGGCAAAGCCAATTGAGCTGATCAATGAGATCACTACAAGGAAAGTGAAAAGGATGTATATGATGTAGTCCATTTTCTTTTCAATTGTGCTCCTTTTGGAAGGGGACTCTGTTGCATTCTGCAAGACTTTGCTATTGTGACCAGTGAAGATCACCACAGCATATACATAAGCTGTATTCCTGAGCTTTGAATCTCTTAGGAGAATCTGACCGGGATCAAGAGAAAACACACGACCGTCATACTCCAAATTACCCACGAAGGTGTAAAGACTGGGATTTGGGTCTTCACATCGGATCATCCCAGTGAAATTCTTGAAAGATTCATCATCATTCAAAGGCACGGTCTCCTCCAAACATCTCTTTACCTTCAAGTTTGTCTCACCATCTAAATTCATAGTCTCCACATAGCAAATCCCATCCCCATAACTTGACGACAATAGAAGTAAATCTGCAGGAAAAAATTGATCCTTTTCAACTTTCACCACATCCCCCACCTGAATCTTATGCCATGGCCTATAACCAAAAACACCATCCTTTTTATGAACACTAGTTTTCCTGAGATTAACCTTCATATCCTGAACAAACCTACGTGAGTCTTCCATGGCTTCCTTTGCCATACTGAGCCCAACGACAAATCCTAAAGGAGCGATCATGCTTATAGCACTGAATGGCGAAATTGCTGTGAGTGAAAGAGCCGCAGCCAAAAGAAAGTACAAATTAGCAACCCTTCGGAATTGCTCAAAGATAGCCTTGGGCAAGAACGTGACAACATTATACTTTGTGGTCGATATAAAATTTGAGCAATACTTTAGAGGTTTCTTCTGGTGGAGATGAGGTTGGTTGCAATGTACAATTCGCGAGCCTTGAACTGAATTCGGTCCCTCAGCCTCTGTGTTACTCGGCCGGAGGCATGAGAATGTGTGGAGATGGCTCCGCTGGAGCTTTGCTCTTATCCTTCCCCTTGTCATTTCTCCAAATTTCAGCTCAAAACTAGTATAATCGACACATGTCCATAAAAGGAAACCAGGATCTTCTCCACGATGAAACTAATTTGTCCGTATGTTCAATTTCTTCTTCCAACGCCTACTTATACATCAAGGGAAATTAGTTGAGGAGCACGTAAATTTGACAATATGCAGCATACAGTATCCTTAACACAAAGAAACAAAATTCATGCATCGAAAGCACAACATTCCCTAGAGGGGCTCCTATTCAATTTGCAATTTTGCATACGAATGCTTCACATAATTATCTGAAACATCACATTTGAGGAATATAAAAGACGTACAGACGAATTCAGCGACAAATCCACAACTCTAGCAACAAAGATTACGTAAATACATGATGGGAATACGTCACCTTAAAAATTCAAGAATTAGAAGAGCGTGATTTAAATAAAGAAATAAAAAATCTTTAAAAGAATTGAAAATATGACAATGAGCAGCTAAAAATCCTTAAATAAATCATTAATACAAGAGCAGATTCCTCGTACAAAAAGCTATAAATTCACAAAAGAAGCCAAGAACATCCCAAGAATTCAAAGGGGAGAAAAAAAGAAGCCATAAAATATTGTGCACACACATATGTTGAAGATATTTCCTACAAGAAAACAGGAAAGGGTACCTGGAAACATGAGTCTCATTGGTGTTGAAGACAAATTAGTAAGAACCCATAAGGCGAACGTGAGAGAAAGAGCTTCTGAGTTGCAGATCAAAGAGGAAGACAAAGTCAAGAGAGAGAGAGAGAGAGAGGAGAGAGAGAGAGGCTCTCTCTTCGTCCAAGACACCAGGTCGGAACCAATGCCAGGAATTTTCGGGCCTTATATGTGTATTTCCATTCTCTCCACTCTCTTCTCTGTTTTACTAAAAAAAAAATTTCTTATTATTGTTAAAACGAAAAAAATCTCTATGCAATAAATACTGTAGTTTTATTTATTTATTTTTTTTTCTGGGCCGTAATTTTGCTATTGGCTCTTGCACCCCTTGGATGACCTGTCAAGTAGAATTAAAAAGTCAGTTAGGGGGTGAGCCAACCCTTGAAGACCTCCTGTAGCTACCAGAGTGTCGGTCCCACCTCGTTCCACATGGCAGGTCCTGGTCCTCGACTGGGGACTCTTCATGTCCCCCCCTCTCTCTCCTCAAAATGATTCGGAGATAAAATAGAAAGAGAAATGCCCATTTTAGTAAAACACCAAAATGAATAAAATTTTGTCAAATTCGTTAGTTTTAAACTTTAAATTGTTGGTTTGTGAGAGTAGGTACACCTAGACCTCCGACCAGAACCATTAATGAGTCATGACCAAAATTTAGGTAGACCCATAAGCACTGCTAGGGACAGGGGACAATAAATAGTAAATATATTGTTCTCTAACATTTTCATTTTCTTAAGACTTAAGTATTAGCGTTAATTTCATCAAATTTATTTTTAAAATTTGATAAAAATACATATTTTTAATAAATTTAAAACTCTCCTAGCCATAATATCATATTAGATTAATCATTAGATTAGTCAAAATAATAATTTAATATTATTTTTTTAATAATACTATTTTTTTCATATTTTACAATTACACCAACTATATATTAATTAATAATTTAATTTGATAATAAAATTATTATTTTCCAACTTAAATATATTGTTGCTCAAAATTGGAAAACAATAATTTAAGTAAATAAAATAATGGTTATTGAGTTTGAATATCGAGTCTTTAAATTCGAAAATGAATTGGAATGGACTATAGCTCAAAATTTCAGATTTTAGTATTTGATGAATTCAATGCAGTGATTTTAAATATAAATTCATTAAATTTTGAAGATTGGACTCATTTGCATTGGCTTGGCTTCATCAAAGTCATGTAAAAATTTTAGCTAAAAATACACGTTTTTCTTAAATTCAAAATTATTCAAGTCATAACCTCACATTGAATTAGTCAAAATAATAATATAATATTATCTATTTAATAATAATATTTATAATTTTTTTTCATCTTTTGCAACTATACTAACCATATGTTAATTAATAATTTAATTTTTACTTAAATTATTATTTTACAACTAATTTATTTCCTCAACCTATTTTGCAACTACAATAATCATGGGTTTGATATTTTAGAATAAAATATCACTTTTGAAGATGAACAATATATCTTCAAATAAGAATAAACATTATAAATACTCTAACTCATATTTGAAACTATTTGTATTTGACTACTTCAATGCATGTGATTCTATAGTCATTTCTTTAAATTTTAAAGATGAACTGTCATTTGACTAAACCAATACTAGTACTCTTAAACCCATAGATCCTCTGCAGTCTCTAGTCCTGTTCTCAAATAATACCAAGAATGTTGAAGTGGCCAATAAGACCGTACAATAATTATAGACAAAATTTTCCTTTAGATTAGGTTAGATGAACCTTCCTTCAAACAATCTTACTTTTGTGAATGATTTTATAGAAGAACTAAATGACACTTATAGGCATCAATTAGGAGCATTGCATCTTGCACGTCTGTATAGATGTATGTATAAACTAGAAAGTGTTTGTGGTGGTCAATTTTTTAAGCCGAGGAGGACTGAATCTTCCACATTATAGTTATCCCCTCCAATAGCATATAGGATTCATTCGGATCCCATGTTTATGTTAAGAATATAGCTAAATGCTGTCCATGGGACCCACGTTGAGGCCTCCCACTCCCTTCCACGTGGATCAGCCTACCCACGTCCAATTGGCTTCCTTGGATTAAAACGACCATGATAATAATAAAATATCTATATTAAACAAAATAACATAGATATATAAGATGAAAACAATTACGATTAAAGCAAAGTGCTGGCTCGGAGGCCGGGTGGTGCAGCTGGAGCCTGGACGAACGCATCCGTCATTCTTTTATTATTATTATTATTATTATTTTAATAACTATTTGAAAAACTTGTATTGCAAAATTAAAAAAATAGTCTATTCGAGTCATTAAAGATTACAGACCAATCAGTATCAGAGTGAAGAAAACGATGCCACTACTTGTAATGGCCTATTTAACCTAACTTTTCTTCCATGTCATATTAGTCAAACGAAATCATTATTACATTATCTATATCATCATCCATTTTCCTTCTCATTTTAAATATTATTGACAAAACTCTCTTTTTTATATTTCAATCTTTACCTTAAAATACTCGACCTCAATTCAAAGGAACATATAGTTCTCACAAATATTTTTTTCCATTAATTTTTAAGTTTATTTATCAATTCTCACAAATCTCAATACAAAAAGTATTTTTTAAATATTTTTTTAAAATATCCTCATTTTTTTCTACCCATTTTAGAAAAATAGAATACAAAACACTTACTAAAGTTTCTTTCCATAAATTTATATAAATCTCAATACCAGACATGCCATTAAAAATTTGCGAGTGAGATGAATAAACTCTTCCAAAAATAAGATAAAAGGAAATCGCATACCCTACCATATCATGTCGTTACTCGAACATATCAATATCAGACCTTGCCAATTTCATAAGTTTTATTATATAATTGTAGGCATTGTCTGTCTCTTTTCAAGGTGCTTGTCGTTGTTGGAATTGTTCATCAACAAATTCAATTGTTTATTTGATCATGCCATGGCCCACAGGCAGCAAGGCAAAATCAAAATCAAGAGAAACAGCTGATTAGAGAGAGAAGAAAAGAAAAAGAAAATATTTGAATGGTACCAAAGAAGAAGCCCCAAAAATTCGGCTAAACAAAGGAAAAGAACGAGATTTTCTAGGCTGCACATGAGACAATTTAAACAACCAAAAGAATTCAACTCCTTTTTCTCCCTGTGCAGGCATGAATCAATTGAGAAGGGTTCTTGTCAGATGTTCACGTGCTGTAGCTCATGCTTGAGTTATAGTCTGCAAATGTTAAGAAAAGGACAATATTAGAAATACAAATAAAGGGTTAGATTTAAAAAAATCCAAAAGAAAAATTTACAAATTCTTCGAGCAGTTGGAACAGCAATTGCTTGTACAAATATCAAAAAGGGTGCAAAAAATGGAGTTGGTGTCAGGGTTTTAACATTGATATAATAATAAAATTAAAAATTTGAGGCTACAGTACGATCACAGAGCAATCTGTTAAGATGTATATAATTGGATAGGTTAAGATAAACTAATTTGTTTATGATGGGAAAGAGCCAACAGAAAGATTGATAGTTGCATTACTTGCTCAGACAATGGTGCATTAGCATCCATGGTATGCGTCGCCACTTTTCCCGCAATAACATTGGGATCTGTTTCGAGTATAATTCTGCCAAATGGATAAAATCGCCTTAATAAAATAATACATTCCTTGAGCACAGACCAAAAAACAAGCTGAACAACAAATTAGCAGCTAAAATCCTCAATAGAGAAGGAAGCATGGTGGTGGATGTTGTGGATTCCACTGACCGAATTTTGATTTAACAACCATAATTAATGCTTCAGTATGGCATAATAAATTATTCCTATCTCATACCCATATCCATTTTGATCTACCAGACCGATCTCTCGTTCATTATTTTATTTTGGCGGTACTGATCTCAACTACATTATTGGATGGTTGGAACAACAAACATGCAGAGATTGATCAGGTGCCTATTGCCAAGTATGTGAAATAAAAGAACTTGTTACTCTCCATCAATAATCTCATCTAGGCATAAAAGAATGAGATCCAGGTTCTCAAGTGCCTCCCTTTTGTCAACATTGTTCCTACAACATAAACATGCAAGAAAACATGAGATGGAAGCACATGTTCATGAATCCCTGATTTACCAAATTCAAGAAACTAGTTCAAAATTCCAGGTAAACAATACCTCAAGAGAAGGGCAAGTGCATCAAAAAACCCCTGAAGAACTATATCTAAGATGAGTTCATTTTTATCATCACCTCCAGCCACAAAGAAGTGCAAGTCCTGGGCGAACTTGTAAATAATAATGTTGTTCTCGAACAGAGATATATCCTCTGCAGATGATAGTATAGTAGCATATTCAGCTCTTATGATGTAACATGCCATGCCACACATCGACCGGACTTCACCAACAATATAAGTGGAGAGAGTCAAAGGAGAAATGTGATATTTTGTTCCTATCTTGTGCCAGCTAAAGGAGACATTTTATGGTCAAGCAAAATTGATGAATACATGATATATTATAGCCATTGCAACCAAAGGCACATGTTTTTTGCTATTTTAACCTTTATTTTCAAAACAATACGCATTAAAGTGGCTTCAACCTCAAAGCACTAACCTATCGATGCTGATGAAAAGTCGATTTATTGCTAGTTCAGAGCATTGGTGCAATAAGAATTAAGATACCACGACCTGTATTATAATTTTTAAGTGGCAGTTGTATAGCGCCAACTGCTGTCAGTACACCAATATCATGGAGAAAATAATGAAAGCAATAGACTACAATGCCCTTGAAAGTTAGGGACTATTTTTAGTTCAACGAGAAAACTGCTAATCACTATTTAGCCAAGGCTATTTAATTAATGATCAAATGGCTGCATCCTATATAGAGCATACAAACTCAACTAATTGCAAGATGCTGTGGCTTTAAATTCAACAAAGATGACTTTTGAGATTTAAAATTTTAAAGGCAACTAAGCAAAATCTTGTTATAAGAGTGATAGAGCATACAAACTCGACTAATTGCAAGATGCCGTGGCTTTAAAATCAACAAAGATGACTTTTGAGAGTTAAGGCAACTAAGCAACATCTTGTGATAAGAGTGACAGATTTTGCACGAAGAAGTATATATTACCATAGTAGAGAATTGGACTTGTTATAGGACTCAATATAGCATGGTGAGCATGAATCTACAAGCAATACACTCTTGTTCTGGTTTTACATTGATGTGAGGCACTTTTTTTTAATAAATTTGTAAGTAGAAGCTTTCAGATTTAGTTCAAAGATTAAATTTGCTTTCAAATTAATCACTAGAAAACAGATTCTACTAAGATGGAGTAGCAAGCAATTGGAAGTAAAAAACAATACAATGGTAGTGTGCTTACCTACACACAAGTTAATGGGCCTAGTTTTTTTCTTTGACAAGGAGAGTTCTGCACTACATATCCTCAGCAAAATTTCCTAACCTTCAGGCCATGAGAATTGGACAAACCATGATCTAATCTTAAAGGTGTTAGTTATGTAATTGCAGCATACCTTCTACCCGAGCATTTGACTTCAAAGTCTTAGTAAACATAGTTTTTTCAAAAGCTAACTTTGAACTATTTGTTGGCCAATCATCTGAGTAATACTTGACTGCAACACGGTTTCCTTCAGAATCAAGAAGAAGAATGCACTTTACGGAAGGGCATGATTCCTATGAACCACAGAAACAACTAGATTAGTAAATAACATATAACTCTTCATTGGGAGAGGCATGCACACAACTTGACAAACAAAATAAGCAGAGGAAAGAAATACTAGAGATGCCCCCCCCAGACAACCCCCCATCGGGAAAAAATAAAAAAGAACAGAAATAGAACTACAACCAGCAACCCTTAAAGCAATTCAAATATTTGAGGTAGTCTTATGGATCAATTCACAATCCAGAGTAAGAGATTGTATCACTATCTCTATTTCGAACATTATCCTTCCTAATTTGTGTCAGTACGTTGTAAGGCCAGGTGGTAGCAATTGAGAACCCACGACCTTGGATGCATGCAATTGGCCAGGAAGGCAAACCAACCGTATGACTTGAGCAGTTAAGTTGCAGACAACAATTGGGTAACCGGTCACCATTCCCAGCAACTCTGGTGTTACCGACATTGTGTCAAACGGGCCAGTATCACATTTACTATCGCAGGTGCTTCATGTGGTCCACCTTGTACACCCGAAATTGATTCCCATCATCCAATTACTCCTTCCCAACTTGCACAAATCACAAAACCCGACCTAAATGAAAGAACATCATTTTCTAACAGTCCCAAAGCGTTCTAAGAATGGTCACCAAACCCTATATTACTCAAAATCCGAATGGCTAACATTTCCAATGTCTACGAATTGAGCTCTTTGTTGAGTTAATATAGCAAGCATTCAACAACATCAAATAAATTCGTAACATGGATCTAACAAATGAAAAGTTAAAATGCCAAGAAACTTGAGATCTCTGCAAAATAAAAGAGGGGCGTTAATGCTCACACCCTGTTTGGTTTTCGATAAACGCATGGCTCATTTTACTTTCAAGCCACCTTTAACAATCCAAACTATTTGTGCCCAACAAAACAAACCAATGAAGCACGTAGAATTCACACTACATTTAAGGATCTATCACGATGAATTGATCAGGGACTCAAATTTTCAATTTGTTTATGTATTTTCTCGGTAACCAACCAAAGATTAAAAATCCAAACTTCACATTAATCTGATATTTGAGTTTGAATATTCAAAAAGAGCTTAAGTTGAGGAATTACTTTGATTCGTTATCACGTGAGAAAGAAGAGACAGACTTACGCGAGACATAGGTGAAGACGCGAGGTCTACTTCAATTTTCAGAACGTTTTGGCAAACGAAACGACTTGAGACTCGAGGACATGTTAACAGAACTAATACGTTTTATATATATAAAGATTGATGATGTGTACAATACTTGTCTAAAGGACACTCCAATTTTTTTTCAAAAAATAACTTTTTATCAAAATTTAAGAGTTTTTTTTTTTTGAAAACCTTAAGTAAAAGAATGATAGACTCGTCTTATAATATTTATTGTTATAACTTATGTATATATTTTTTTCACTTTCAGAAGACATCTATTTTTTTTCTAGTGATTTTAACTCACTCTTTATTAGGCCTTGTTTGGTTATGTAGTTTAGATAAAATATTTTGTTAAAAATTGAATAAAATATTATTATAATATAATTTTTAATATTATTTTAATTTTAAAATTTGAAAAAGTTGAATTGTTTATTATATTTTGTGTTAAAGTTTAAAAAAATTGTAATAATTATATAAGATAAGATGAAACGAGATTGTTTGATTTTGTGTAACCAATTACTGAATGAAGTCAATTTGGTCAAGGAAAAATCTTCTTTCAGGCAATTTGGCGCACCCATGCGCACCAAAGATGATGTGGAATGTAAAAATTAACACGGACCTAAGTGGTGCATTTCGCTAGGTTAGGCTCAATTCCCCTTATTCCCCTGTCCACTCACTTTCCTCATCTCCCTCCTCCATTTCCAGTTGAAGGATATAATAAAACCTCCACTTTCTTATTTGACTGAAGCTTTCTGAATTCTAATCATGTTTTTTTCCCTTTTGTATAATCTCGTATGGTGGAATTTAGTTATTCCTTGCATGTTGGAACTTGTCTAGTAAACATTAGACATCTTTTCACTTTTTTCCCTCTTTTCTCAGAACCACAACCAATTGTGAAGGAAAGAGTTAGCATGCCCAATTCAGTTGTCTCAAACCAAACAGCAAGAAATCCTAATGTGGTAATTTGAAAACTTCAGGTGTTAAAATGGTCCAGTATTCTGTGATTAGAAATTTAGGATTACGCCCTGCGTTTTTGATAAGATTGCATCGTTTATCCACAGAATAGTCATCAAGTGTTCGGCTTATCTCATAAATAATTGCGAACAAATTCTGAATTATGATGCCATAGCTAGGAGCCTGGATTGCTACATTTTAAAAACAGTCGTCGAGGGCTGGATTGAACATGAGTATAAACTATGGCCAACATAAGGCAAAATCAAAATAGAATTTTCACGTGGGAGTTAAATCCACAGATTAAGACTAAAGTATCAAGCATACATATCTAACAATTTGAGGTGAATGTTTCTTCTGGCTTTCATGAAGCCAGATTACGCCGACGATTGGGGAGGTTCTCTCCAAAAAATCTGATGACGGTGGGGTGGGTGACGGAGGAGTGCAGCGCAGTCGAGGAATGACATGGATTGCGGAGGAATGACAAACATGAAATTGTGGTGTGAAAATGGCTAATAAGTAAATCAGTTTATGGGAGACGACTGGAACTAATCAAATCTGGAATGTTTGAGAATGACGAACGGAAGTCTGCTCTTCTCTATCTTCTCCCGTTTTACTTTTTTGAGAATACTTCAATTTTACTTTTTCTTTTAAACATAACTGATGTGGCGGAACGGTGCGCAACTTTGTACATAAACTCGCTTGTACGTAGCGGGACTGTTTTGTCAAATAGTTTTTTCATTTAAATTATATACAAAATTATTTGCAGGTGAATATGATTAAAATAATAAATTCAAAATAATATATAAATTTGTTCATATATTTGAAATCGTGCACATTCCTTGGACGCTCAAGATTTTATTCTAGATTTGATTGTTAATTTTATTCATGGGTTGTGGAGATTGGGATTAAGAACTCAACTAATCTCAATTCATTTTATATCATTTAATTATTGTAATTTTTGTAAATTCTGAAATAAAATACAATAAATAATTCAATCTTTCAAAATCTCAAAATAAAACTCAATTCTTTCGAGTGTTTCTGCCGGAGAGGAGGGTGGAGCTGTGTCTCTCATTCTCCTCTTCGTTTCCATTCCTAAACCGCTTTGTGTATATGCTTTTATGGTAGTATTTTTTTTCTCTTCCATCCACTGGTACGGTTTTGGTTAGATCTACCACTTGACGACCGCCGGTCGACACATGCCCCACCACGCAACCCTACAGTTACCGATCTATTGAAGTGATGTAGAACCGTGACGAAAATATTGGCGCGTGACCCGCACGCACGGCTTGCTTTTGCATATGGCCTTCACGTGCCCCTGCGCCACGACAAGCCTGCTGATTACATTCACCATACTAGCAGATTCCTCATTTCGAAATCTTTCATATTTGTCCCACCTCAACTCTCAACCATCGGCACGTGGTCTCTACAGTTGTGTTGGAAGACAGATGATCCGTCGCTGATTAGCCCATCTGATACCTTACTTTCTACTATGTTAACGTTTTTCCTAGCTGACGATCTTAAAAAAGGGAATACGGATCCTTCTAAGAAATATCTCAAAAAAACAAACTATAGTGCACATACTTCCACCGCCTCCAGTGTTGTTGCCATAGTTCAACCATGCGAACTGTTAAAAATAGTCTTTTAAGACAGTATCCTCTTTGTAGGGCAAAGGTGGGGACCAAGAAATTGGTCTCAAAATATTTTTTTTTCTTTTTTTCCTCCACCTTTACACTGATTATTGTACTGGGGCATTTAAGTTTGAAATGTCACATTCACGGATATAGCGACAAATAAATTTACGATAAAAAAATACTATTGCTATAATTTTTGAGAAATGATATCCTTCCTACTCCATACAAATTTTCTATAACTTTCTAATAAAATAATATTTTTTAAATATTTATTTTAGTTTTGATTTTGATTTGATGTGTTTAAAATTTTAAAAAATATTATTTTAATAAGTGGTATGGCTATCATTGCTCTAATTCTTTATTGCACTACTTCAATTGTCCTCCTAGCCAAGCAAGCAACTGATCCAATAGAGCAACATCCTTAAACAACAATCGACGGCATTGCCATTAAACACCCCCAGGCAATCGAAGTGAAGAATCTGGTGAATCATCACGTATCCCCCTCCGTCATCTTCCATCTCTTCCGAGAATTGGCCAACCATATGTAGCTCGCAATAAAAACCCTTTTGGCTCCCATCATCATAGATACAGACTTCCAATATTGATTTTGTCTTCTGCTTTCAATCATTTAACTTTGACTCACTTGTTTCTAACAATTAATGTACTACTCATCATTTCCTAAGAGGGAACAAAAACAGCTGCTAATTTAGGACTACAGTCACATATTGCCCTGAGCCCCGAATCTGTTCCATATCAATATGAAAACTCCTCTGTTTTGGCAGGTAACATATGAAGAAAAACTTTTGAAAATGTGTATATATCTAGGTTGAGTTCTACAGATTTCACACATATCGGTTGCTATGCATAAAAAATTAGCTTGTACGTGTTTCTCCAATTGTATTTATGGTTTCGTTGGGACTCACCCACTTACCATATCCAGTCATAAGGCTGCTTATGAGGTAATGATGAAAGGAGCCCAAAAAATAAAAAAATAAAAAATAAAAAAGAAAGAAGAAGAAGAAGAAAGAGGATCATACCATGTTTCAATATGAAAGAATACAAGAGAGGATTGAAAATGGGATCTAATTTCATAATAGACTAAACATTTTTCACGTGCCAATTTCTAATTTCAAAGACCGCACTAAAATCAAACACAGTCTTCCAATTCCTATCTGACAATCACGCGAACAAAGAGTATGATGAATCATCCATCTATCGTCGCCGCTTTTGCCTAACCATTGGAAATTGGAGAGGCAAAGGAAGGGTAAAAAAATCAAGTTGTTCTGTCGCGAGAGCTTGCAACCCAAATGCTCATAATGCACCCTGAATTTTATTGAACTCGTTCTTAGATCCTTTGCAATATCAGATGGGTCGGTTCGAAATTCATCAGCATATAGAGTGAGTACCAAGACATTACTGATGAGAAGATCATTTTTCTCGGCTGACAACCTTTTTGAAACTGGAGAGAACATGGTTGAGAACTTCTGGAACATAATACTTGGAATTTTGTGGCCCTTTGCCGAGGAAACACCATCCATGGAATGCTAATCTTTGAACTTAATTAGATGAGTAACGTATGAGAATATGCAAGAAAGTGTTCTCTTCTCCACCTCATCCTATAAACAATTGAATGAAGACATCATGAGATTATTAAGTGATGTAGCTTTTAACCGCAAAAGAATTTAAAAGAAAGAGGATAAAAATAGGTCAACTCAAATTGGAAAGAAAGCACAACATATATTGAACCCAAGGCCTCATCCTCCATTCCACTTAGGAGGATGTGCCATATCACAGTTTGGCTCAAAGAACAACGAGTTGTGCAAAATACATAAACCATGCTTTGTAATTATCCACCCCTGTTCACCACCCAGAAGTAGATGAGCCAGCAACATCTGACATAATGGCTAACTTTGAAAAATGAATCTAAAGCTAGGAAACAACTTGGCAAAGTGAAAGCAAGGATTGCAAAAAAGAAAATTCCAAATGTCATGGAGTCCGAAGTATCCATAGAGAGAGAAAATATATTAACATATTCCGCCCTTCTGGATTTTCACAAAAAATGTGATCAATATTTAAATGTTTTAAGCTGCAAAACAGAGTCCAAGAAGCCAGCTCGCCTAGATGTTGGACTCATATTTGATGGAAAGGTCTTCTCTTTGCTGCCCAATAATACAAATTTTTTTTGGCTTAAATTCATTGTTTGGATCTTTCAACATGAAAGTTGTAAATTTTGATAGAATATAAAATACTATATGGAAATGATTGGCATTCTCTGAAACCAGATAAAAGATAAAATGCCCTTGGTTTGAAAATATAGCACTCAACAAAAATATTATAGCTCCACGCAATAACAATTTAATGGCCAAAGAAGTGGATCTTCACCCATTGAGTTATTAGAGAAGAGAAAAAACACAAATGATTACTTATATACCATACCATACCTGAATCTCCTGTAATTTATGGATTCTATTGCAGACAAAGGTTGGGTAAGTATTGGAGGCTACTTCTGCTCCTACTTGCAAAAGCTCAAAAATATCTTCAAGGAAACCCCATTCTCCCTCAAGGATGATCTTGTCTAGTGGATAAGCCTCCTGGGGTGAAGTGGCAGAAGCATCATATGGGGGAACATTGCAGGCAATATGGGTATCGGTACTTTCAAGAGCCTCTTTGTTTATCTTTACTTCTTTGATTTTCCCATCCAGCTCCTTTTGGGAATTGGGATCATCTTCTTGGTTCAAAGCGTGCTTCTTTTTTGCCTGCCATATGTGAAAAACTGCTAAGTGCAAATGCTAACCATAAAACTCTACCCTACTTAATTCTACAAAGTGTTATATCCAAACCTCCATAAAGCCCCATCTTGGGCAAGGGCTTCTAATAATTTACTTTGAACAATGAAAGAGTGCCTTTTCTTTATTTGTAAAGATTAAAAGGAACCCATAATGCGTTAGAACGCCAGAGGGGGGTGGGGATTCGCTTACCTCCTTTATTGATTTCTTTGTTCCACAAAGATTAGTAAGCTCTCTCATTTTGTATACCCTCTGTTGTGCGGAAAGCTCTTCCTTCACTGTGCTTTCAGGTTCCTCATTAGCAACCTCTAACCCTCTGACTTTAGGTTCTAATCTAAATATCTAATAAAAGTTTAAGAGTCCATTTTCATTAGGAGCTTCATAGCATCAATAAATAACTAAGCAGTAAAGGAAGTATATAAGTAAATTCTCATCCCCAACCATTAGGCAAATCAACAACCCATAATAAGCAAATTTTCCACCCTCTTTCAGCAACTGAACAAAGATAAAATCTCAACCTTATCAAAAAAAAAAAAAAAAAAAAGCTTAATATTCAACATTTTTTTTTACAAGTAATAAGAAACTTTATTCCCAAGAATAGGCAAAACCCAAGTACACGGGACGTATACAAAGGACTTAAATGTTCAACATTTCATAAGCAGCAACTAAACAAAGAGCAACAACATTTCATAAAAAGCTTAATGACATCTCCACATCAGTAACTAAACAACTGGTACCAAAATCTCATACTTCCACAACTTCTCCGTGGCCAAACAGTAAAAAATTAAAATTTGCACACATTCTAGGCATTACCAAACAGAAAATTCACCTTGCCACAAGCAACAGGCGCAATCTTCAAGCCCTGAGTCTCTTTGTCAAACACCCCGAATGCGTACCTACACTGCTGTCTAGCCATGGCCTCGCCAGAATAGTTGGTCCCAACGAAATCCACATTGGACCCAATTGGGCTCACCACGAGCTGGAACCTCTTGGGCCACTTCTAGCTTCGATAAATTGTAACACTAGGTGACTCATTTTCTAGAGAATTATTCCCACCGTAATTTTTGCTAGGGTCGTAACCGGATGGGAAGTAGCCAACAAAAGGTGAGGCCTTATGCGAGTCTTCATGGATGACTTGAACTTGAGGTTGGACCGTTGGCGATGGTGGTTGCTCGCGATGCTTCTTTTTCTTTTTCTTTCTTGGGATGTCATTGTTTGCGGCTAGGTGGGATTCTTCTAGGTCTGAGTTCATTTGGGGAGGATAGAGGATTTAGGGTTTCAGAGTTTTTGTGAGTCCGTTGATGGTTCTCAGGATATTTCTTTCCCTTGTGAGCTTAGGCTGCCACCGTGAACATAATTCCTTTAGGCTTTAACCTAGTGTTTTTGGGGGCTCTTAAATCTTATGAACTCTTTCCAGAGAAGGAGCACGAGCAAGACGCTGAAAGAAAACTGCATGGAGAAAATAAAAAAACAATTATTAGTACACTAGATATTAAATTTTCATATCAACTAATTAAAATAAAAAACATTAATAAACATAAAAAATCTTAAAATGTAATTTCTTTAAAAAAAAAATTCTAATATATAAAAAAAAATTTTCAAAAAATAAAATTTTTTTGAAAAATATTTTAGCAGTAAGTCTAAGGTCCCCTTTGGAATTTAAACCGAACTGAGATCAACTCAGTTTTGTCTAATTTTAAATTGAGTTTGATATTCAAATACTTAATTCTCAAATCATTAAACTC
Organism: Cyclocarya paliurus; assembly: GCA_029856935.1. NCBI lineage: Eukaryota > Viridiplantae > Streptophyta > Magnoliopsida > Fagales > Juglandaceae > Cyclocarya > Cyclocarya paliurus. Next base: position 144,905 of record JARVXP010000339.1, read on the forward strand.
ATCTCAACTCAAAACTTTTTTACATATAAGACCCATAGTCTTTTTAAACTCAATACATTTTAACACGCGAGATCCATAACTTTTTTCAACTTTCTATAAATATATTTAAATTTATCTTAAAGCATTGGTATTGACTTTATCAAAAGTTCAACCAAATACAAATTTTACATATATATCTTCGAAAGCGTATGCATTAAAGTGGCTTTAACTTAGTTCAAGATTTGAGCTATAGTGCATCAAATTCATTTTTTAAATTTAAAGTGATATTATTCACAAGCTAAATGATTTTTTTATTCCAAAATGCGGAAGAACAACTCTCGGGCTACAGACTTTTTTGTTTTGTCATTGAAATCTTGATACATTGCTTTCAAAAAGAGGAAGCTACAATTCGTAGCTTGCTGACATTCTTTGACAATAGAATTGTTTACTACATGATTGCATTCTTTCATGGGGGAATGGGCTTGAAGATAATTAAAAATTATTAATTAATATATTATTAGTGTAATTGTAAAATATAGTTAATGTAATATCAAATTCAATTATTAATTAATATATAATTAGTGTAATTGTAAAATATGATAAAAAATAAATTAAAAATATTATTATTAAAAATATTATTTTATTATTTTGATAAATCTAATGACTAATCTAATGTGAGGTTATGATTCGGAAGGTTTTGGACTTATGAAAAACATATACTTCTCATCAAATTTTGGAGATGGCTTTAATGAAGCCAATGTCAATGCTCTTAACATCCAACACATCTAAACTCATTTTAGGTGAACCATACAAAACTCATTCCACAATCTCAACTCACTATTATTAAAAAAGAATTTAACTTATCTTAACTCAGCTCAACATCCAAACGAGACGGACAACATAGCAAGCAATGGAGTACCAAATCAATCGTTATCTAGAAACTTCTCAATCAGGACAGATGATACTGCAAAGCAGCACAACCGACGCACGCTGCTTTTGGACCACCCAGAACAATACAAGGGAAGTAAAAAAGCAAAACACAGAATATAGCAATGACACAGTAAAAGAACTAAGATCTTCAATCTGTTGGATGAGTGTGAGGCAGTAAAGCCACGGCATATAAATATGGTTGAATAGAGGATCTACTACAGAATCCAGCCTCACTCTAAAACATTATACATCCTATTGTAAAGTTCATAGCAAGGCACGATGGAGAGAATATAGAATGAACAAAGAGGTCCATACATGTCTACTCTAGAAATAGTAACCAAATAATTATTGGAGATAAAAGAGCACAGTGAAGATGAATTATTTATCCAACAATTTATCTAATAATTAATACAAAAAACAAGAAATTACAGCAACCTTAGTAAATGAAGCCGAATTTCACAAGCAAGTCAATGAATGCTCTGGCTCGTTCAATGAAACAAAGTAAAAGTGGTAAATTTTTTATGCCATGATGATCATTATATATGTAGGTAGAAAGGAAAGGAATTGGAAGTATTTTTGACTTATAAGCAGTTTGGTGTCGGAGTTAGCCCTAAGTTCCTAACATGATCGAAAGGTTGAGAAATTTAGTTGAGCATTTTTTACTGTAATTAATTGCAAAAGTCTCTCTTAACCAGAAACGGGCATGATCACATGGGCAAAAGTCTCTCTGTTAAGGACACAAGAAGATGCCCAAAGAAATAAAGTAGAGTCTCATTTGAATAATAAACTGGTAGAGGTTGCACAAGTGCACGAATGAAAAGGCAGAATCCATATAAACTTTTTCCAGAAACTTCCTTGAGTAGATATCGTTAATTTGAAGTTAAAAGATCCGGGTTCGTTTGCTTACCCAACCAAACTTAACTCATCTCACTCATTATTACAACTTTTTCAAATCTCAACACAAAATATAATAAACAATTCAACTTTTTCAAATCTCAAAACAATAATAATATTAAAAAATAATATTTTAACAATATTTTATCATCTAAACTCAACTCAACTCAACTCATTTCAACAACCAAACGCACCCCCAACCTCTTTGGGTAGGGCCTTCTCAATAATGCTAGAACTCTCTAGAACCATATCTAGCATTACTATGATTATATTTGAAGGCTTTTATACCGCACATTATCCACTTAATATAATTTGATTTAGAAAATAAATTTTAAAACTTAAATCTTACAAATCAAATAATACAATGTAGATGGTGTAAAGACCTTTAAATATAATTATAATAATACTACATACAAGCTTTTATACCACACACTATAATCCTATTTTTTATAACTATTTACATAATTATGTTATAAATAAGGGTTATTTTTGTAAAATAACTTATAAAAGTAAATCATTTTATGAAAATACCTTCAGTTTAAAATAGAGTTTTGTTATTCATTATCTTGCACACCATACATCGTACTTATTTTTATAATTTTTTTTTTGTTTTATTCTTGCTAAACTAATTGAGTTCTTATATTCATCATCCATACACTATACATTTGATAAGGAAAAAAAAATTAAAAAATTATATGTGATGTGTGATGTGGAAATAATGAGTATAATTTTTCTTTAAAATATGACCATATAAAATATTATAAAAATAATTTTAAATGTATCATTACTCTCATGAGAATTATTGAACAACAAGACCCTACGTTTAGTTTCACGTGGAAAAAAAATGTTAAAACGAAACCCAACAATTGTAGTCATAACGTGAACCACCGCATATACATGATATTCAAAAGGGAAATGATGTATCCAAAGAGTGATTCCACGACAAAAGCTGCCGAATGTTTTTTTTTTTTTAACATTAGAATTTGTTTTTTTTTTTTAAATTCATAAAAAATGTTTTAAAAAATAAACAAAAAATAAAAAATTTGCAATGTAAACCGGATTTCACTGTGGACGCAGCGGCTTTCCAAAATTCGAAAGGGGTAATAAAAGTGTCTTCCAGATGATTCCCAGGTAGTTGTGGACCATAGTTTTGGCCTTCATAAACTAACAATTTTCTAAAGTTGGGTGAATTTTAGATATACTCATATTCTTTCTGGAATCCAAGAAAAGGTAGATATATTTTTAGTGTGTGCAATTATCGCATATTTTGTATGGCGTTAAAAGCAGGAGTTGGTTGTGTATTGGGGAGCCTTAAAAGTAATAATTGATTGCATTCTATATGTTTTATGTCAAAGTTGTAATATCTTATTATGAATGAAAAGAGTTTGTTCTACCTTAAAAAAATAAATATTACGTATTTATTTTGAAAAAAAATTGAAATCCATTATTAAAAAAATATTTTCATGTGAGTTTTAAATTTATCAATTTTATAAAGGGAATGCATAAGACTTGCATATCCTAAAACTGTAAATATTGTTTCTCTTTTAATCAATATGTAACTTCTCTTGAATGCTAGAACTCAAAATTTTTGTGGAACTTCAAGATCAGACCCAGAGACCTTTGTGAAACATACTGCAATTCCCACATGCGCTAGGTGTTGGGTGGTTATGGTTCTCTCTCAACCTCAAAAGCTAGTTTAAGAGATAAAACTTTCTCTTACACTTATAAACTAATCATCAGTCATTTGCACAACTAATGTATAACAATTCCAACAATATCTCCTCACATATCAGGTCCTGAGTCAGAACAGCGACAACTCGTTTCTCCCGCAAATTGTTGGTATGAAATTGTTGGTAAACCTTAGATTTGATATTAATATTGAATGGTCATGAGCCTCTCTCAACTCCAAAAAACTATCTCAAGAAATGGAACTTTCCTTTATGAATTGGCACCGATATGGGACACTTCAACACTAGGCATCCAAGGCGAGCCATTCTCCATGTGGCGGACCCGGTCTGAGGAGGAGAGAGACTCATTTCAATCATCTCGCCTCTTGTTTGAATTTCACATGGGAAAAATCTTTGCATCAGCCGTTGTACATGGGCGCACACACCACACCTGAGCTGGCAAACCGGGTTCACTAACAAGTAAACCGGTTCTCCTCTATTGGCACCAACGGCTTCGAGGGAGCCTGTAATTTCCTTAATTAGTGGGGGCTTTTCTGCAAATGTCGTATAACTTTCGGATCTTTGAGACGAGGGATCCTTTGAACAAACAAACGAAAGAAAGAAAGAAAGAAACGCGTCTGATCTGACGAAGGAATTTTTTTTTTCCGTTTTTGAAATATCTCCAAACTGAGAGAATCGTTGTGGGTGAGAGATTAAGAGAGACAGCTTTATCAAGAAGCTCCATATCTTTCTGATAAATTCTTAATACCTTCCCAGCATGGATCTCAACTCACCACCTTGTTGCCTCTTCAATTTCTTTTTATGCCTCTGCGTTTGTATTGGATATGTTGTATGTTCATTATGTTAGAATTTTTGAAGCTTGTGCATTCCAACTGTATATTTTTTGATCATATGTGATGATAATTATGATAATTTGTTCATATTAGATCTGGGGTTTAGACGCAGATTTTCTTTGTAGTAGTTTTTAGATTATTTCAGTCTTTTATTTTTGTTTGGTTGGTGAGAAATTTGAGGAATATAGAGAGGAAATTAGTTACACATTGTGGCCCTGATAAAGAACTGCTAAAAGTCAACAGCCAAGCCCCATCTCCACTCTCCTTCTCCACCATACCAGCTACTGAAACCATTACTAGTGGAGTGACCCTCTATTTTAAGCCATCGAAAACAGAGCAAGTATTTTTTTTTTTTTTTGCTCTGAACCTCCGCCACCAACGACTCAAGTTGCCAGCCACTTGCCACGGTTCATTTTGCCTCAACCGTGAGACACTTCCTATAACACCCTGTATTTTAGTATATTTTAATTAAATGATTATTTTAATTAATTTAAATATTAGTTCTCTTATTTTAAAATTATGGGAGTTTTGATATATTATTTTATAATATTTAGTTGTGAAAAATATTTTCGACATGCTTTCTTGATATTAATTACTGTTTTGCATTTAGATTGATCTTTAATTTAAATTAGTTTGTTTATGAGTTTTAAAATTATTATTATTTTATTTAAGATTTTCACTGCGTTTGAATTATTTTATTTTATTTACTATTTTGAAATTCTTTTCGTTGGATCATTTTTGTGACCTAAGTTGTGAGGATTGGACCTCATTTCTTTCCCTTCATTTTTCATTTTTCCCTTTTTCCTTCATTTTTCTTTTCTCATTCTCTTTCTTTTCTCCTTATTTATCCTCTGTTCATCTCTCCCGTGCGCGATAGCCTTCTCTCCTTCTACCCGTGAGTTTTTCGTTCGACCAGTTGGCACCGCCATAGTTGACACCGCCCACCCCAAACTCTTTCCCTCCTGCCGGTGATCTCCCACCACCAATTTCAGCCCCTACCGTGCCTCTGTTGACCCGCACGCACGGCTTGAAACAGAGGCGTTCCTTATGTCCCTGCGCTTCCGTCGTGCCACCACTGGCTACCATTTTTTTACCACATCATCCTTGACCTCCTAGCAACCTAATGCACCCATCCCCAGTCTCGATCCACCACCGGTGAAGCTCCATTATCTACATCTCTGATTTGAGCTTTTTGGCCTTAAACCGTCTCCCTCGTCGCCACCCACGGCCAAAGGCCACCACTACTAGTTTCATCGATATCTCTAAACTCTACCCTAGCAATTTCAAGTTTTCGTTTGACCCTATTCAAAATTCACTATTTTTGACCCACGGCCACAGTGCATTTTGCACTACTCAGTTGTTGTTTTGCTGCTTCTAGCACATCCGTGATCCTTCAAAAATTATAATATAGCGCTGTAAGTATTTTCCTAAATAACTTTTGAGATTTAAATATATTTTTGCCATAACTCATTTTACTGTGTTTTGGTTGGTTGTACCGGACTGAGTCTGATGAGTAAGGGGGTCGGATGGAGTTGTTTGTGGGATTGGTTATATTGGGATTTGTTGGTTGTTGGTCATTGATATTGTGTCTTGTACATTACATATTTGCACGCATGTTCATGTTTGTAAATGAAAACTGAGTTTTCGTGTAATTGCATTCATGTTTATGTAGATATTTGAAAACTGATTTTTCATGTATAAAAGATTTTGGGTGCGTGTGTATCACAAGCCCAAGTCGAGATAGAGCATTATCTCGGTGGAGCTCCTTTGGTCACTCGGGAGCGGAATATACTGAGTGACGTCCCCTAGGTTGTCGTCGGGCGACAATAGGATCGGACGGGATGGTAAAGCTCTCGTGCTGACTCTATGACCCATCTGCTGGTGGGAGCTAGAGGATGCTTGCCACGAACGCACTGGGTGCGTAACTAGGAATCGCTCGTTATAAAGCCAGGGTGTGCGGATGGTCCCTAGGGGAGATCATGGTGCATACGGATAAAATGGATAATGGGCTATTTTTTAAAAAATGGCGTGTGTTGAATAAATGATTTTGTGTAAGTCATTTTCTGGGAAAATGATGGATTATTGTTTTGGGCCATTTTCAGGAAAAATGGTAGAAAATATTTTGATGAAGATGTTTTGGGCCAAAATGGGATTTTGGTGTGTGTCGAAAAATATTCATTTTCGAAAAAAATGATATTTTTGGGTTTAATGCATATTACATCATATGCATGCATGGTTGGTCGCATTAATATTTTTTTTATCTCGGGGTTGTTTGGATTATAACTTACCTGCGGTACCAATTTTTGCTATCACAGATTTTGATATTAATGATGCAGATGCTGAGCCTGAGGATTTGTTTCTGCTGGAGGAGTGAACTGGGATCACTTATATTTGTATTTTTCAGCCCTTGTATTATTTTTATGGGACATTGGTATTGCTTTTAAACGCTTTCATTTTTGGATATTTGTATTGAACAAATTCTGGTACTTAGTTGGTTTATATATATTATCCATTGCGTACTTGTTGTGCACTTTTTGCGTGTTGCACACACTTGAACACTCATCGTTGTGATGCGTGACCCATGTTGTCATCATCCCAATATCACGATTTTCACGTTTTCGTACATGGGAGTCAGGGTGTCACACTTCCCCACAGGCTTGCACTGACCACCATCACTATAGCTCTTGATCTCCACCGTACTAGCCACCGAAAATTTATAAAGGTAGTGTTCTGTGTTTCTCCATCGAAATAGAGAAACCTACTCACATTGCCACCAATTGATCCGGCTCTAGACCCACGACGGAGTAGTCGTGAATCACCAGTGTAACCAGAAGATACCGGTGGTACACCCTAGGCTCGTCATTTCTCCTCACAGTAAACTCTCATCGATTTTGTTCCCCGGTTTCTCTACCTCTCACATCGAGGTACAAAAGAAGATGGGTGGGCGATGGGGTGGGAGGAGATCTGGGTGGCGGCGTTGTGCAGACGGAGGAACGTCACTCGGTGTCGCCGAACAGAGAGACGACATCGCTGGTGGCAGTGGGCAGAGAAAGGACGTGACGCAAGCGAGGGACAGGTTTTTCCTCGCTGGAAAAATTTGAATTGGGGAAGAAACAAAACTGTAAAACTGGCAAGACACACCTTTTGCATTTAAAAATAAAATACAGATTGCCACGTAGGTGTGCAAAATTACATACTGCTACAGTGGCCAATGCCTATCAAAGCTCAAAGCCCCACAATCCTCACTATGAGTAGGTATTATTATATCTTTTTAATATTTTATTTATTATTTTTAAATAAAAATGCAGTTTTTAAGCTCTAATCCCACTCATAGTGCATATTTGTAATCGTAGAACGAGTAATATAGTTTTTAATTTTAGGATTTATAACTTGAAACTTAACTAATAAGCTCTATTATTAAAAATTTATTTACCAATCATATGCCTATAACACTTTCAAAAATATTATATTTGTTTGAGAACAAATGAAAAAGTATTTTTTTGAGATAGAAATGACATAAAAGGTCCATTGATTTTTAAAGATTGTAATCATATCCTTGATCATTTGAAAAATTATAATTATCTAAAAGTTGTATAAATATTTTTGTCTATATACAATCTTTTTTAAAATTTTAACTACATTTTACATTATTCGAAAAAACACGTTTGATGTTTTTCCTCAATCATTCTTTTTAGCTATTTTGATTTTAAAAAGTAGTTTAATATATAACACTTAAACACCTAATTTTATCCTTGAAGTTTTTTTAAAGGCTATTTAAGCATTTTAAGACTCTTAATGCAATTCCAAACAGGCGTTTAAACCATCAAACTTGAGACATTACACTTCCAACTTCTTAAGAGTTATTATGTGCATAGTTTTATTAAGATTTAGTGTCAAAAATGTGTTACGCGCGCTGTTTATTTTAGACAATGGTATATATTTAAGTAGTAGTTGAAAGTAATATTTCAATTTTAATAATTTAATTTAATTTAATGTTTCAAAAATAATAATAATTTAAGGCACATGTGGCAAAACATGTATCGGTGAAAATCTATTCTATCTTTTTAATTGTTTGTCTAGGTTAGATTTGAATGGTGAATTGAAATGAAAGTTACAAATTGAATAAAATATTTTTAAAATATTATTTTTTAATATTATTATTATTTTAAGATTTGAAAAAATTTAATTGTTTATTATATTTTATGTGAAAATTTATAAAAATTGTAATAATAAGATGAGATGAGATAGGTTGATATTGATTCTTTATTCTTAAGAGATCTTTGGTTTCAACTTACCAAAGTTTTGGTCCTAAAAGCCAAAAAGACTCAAAGCACAAACGTCTACGTTATTTTCGTTTGCATTTATAAATTAAACTAGTATTTGATATTAAAATTATGAAATAGATACTTATCAAGATTCATGTAATATAGGTTTTATATTCTAAATTTTCTAAAATTGATACATTACATTTTTTAATTACAAAAATAAAATAAATGAGGCAGTTATCTAATTTTTACTTTAAGATCAATGAAAAACAAGTACAAATAAGGATACTACTTATTATCTCAACATACTACACATGAAACTTATTTTTATTTTTATTTTTTAATTTTTAATTTTTTTTTTGTTTTATTCTTCCTAAACTAATTGAATTTTTCTACTCATCATCCATACACCACACATTTAGTAAGAGAAAAAAAATTAAGAATTAAAAATTATATGTGGTGTGTGATATGAGAATGATGAATAGAATTTTTCACAAATAAGTAACTGGAATTTTGGTAAATTTTAAAAGAAAAATGCTACTTTGCCTACTCAATTTGTTTCATTTTGACACTTCATGTATTTTTATTTTTATTTTTAAATTTTTGTTACTTAATAGTTAAGGAAGTGACTATTAATGAATTGATGTTTTTTTATATTTTTTTAAAATATTTTAAAATGATTAAAAAATATAAATAAAAAAATTGAAAAAAAATAAAAAGAGAATTTTAACCTTGCGGTAAAAATGAGCGGGCTACTCTGTGCTGCAGAATAGCACCGCCATTTTAAAATGTGAAAAGAATAACATGTCTGTTAAAAAAGAAAAATAATTGTGATTCTCAAAACTTTGGTAATTTGAAATATGAATTAGTGAAATATAAAGTAAAACTGATGTTTATATTTACAATTTTACTTTAATAACCCTACGTGTTGATGTGTCAACTATTACAAATTGTGAAAATTTTTAAAATTCAAGATTTGAAATTTAAATTAAAAAATAAAACACTAATAAAATGGGGCTACCACTCATAATATTATGCATAAAATAGTTTGTACCTATAACACTACTCAATATAACAAAAAAATGCTATCAATACTTTTTTTAAATAATAAACATATATAATAACAATATCTAGACATTGATGCCACCACTGCACTATGTCTTTCACTAGCTTGGCTTGTCGTGCAAGCGAGCTGCCTCATTACCACGTCTACCAACATGGAGAAACTCGTATTCCTGAAACCGTTGAAGAAGAAGCTGAATTTCTGCAACTAAAGGACCGTACTTAGAGAAATTAGGTCCCCCGGATATTATAGCTTCAATAATAGTGAAGGAATCCCCTTCCAATATCATACCAGAGATTCCTAAATAGAAAATCATCTCTAAACCCCATAGTGCAGCCAAAGCTTCTATATCATCCACATAGAAAACACCAACTCTAAAACCATATTACATCTATCAACCCATACCTGTCTAACAATCAAACAAACATAAAAGCATGGTTGCTATCTTCAAGTTACAACTTGCATTGATCATAGGTGCCATTGGAAGTAACACCCTTTCTCATCAAATTCAGCTTTGTGGGCAGACTATTAGTACCGGTTTGCCAAGCAAAGTTCTTTACTTTATTAGGTAGCTTCAGATTTCACAATTTCCTCCAAAACTCATGATTGGCTTGTGAATGTGAACTTTAGCTCTCCCGTCAGCATTTAACAAATCTAGAGCAAATTGGAACGCGGACTTAGTTGAATACACCCCACTTTTACCACCACTCCAAATAAGTTAATCATCAACTTGAGAAAGTAAAGCAGTTTGAATAATCCAACCGGTCACAAATTGAGGAAAAAAAGCTCGTATCAAAACTCCATTCTAGGTTATGAAATTCCTATTAAACAATTCACTAACTGTTAAGTCCGGATACAGAAGTTAATTAGAAGTTGGAAGGTGAGGTAATAAAGATGCTGAAACCCATCTATCATGCCAAATATTATTTGCATCCCCTCTCCCAACTCGCCATATGCACTCCTTGAAGCAGAATTTAGGATTATGTAACAGCTGCCACCCCTACTTAGTAAGCAAAGACATAATAAATATTTCTAAGTTCTTTAAAACTCATCCCTCCATGAAGTTTAGAAGTACACATTTTATTCCAACAAACCCAATGCATCTTATGTTCTGACGTTGACCCCACCAAAACCTTATAAACATCCTTTCTAAATACTTACAAAAGGATTTAGGCAATCGAGGACAGTTCATTGTATAAGTTGGCAATGCCTGAACTATTGTTTTTATTAAGACTTTCCTGCCAGCTTGTGAAAGTAGCTATTCTTTCCAACCTTGCAATTTGCACCAAACTCGTGCCTTCAACTCCTTAAAAGTATCATTCTTGGAACAACCAATGAATAAAAGAAGACTCAAATTAATTAACAACTCTGTTTTCTTCAATTTAAGTGGATGCCCTTGTTGAGGATCCTCTACCTTAATCTAAGGCCTTCCATATGTGCATCCATTGACCCTAAATTATTGGAGCTTGTTTAGCTCATTCTTTCCATTTATTTTGTAATCAACATTTATGTGTAATTACGCCATTATACAATCTGTAAATGAATATATATATGACAGGCTCTCACCACTCAAAAGTGTGGTGGTTTCCAAACATTCTCATGGTATCAAGAGCATACCTGGATTAGCATCCCACGATCCCCAATGGCCTCTAATTCTTCTCCCACCCTCCTTCCCTTCAACACCATGATTCACATGGCTACCATCAAACTCTCCTCCTCCAACTACCTCTTATGGAAGAGCCAACTTCTTCCCCTTCTCGAGAGCCAAGGTCTGTAGCTCATGTGGATGGTACTCTTGTGCCGCCACCTCTATTTGATCCTCCCACCTCTCAGACACCAAATGCCAAACACCTGGCATGGAAAGCCACCGATCAACGCCTACTAAGCCTTCTCCTCTCCTCTCTCACAAAGGAAGCCATGGCTAAAGCCGTCGGCCTCTCCACATCCCACGAGGTCTAGACCGCTCTCGAAAATACCTTCAGCCACCGCTCCAAAGCCCGTGAAATACGCCTCAAAGATGACCTCCAATTGATGAAGCGCGGCACCCGTCCAGTCATTGCCTATGCCCGTGCCTTCAAGGCCTTATGTGATCAACTTCATGCCATTGGTTGCCCTATTGATGGAACCGACAAAGTTCACTAGTTTCTTCGGGGCCTAGGATCCAATTTCTCCAGTTTCTATACTGCTCAAATGGCACAAACGCCTCTCCCCTGCTTCCCGGATCTTGTGTCCAAGGCTGAGAGTTTTGAACTCTTTCAAAAGTCTCTTGAGACTCCGGCGCCTTCAGCTGCAGCATTCACCGCTCACCGTGGCTCCTCTCGCTCCAGACGTGGTGTAACGTGCTTACTTGCAATTACACACAGTCAAGACGCTACTGAAATTCAACTACAGAACTTGCAAAGAATTCAAGATTAACGGATCACGAGAAGTATTGATTCAGTGATGCTAGATTCCCTTTGTGAATCTGGACAAGGAATTTTCGAGGAATTCCCAACCTCCAATTGAACTAAACTCCAGAGATTCAACGTACCTAAAACAACGGAACTGCATTGCTTATATACTCGCAGAGCATGAAGATGACCCAAACGACATCGACTAAAACATAAAACGCAACCATGAAATCCTAAAGGAAACTCACCGTTTTACTTACAGCCAAAACACAAAATACTACAAGTAAAAACGACACCCTAGATACAATGCAAACCGCACCGTATCACTAAAGCCCCCCCCCCCCCCCCAAAACACCCCATTTCATTCAAAGGGTAGTTAAAGTCGTTAATTCCCTCCTCTGCGCTCAACCCTCCTTCTCAGCACGCATCCAAGCCATTCCCCACAGCAGTTCACCCCTGCACACGAAGCATAACCCTCCTTCCTCATGAAGGCCCAGCCCCCAAGCACCCGTGACAATCTCCTCCTCTTCAAGGCCTTGCCCCCAAGGCACCCGTGACCATCACAGAGCCGAACCCACCAAGTGAGGATATGCAGCCTTCAATTTGTACAGCAGCTCCCAAGAACTGTCCTCCACAACAGCCTCTACCCACTTAACCAAGACCTCAGTAGCAGCATGGTCCCCAACCTTCTTCATCCATCGCTTCAAAACCTACTCAGGCTCAGGTTGAATAACACCTTCATCATCCACTGGAGGCAGTGTAGGTAAAGGAGAAATTTGATCCCCTAATTTCTTCTTAAGACAAGAAACATGAAAAACTGGATGGATCTTTGATGTAAAAGGCAACTCCAATTTATAAGCAACTGTCCCAATTTTCTGAATTACTTGAAAGGGACCATAATACTGAGGGGCAAGCTTCATGTTATGCCTCATAGCTACTGACTTCTGCCTATAAGGCTTAAGTTTAAGGAAAACCCAATCACCCTCAACAAAGGATCTGTCTGATCTCTTTTTGTCAGCAAACAACTTCATTCTACTTTGAGCCTTCCTTAAGTTTTCCTTTAATAAAGATAGGATCTGCTCACGACTTTTCAAGTGCTGGTCTACTGCCTCATTAGCAGTGGTGCCTGCTACATAAGACAGCAACCTCGGAGGTGGCATCCCATATAAAGCCTGAAATGGAGAGATGCCCGTAGATAAATGTACTGATGTATTATAATGCCATTCAGCCATAGGAAGCCAAGTACTCTAGCTCTTTGGTTTAGAACCACTATAAGCTCTCAAGTAGGCTTCAACAGCCTTATTTAAAGCCTCAGCTTGGCCATCAGATTGAGGATGGTAAGCTGAGCTCATGGCCAAGGTTGTACCCTGCACTTTGAACAATTCTTGCCAAAACAAACTGGTGAACACCACATCACGATCTAACACAATAGTTCTAGGTAATCCATGAAGCTTGAAAACCCCAGAGAAAAAAACTTCAGCCACTCTAGCTGCTGTATATGGGTGAGACAGAGAGAAAAAATGACCAAACTTGGTCAACTATCCACCACTGTAAATATAACTGTCCTACCATTAGAAGCTGGAAGACCCTCAATAAAATCCATGGCAATATCGAGCCAAGGAGTCTGAGGAATCGGTAAGGGCTGGAGCAACCCAGCAGGAAAAGCATTTTCTGACTTGTTAACTTGACAAACTTGACATTCCTTAACCAATATTCTGATGTCTTTCCTCATACCAGGCCAATAGAAATCCAATTTAGCTTTGTGTAGCGTTTTATGATAGCCCACATAACCTGCCTCAGGACTGGAATGAATATATTGCAACACCTTCCTCTAAAAGGAAGAGCCAGGAACAATCAACATTTTTCCTTTTTTGAGTAGAATTCCTTACTGCAAGGAAAAATTACCAGAAACTAATTCACCTTTCTCCAAGGACTCAATCAACTGAGTAAAGTGAGAAGACTCTGAGTAACTTTGCTTCAGTTCAGTTAACCACGCCGGAGTGGGAAAAGAAATCAGTGCCAGCACAGCAGAATCTTCTTCCATCTTCCTTGAAAGAGCATCAGCCACTTTGTTATCCCTTCCTTTTTTGTATTCAACTTTAAAATCATAGCCCATCAACTTTGAAATCCACTTATGTTGTGCCTCTGTAGCTATCTTTTATTCTAACAAATGTTTAAGAGCTTGCTGATCAATTTTGATTTTAAATGGATGACCAAGCAAATAAGGTCTCCATTTACCCACTGCACTAACCAGGGCCAGAAATTCCTTCTCATAAGTAGACAGGAGCAAAGCTTTACCCTTGAGGGCTTTGCTAAAATAAGCAATAGGCTGACTATTCTGCATCAACACAGCCCCTAGCCCAACTCTAGAAGTATCACACTCAATGGAAAACTCTTGAGAAAAATCAGGCAATCTTAAAACTGGAGAATGAGCTACAGCATGCTTGAGTTGCAAAAAGGCTCTCTCAGCCTCTACATTCCATTCAAATGAATTCTTCTTCAACAATAGAGTAAGTGGAGCAGCTATTGAACCATAATCTCTGATAAATTTCTTGTAATAACCAGTTAAACCGAGAAAACCCCTCAACGCCTTAACAGTTTTAGGAATAGGCCACTCAATCATAGCAGAAATCTTGGTAGGGTCTGCCTTCACCCCTTCCCCCGAGTTAATATGGCCCAAGTAATCAACTTCCTTCACCCCAAACCTACATTTAGATTTCTTTGCAAACAAGGAATTCTGCTGTAGAACAGATAAAACTGTCCATAAATGCTTCAGATGTTGTGCTAAATCTCGGCTGTATACCAAGATGTCATAAAAAAAAACTAAGACAAATTTTCTAAGGAAAGGTTTAAAGACATGGTTCATTAAACCTTGAAATGTGGCTGGTGCATTAGTAAGCCCAAAAGGCATTACTAAGAACTCATAATGGCCTTCATGAGTTCTAAATGCTGTCTTAGGAATATCCTCCTCTCTTACTCTGATCTGATGATAACCTGATCTCAAATCAAGTTTAGAAAAATACCTTGCTCCATAAAGTTCATCCAAGAGCTCATCTATCACAGGAATAGGGAACTTGTCCTTAACAGTTTCTTGATTGAGAGCTCTATAGTCCATGTACATCCTCCATGTGCCATCTGCTTTCTTTACTAACAAGACAGGTGAAGAAAATGGACTTTGGCTTGGTCTAATCACCCCATTTGTCAGTAAATCTTTAACAATTTTCTCTATTTCAGTTTTTTGGTAGTGAGGGTGCCTATAAGGCCTCACAGAAATAGGAGGAGTGCCCTCCTTCAGCACAATTTGATGATCAAATACTTTATGTGGTGGTAATCCGACAGGCTCCTCAAACACAGCAGCAAACTGCTGCAACAGGTCCTCCACCTCTTTTAACACTGCTACCCCTTCTTTTTGTTCTTCAACTGCCACCAACTGACACAACCACCCTTGCTGGCCAATAAAAGAAGATTTCAACAGGTTAGCTCCATCCTCAACTTGCAGATGATCAGACATAAGACACTGCAGTAACAGTTTGATACCATCCTTCTCAAACTGCAGAGACATGTTATTAAAGTTCCATTGAATAGAGCCCAACATTTTAAGCCATTGAACCCCAAGAACAACATCACAACCACCAAGTTCCAAAATATGGAATGGAACCACAAACTTTGAGCCTTGAATAGTTACTGTTTCTACACATTTGCCTTGACTCATAACTCGTGCACCATTGGCCACCTTAACTTGCAACCCTACATCTTTCTGAACAGATAATTTGGCTGCTTCAACCACCAAGGGATCTAAAAAATTATGAGTGCTTCCCGAATCCACAAGGATCTCCACACTCAAAGAAACAATCCTCCCTAAAAGCTTCATTGCATTACTATTGACACAACCTGAAATAATATGAAGTGATACTTCAAGTTCTTCAGATTGTTGCACCCCTTGTTCCAAAACTACTGCTGCAAGTTCTTGTTGGACTGCATTATTAGACTCTTCCAAAGTCTCATTTTCCCCTTGCAAAAGGTAAACCTTATGCGCTTTACACACATGGTTAGGGCTCCACTTTTCCTCACAATGATAACATAAACCCTTCTTCCTTTTTTCATCCATCTGGAGAGATGTCATTCTCCTTCTATTAAAGTTCACTTTCTGACCAGAATTAAACATATTATCAACAGTAGCTTTATCTCCAAAGCTCACATTCTGTTTCCACGATTTCCTTGAGGACATCACAAGTTCCTCTTGCAACTTAGCCAGGCCAAAAGCAGCCCCAAGGTTGCGAGGATTAAACATCTTCACAGGAATACGAATCTCATCCTTTAAACCACTGATAAAGCAACTCAGCATGTGTCTTTCAGATAAACCAGTAACTCTATTAGTCAAAGCCTCAAATTGTGATATGTACAAACTAAGAGATGTAGTCTATTTCAATCTGGTTAATGCCTCCATAGGATCATCAAATTGTGAAGGCCCAAACCTTGTTTGTAAAGCCACAACTAGAGTCTCCCACGAATTAAACTGACCTGATTTTAAAGCATTTTGGTACCACACCAAAGCCTCACCTTCCATATGATGTGATGCCACCATCAACTTCTGATGAAAAGGCACTTGAAAACAATCAAAATACTGATTGGCCTTGAAGATCCAACCAGCTGGATCCTCACCACTAAAATGTGGACAATCGAGTCGAAAACCTCTCTACACCACACTCCTTTCCTCATTGTTTCTAGGCTCATTAGACACCTCTCTTTCTCTACGAGCATTGACACTAACAGAATCAACAACAGATCTCAACATATCAGAAAATTGATCTAACCTTTCTGTTATCACCGCAATAGCCTGCTGATGATGCTCTAACTGTTGCTGCACCATCTCCTGCTGTTTTTGAGAGGTTTCTTGAAGGCCTTTCAAAGCTGCACGCGTCCCTTCCGCCATTAAGAATCGTTGTAAGGATCGACTACTACTGATACCACTTGTAACGTGCGTACTTGCAATTACACACAGTCAAGACGGTACTGAAATTCAACTACAGAACTTGCAAAGAATTCAAGATTAACGGATCATGAGAAGTATTGATTCAGTGATGCCAGATTCACAAAGGGAATCTGGACAAGGAATTTTTGAGGAATTCCCAACCTCCAATTGAACTAAACTCCAGAGATGCAACGTACCTAAAACAACGGAATTGCACTGCTTATATACTCGCAGAGCATGAAGACGACCCAAACCACATCGACTAAAACATAAAACACAACCATGAAATCCTAAAGGAAACTCACCGTTTTACTTACAACCAAAACACAAAATACTACAAGTAAAAACGACACCCTAGATACAATGCAAACCACACCGTATCACTAAAGCCCCCCCCCCCCCCAAAACACCCCGTTTCATTCAAAGGGCAGTTAAAGTCATTAATTCCCTCCTCTGTGCTCAACCCTCCTTCTCAGCACGCATCTAAGCCATTCCCCACAGCAGCTCACCCCTACACACGAAGCATAACCCTCCTTCCTCATCAAGGCCCAGCCCCCAAGCACCCGTGACACGTGGCTGCGAAAATGGCCCCAGCCATGAGTCCTCCAGTCACGGATGCCCAACCCACTCAAGGTCGCCGTCCACCACGGTGCCAGATTTGCCGCTTGGATGGCCACTATGTTGATCGGTGCAGGCAACACTATGATCGGCACCAGCATGACCCATCGACGCACCTTGCAAAAGCCTTCAATGCTTCATGCTCTGTGTCTGGAAGTGAAGCTTCAGATTGGTTCTTGGACATAGGGGCTTCATCCCATATGACTCCAGCCCACTCCACTTTGGACTAGTCCACCACCTACACGGGTAAGGATTGTGTGATTGTAGGGAACAGTGCATCCCTACCCATTACCCACACTGGTAAAATTTCCCCTTCTCCAGATCTTCATCTGTTAGATGTTTTGGTCGTCCCTCACCTCCTTAAAAATCTTTTGTCCATTAGTAAATTAATGCATGATTTTTCGTTATCCGTTACATTTACTAATGATTTTTTCACTGTTCAAAATCGCCAAATGGGAAGGGTGGTGGCAACTGGTAAACGAGATGGAGGCTTATATGTGCTAGAGCGCGGAAATTCTGCTTTTATTTCTGTCCTTAAAAATAAATCTCTTCATGCTTCTTATGATTTATGGCATGCTCGTCTTGGACATGTGAATCATTCTGTTATCTCTTTTTTAAATAAAGGACAGCTTTATCTTACCTCTTTATTGCCATCTCCTACATTATGTGATACATGCCAACTTGCAAAGAATCACCGTTTTCCATATTCTCGTAATGAATATAGATCGTCTAATGTTTTAGATCTTATTCATTGTGATATCTGGGGTCCTTCACCTGTGAAATCAAATTTGGGTTTTGCCTACTATGTTTTATTCATTGATGATTATTCTCGTTTCACTTGGCTTTATCCATTGAAATTAAAATCTGATTTCTATGATACTTTCATCCAATTTCGAAAACTTGTGGAAAATCAACATTCTGCTCGTATCAAAATTTTTCAAAGTGATGGTGGTGCAAAATTTACTAGCAACTGCTTTAAAGCTCATCTTCGTACCTCTGGCATTCATCATCAACTCTCTTGTCCATATACTCCTACTCAAAACGGTCGTGCTGAATGAAAACAATGTCATGTGACTAAGACCAGTTTGGCCCTACTTTTCCATTCCCACACTTCTCCTCACTTCTGGGTTGATGCCTTTAGCACTGCAGCTTATATTATCAACCGTTTGCCCATACCACTTCTTGGAGGTAAGTCCCATTTTGAGCTTCTATATGGTTCCTCTCCAACTTATGAAAAATTTCATCTATTTGGTTGTCATGTTTATCCTTGTTTACGTGATTATATGCCTAACAAAATTTCTCCCCATAGCATTCATTGCATTTTTTTGGGTTACAGCCCCTCTTACAAAGGGTTTCGTTGTCTTGACCCCACCACCTCGAGGCTCTATATCACCTGACATGCTCAATTTGATGAGAATCACTTTCCCTTCCTCGATACCTCTCAGGCCCAACCCATATCCTCCCTCCAATTTTCAAATTTTCTGGAACCTAGTCTTCCCTCTACAGACATGCTCCCATCTTCCCCTGCGCCCCATTCCCAACATATTACACAATCCGGATCTACCCCGTGTGGTATTTGTACTGATCCAGTGGATGAGTCTTTGCAGGCAACTGATTCTCTTGCAGGTCCATCTTTGCCACCCTCAGATCCTAGCTCTGCTTCTCTTGAGCTCAACACCGAGCTGCCTATTCCTACTCCTGTTGCGGCTACTCCAATGGCTTCTCATCCCATGCGCACACGAGCCAAGCTAGTATTTTCAAAACTCGTCACCCGGCGAATCTTGCTCTCTTGGGATCCTCTGGTCTTCTCTCTGCTCTACTTACATCCACTGAGCCGAAATGATTCAAATATGCTACTAAGAATCCTTCTTGGTTCACCGTTATGGATGAAGAAGTTCAAGCCCTGCAAAACAATTGTACCTAGATTTTGATCCCTCGACCTGCCAACACCAACATTGTGGGTTCCAAATGGGTGTTTTGGACCAAATACTTGCCCGATGGATCTATCGAGCTCCTCAAAGCCTGCCTTGTTGCCAAAGGCTATACACAGGTACCTGGTCTTGACTACACAGACACATTTAGCCCTGTTATCAAGGCTACTAGTACGTGTTGTACTCTCTCTTGCTGTGACCAACAAATGGCCTATCCGCCAACTTGATGTCAAGAATGCATTTCTTAATGGCCATCTTACTGAACATGTCTATATGGAGCAGCCTCCCGGGTATATTGACCCTCGATTTCCCAATCAGGCTCCTCGTGCCTGATTTCAACGATTTAGCTCTTTTCTCATTCAACTTGGTTTTTATTGCAGTCGTGCCGACACATCACTCTTTGTCTTTCACAGGCAGTCTGACATTATTTATTTGCTCCTTTATGTTGATGACATCATTATTATAGGCAACAACTCCTCTCTTCTTGACATCTTTACTTGTAAGCTTAATTCTGAATTCGCTACTAAGGATTTGGGTTCTCTAAGTTACTTTCTTGGTCTGGAAGCTACCTCCACCACTGATGGTCTATTTATCAGTCAGCTAAAATATGCACGGGATATTCTCATGCGAGCTCAGTTACTTGACAGCAAGCCTGTTCACACCCCCATGGTTGTTTCTCAGCACCTGTCTTGTGATGGTCCTCTATTTTCGGATCCCACTCTTTATCGATCCCTTGTTGGTGCTCTCCAGTATTTGACCATCACGCATCCCGATATTGCTTACGCTGTAAACTCTGTTAGTCAATTTCTACACTCTCCGACTGACGATCATTTTCTTGCTGTCAAGCGCATTCTTCGCTATGTTAAGGGCACACTGCATTTTGGCCTCACTTTTCATCCATCTACTACTCCTAGTGCTTTAGTTTCATATTCAGATGTCGACTGGGCAGGATGTCCTGACACTCGTCGCTCTACCTCTGGTTATTCTATTTACCTTGGCGACAACTTGGTTTCCTGGAGTGCCAAGAAGCAACCTATTGTTTCTCATTCAAGCTGTGAGTCTGAGTATCGTGCCCTTGCTCTCACTGCCGCTAAACTTCTTTGGCTCACGCGTCTCCTTCGTGACCTTAGAATTTCTCTTTCACAGCAGCCTCTTCTCCTATGTGACAACAAAAGTGTAATTTTTTTGAGCTCCAACCCCGTCTCTCACAAGCGGGCCAAGTATGTTGAGTTAGACTACTATTTTCTTCGTGAACTTGTTGTCGCTGGCAAACTTCGCACCCAGTATGTGCCCTCTCACTTACAGGTTGCCGATATCTTCACCAAAAGTGTGCCTCAGCCTCTCTTTCAATTTTTCCGCTCCAAGCTCCACGTCTGCTCAAATCCAACACTCAGCTTGCCCGGGGGGGGGGGTGGTTGAGGATCCTCTACCTTAATCTAAGGCCTTCCATATGTGCATCCATTGACCCTAAATTATAGGAGCTTGTTTAGTTCATTCTTTCCATTTATTTTGTAATCAACATTTATGTGTAATTATGCCATTATATATATATATATGACCGGCTCTCACCACTCAAAAGTGTGGTGGTTTCCAAACATTCTCAGCCTTGAAGCAAGTTCATCAACATTTAATAACTGCTTAAGACATTCATTTTCAGGCTGAGTGGCTTGACATAACAATAGACTATCATCTTCAACAAACAAATGACTTCTTGTTGGAGCATCGTTACACGCTTTCACACCTTTAATCAATTGTCGTCTCTCAACATCTTGAATAAGGGAGGATAAACCCTTAGAACACAATACAAACAAATATGATGATAAAAGATCACCTTGTTGCAAACCTCTTGATGCTACGAAAGTTGAAGTAGGCACACCATTAAGAATAACTTCGTAAGAAACTGAATTTATGCAATATAAAACAAAAGATACCCACTTCTAATCAAAGCTTAACTTGAGCATGAATTTTTCAATAAAATACCATTCCACCCAATCGTAAGCTTTACTCTTATTTAACTTCAATGACATCTCACCCTTTTTAGCTCTCTGCTTTTTTCTAATAGAGTGGACAACCTAAAAAATAAGGACATTATCAGTGATGAGCCCACTTAGAACAAATGCAGATTGACTATCAGAAATCATTTGTTGTAAAATGAGTTTTAGCCTATTAACAATGACCTTAGCAATGATTTTCAACCTACTAGTAATAACCTTAGCAATGATCTTATAGACATTATAACACACTAATAGATCTATAGTCTGTAATCTTCTCATGCTTCCTCTTCTTTGGAACAAGAACAATAAAAATATCTTTTAACTCTACCACGATTTAGAGATGACAACAACAACCAAATCACCCACAATATAAAGAGTCACTTTTAATCTCTCATAAGTCATTACTAGAATCCCGCACAAATTACAAAACCCCAAACTCGAATCCCAATCCAGTTTACTAAACAACCTTGTCCAATATCCAAAACCGGCCCTCATAAAATTCTCCCTTGCTTTCTCCACTCTCGCCATCTCCTAATGCACCCACTCCCTCTCCTTCCTCCTCTACTCTCTCCACTCCTCCTACATCCACCTATTCACATTACTCCTCTCATCTTTCTTGACCCCAATTCCTCAGAACCCTCATATTCTTCTCTTGCCCCCTTCACCACGTCCACCTTACCTCTCTCACGCCCATAGTTGACTTGATTTTCCTCCCGTGGTGTCTAGTCTTCATTAGTACTTCTGCAGAGGATCCATTGCATGGTGGGGATTATGCTAACACGATGCTTGATCATATGCTTGACTTCGTATCAAGGCATTTCTAGTCTTTTATGGAGTATAAAGAATATAATATAGATCATAGATATTTGTAATCAGCCATTTATTACTTCACTCATTGTAAGAACAATAAGATTTCATTGCTATAAATATGCATTATTGAAAAGAATAAAATATGTATTTGGATATTTCTCTTCAACCCCACAAAATTGGATTATTTCTTTGACATTAATGTTTGAAGTGAATTCTCCGAAGAGAAAATGGACTATGAGAGTGTATGACTTGAACTATTGATTAGTTTATGTAAATATATTCCTTATCATTTGTTTGAATTAACAACTAAATGTGTCTTCGTTCCAACCACCGTGTAAGCCCCATACAGAGGTTAGGTTGGTTCACTTGAAGAGAATCTTTTCTATGATCAAACTTGATAATTTGAGGCGTGAATAGGATCCAATAGAATAAGTGATGTAGCATAATACAGATTTTGTTTTTTGTTTTTGTTTTTGTTTTATCTATTTCACTCAATATTATGGAAATGCGCTCATTTCTTTCGCTTTGACTCGATTTATGATATATGATACCATCATAGTGCAATAAGGGATCTAAAGTAGAACATGCAAGACTCTATTAGTAACAAGTAAATACTTTGTAAGTAAAAAAGTCTCAATTTTTTTGTTTTTGAATTTTTCGGGAATAAAATCCAATTGCAAGGTTTGAGATGACCCAGAAAGCACTTGATCATGGTCAGTGTTGAAAGCCTACTTGGCTTATTGATCATTTACTTGTACGAACTGAATTACTTGCATTCGTTTGATTTGTACTCGAGCCAAAAGATGAAAAATTATCATGTCCGATTCTCTTGGGGGATGGATCCATAATAATTCATCTATCCAATAACAAAAAACCTGACTTCAATGATCATGTATTAAGAGCTAAATTGGCTCAATCCATGATCGGAAACTACATGATATAAATATAAAAGAAAGAAGATACAACCCTAAGGATCCATAGAATTCATTGTGAACCCAACACAACAATAAAAACGTTTAAGTTGTTTTGTTTTATACTTTTTTGTATTTAAGATTTTATATGTCTAGTCTCATCTCCCCCACCATGAAACACGGTAAGGCCACCATCGTCTCTTCCTCCCTCCTAATCACAACCACTGTCGTCCCTCCATCGCAACGTGATCGATGTATCGAAAATTTTAGAAAGTAACACTAGAAAGTAAGTAGCTTGATCATAAATTAGGATTAGCATACTTATAGCTAGTTATATATTTTATAACTAAAGACAGTTCTTTGGAAGCCAGTGTCTATGAATCACGCATGTCATGATATTTGTAAGCATGTCATTCATCATATTTCATTCCGCATATTATAGTTATGTATATATTATACATTTCACGTTGTATAAGACAAGCAAGCTTTTATGAGATCAAGTGTAAGATAAATATCATATAAACCAGATGGTCATTTAGATGCATAGTACCAATGCAGTTTAGGGTGGATGTGCAAGCTACAGACCCAAGCATGGTTCACCATAGTATGCTAGAATACTATCAACGGCTCCACTTACGGCAGCGGGGCGTGGGGGCCAGTGGACAACTTCGCATACAAGATTAAGTGTGTTGGCCAATCAAATTAGTCAAATAAATCAGAATAGTTGGTTAATTTAGATAGATAAATCATGCATGTCATCAACATATTTATGAACAGCCATGATTTTAATTCTCAGCATGAAATATTTTATAAAAACATTATATTTAGTATGTTTACGTTATGATGGGTTTTTTACTGAGTTATTGACTCATTTGAGTTGTTTTATGTTTTTAAACCACTCCAAGTTAGAATATTTATGAAGGTAGAGCTGTTGGACGAGACTTAGTTTAGGGAAGCGTGAAAGTGACCTAAATCATGTACATAGATGTTAAATTATGATTTAATAGCACAACTTTCGAGAAATTTTAATAAATGTTTCCGTGTATTCTTATTTATAATTTTAATATTTTAATACAAAACGACTTGATTTATTATAATGAATCTTTGTACTTGGAGCTTTCTTTAGAAAAAAATATTTTTAAGTTAAATTCAGTAGTAATATTCTGGCTCTCATGATTTTTTTAAAATATGACATATTTCTTAACCGTAGGGAGCGAGGTGTTACAATTACCCTTACGAGCAAGGTCACTCTTTACGAGCTTGTTCACATGCTGTTAGAGTTACTTGATTAGCTACGCGCCGGGTGCATTTCCCCAAGGATGCCCTAAAGTTATCCAAGGGCTTGTTGGTCAAGATGGTAGGAAGGAGATCTCATTTATTGTAATAAGGCGATGGGAAGAGTTTTTGGACAAATTAAAGTGTTTGTGGGAATAAAGAGCGTGAACTTGCAGGAGCTGCCTTCGCTCGTTTACCAATTGTTGGTCTTGGGCATCCAAGGATTTAGAAAGACTCTTGATCGACAGGATTGTTATGTTTTTCGGGTTGAATACGAGAACACAACCTTAATGAGATCAGTTCGATGAGTATTTTGAAGACCGCGATGCTCACGGTTATTGATATTATAAGTTTACTTACCGTGGGCTCAACGTCTTTTGACATGTGACTAGAAGTTTCAATTTGAAACTGGGCTTGTAAAAGCAAACAGATCCATGGAGTAGTGGGTGAAAGTGAATGCTATGGGTGTCCCATTGAAACTAACACCTTCCAATGATGAGCTTTATGTAGGATTTGAAAATGAGTTATGCTTTGGATAGTAGACATTCACAAAACAGCACCTTCCCATTGGGACTGTCTGGTGGGATTTAAATTTTAAGATAAGGTGATCATGATGCGTTTCACTTATGTTGTTATGGATCAGAATAAAGGTCGCAACTTCTTATGACAGACAATATCTCAGTGACTTGTTTGTGAATGCTTTTGTGTATTACAGTGACTATAGGTAGCTTTCAGATGAGTCAAAGGAAGAATATCTAGAGTTTGCCAAATTAGAGGAGTTGTAATCTCATTTTCCCTCATATCTATTATCTGGTCAGAAGTGTACCTATACATTTATGTACATTATTATAAGATGATTTAACCATCAATTCTCTATTCTTCTGCTGAATTTTAGTTCAATGAAGTTTTCGTTTTCGATGCCACAGTTGGCAGAAGAGGGAGGCAGTAAAGGAGCTATGGAGGATTTCCAATTGTCGGTTAAGCATTGAGGCCTTGACTTTCATATGCTGAAAATTCTCTTTGAGGTCCATGATATGGAAAAAAAATGAGGTTGGTACAGCTCGCAAAATTTTACTTCGGTTGATTAGTCTGTGTTTGGGTAATGGAGTCATCTGATTATTCAATATTTTATTATTAATTTTTTACTACTTTTTCACAACTATTTACAAATTATCTGAGATTACCTCACAATCCAAACAGAGCCTAAGTGGATGTGCTTCAGATTATTGAGCATTGCAAACTTTGCATCGTCTCTTTGAAGCCTGAGCAGAGCATACCATGGGCTTTTTTTTGAAGTCAAACTATGTTTGTTGTTATAATTGGGTTGTTGTATACAGGCAACGCTCAAAGAAGTGATATATCATGGGCTTGTCTTGATGGACCCATCAAGTGCGGTTTATATCTTTGATTTTCTGTTGCCTCGCTTGGATTTTTTGGGGAAGGTAAGTCTTAATCTTGGGTCTCTTCGATTCTACTTTTTCAGCCACATGGCGAAATTGGAGTTTCTGGTTCTTCATGGGCTTGTTTAGGTTTCTTCCTAGTTTCTATTCTTTAGAAACTCAGTGGTGAAACTCAGTGGAAGGATACTTGGGACCTCTTACTGCCAGGCCCATGACTGATAGGCAGGCCTAACTTGCTATTTTGACCTACAAGGCCAGCAGCCCAAGGGTCTAGGGGGCATGATATCAACTAATGGGTAACATTATTCGCAAGGTGATAACGCCCCAAGATGAAGGCAATTATCCCTTTCTCCTTTGTTAAAGGATAATTCGAGATAAATTCAGGGAATATATGGCTATCGACTCCCTAGACACGTTCCTACACCCTATAAATGGTATATAAAGGTAACAAATGTTCGCTGGAGGACTATTGAGATATTATATATTGAGACTATTTCTCTAACTTAGGCATCGTAGTTTATCTTGAGTAATCAGTGACGTCGGGTTGTTCTTTGCAGGTCGTTCAAGTGGTTGATAGTGTGAAACACGTCTTTTACACTGAGAATATTGGCTCTATACCTCTTGAAGAAGAGAAAACAAATGTTGTGCTTTAATGTCATCAAGAATATTGAAAAATTATACAATCTCATCCAGCTTAGCAAGACGGGCAAAGTCAATTTACTTGGGGCATACTAAACAAAGCATTGGGATTTGAAAAATTTTAGACCCTGAGAAAATAAACAAGGAAAAAGATGCTTCAAGCTTCACACCCCACTGCGCTAAAATGGTGTACTTAGACAGGGAGTTGTATATCGTGGATTTTGTACTTGGGAAAATACTCTTGCCAGAGTATATAAAAATAATTATACAAATTTATGTAGTTTTATGTGATTTATTAGATTATAAAATTATTTTTATTATAATCTAATCAAATGAAATGAAGTCAATTTATAAAATTGTTTTACATAATCTTAGGAGGCGTGAATTCATAAACAAAAAGAAAAAGAAGAGAAGAGAAAGGACACCGTTTGTGGGCGTCCCCTTGCAAAGAATGAAAGATGTGATATACAATCCTGCTACGTATAGTTGGTTGATGCAAATGGTGCAGAGTCACCCAGGCCACATCAAATAATATATATATATATAAGATAATTAACTCTGCTGTGCTTGTCTTCTCTCCCCTGCACTGCCCACGTATAGTCGAACCTCAACTACTTTCTCCATAGCACCGCCACCCCCATAGCACCCGTAGCCAACCACTACCACCCCCATAGCACCCGACGTCCATAGCCCACCTGTTAGCACCCCATCAAAAACCGCCCTAGGACAAGGTCCTAGGCATGCATGGACATCCGAGATGGGGCCACTCCCGAGGTCAAGCCCGGCTTTGGAGGACTTCCCTAAGGGTCTAGTGTATGCCCTAGGAAGATTGCATGAATGACACGGGTCAATTAGAACATGACTCACATTTTCCATCTTGATTGTGCCATGGTTCAGTCTTGACAGCCTCTTGACATTGCTCTGACATGCCCTGACAGCCCCACGGGCCATGCCTTGACACTGTCACTGACATGCCATGGCATGCCCTGACAGCCCCACGGGCCATGCCTTGACACTGTCACTGACATGCCATGGCATGCCCATCAGCATGCCTCAGTAGCCCATCAGCATGGCCACTAGGCAGCCACAACGCCCATCAGCCTGGCCAGCAACATCATCAACCCATTAGCACCACAGGCTTGTCATGGTCCCTGCCATGGCACGCCCAGGACAGCCCCATAGACAGGCCATGGTAACCACCTGACAACACCATAGTCATGTCGCATGCATGCCAAGACATGCCCTTGACTATGCCACAAGCATTCCTTGGCCCGTGCCTTGTCACGCACGGGGCGCCCAGCATGCCCACGGGCAGGCTACACACATGCCTTGGCCCGTGCCTTGACAAGCATGGGGTGCCCAGCATGCAGACCCGTAGGCCCATGCGGGCATATAGGCACACGGCCATGCGCACGCACAGCCACATGCCCATGCATGTGCCCATGCTTGCACCCTTGTGCAAGCCCCAGCGCCGCATGGCCCTGCGCACACTCCAGTGCCGCACGCCTATGCACCGCATGCCATGCCCACACCCAAGCCCCTGCCTGGGCCATGCCAAGCCAGCACTAGCAGCACATGGCCTGGCCATCAGCACGCCAGGGCCATGTCAAGATAGGCCCAGCACGCATAGGCACCACGCACGGCATGCCAGCTGTGCGTAGCACCAGCTTGCGAGTAGCACAGCACCCACACGCCTGTGTGCACATGCCCAGTGCGCAGCAGGCCAACATGCACAGCCATGCCAGCCAGGCAGCCATGCCACCAGCAACATCAGCGCCCAGGCCACATGCATGCCAGTCATGCCAGTGCCCAGCCCATGCCAGCCACACATCAGCAGCCATGCCAGCCACTAGCCTGGCCCATGCTAACGTGCACAACAGCAGCACCATCAGCAGCCAGCCCTTGCCTAGACCATGTTAGCCGTGCACCAGTGGGCGACACCAGCAGGCAGCCCATGCCCAGCTCATGCCTAGGCCATGCTAGCCACATGCCATGGGCCAGCCAAGGTCACCAAGGGCCAACCTAGCCATGGGCCATCATGAGGCCATTCAAGACCACATTATCTTATTATCTTTATTTATTTTATTTAATTATATTTCAAGGGACCTATTAGGGTTTCCACTTTGTAAACTCTATAAATAGGACCCTTAGCTTCTTAGTTTAGAATCTTAGATCATTTTGACATTTTTCCTTTGTGGAATGGCTTGGGTGTGTTCTTGAAGAACACTTTTCGGTACTTAGCACTTGGGTTACTTGGGTACAATTCGTGAATTCCTAGTAGATGATCATCACCTTGCAATTCATGAATAGGTGGTGATTCAATCTATCCTATTTCATCATTGTGCAATTCGTGAATCAATGGTGATTTATCTATCTATCTTTTGAGTATTGTTTTGTTTCATTCCATTGTCTATCTTTATTCTTATGTTTTCCATCTTATTCATCTTTACTTTCTTGCAAATCAAAGATATCCTAAGCCTCAATCTTAGTATTCTTTAGTTTTCTAAAATATCCATAAAAACCATAAAGAGAGTCTTCATATTCATTTGTTGAGTCCATTCATCCCTTGTTCATAACTTTTCCATTGTTCATACATTGTCTTGTATCCTTCCATATCACAAACACAATCCATTCACCCATTTGATCTTTCCCACTCACATATCTCGGCCAACACATTGTTTGCCCTACTTTCCATACACATCAACACCATAAGACCTAGCCTCCATCATCTCCATAACCCTAGTCGAAACACCATAAATCCCACTTACCAAAATTAGCCTTTCCTCATCCACATAAGCCCTAGCCGAAACCCTTGTCTTCCATAAACCCTAGCCAACCCTCAAGAGTCCCACTTGGCAACTTCTTTAACTTTAAGAAAGTTGACTCATCCCAATCAAATCCTATCTCCCATCTCAAATCCCTTAATTCAAGGAACCACCCTTGAATCATTCAAACCCTAACCCATCACTTCTTCCCTTGCCTTAGCCAACATCCTACCAATCCCTAAATCATCCCCTACAAGTTAGGAACTCATCTTCCATCTTCCAATCCATCCAAATTCGAAATACATCATTTGCCTTAGTCAAACTTCAACTTACCAACAACTTCCATGCATCTTATCACTTAGAATCCGACCCTAGCCACCTTACCCATCATACAAACCATATATTCCTTATCTTACCTCAACCAATCACTTGATTCTAGGAACTTTCCTAAATCAATCCATCCCTAAAATCATTCCATCACTCAAGACACCCAAAGACTTCCAAACACTTGCCATATTCAAAACATATCTTCCATATCCAATCTCACAAATTTCTCATTCCTATAATCACTCAAGTCAACCAAAGACTTCCAACTTCTTGCCATATCCATATCCTATCTTATTTTAGCCAATCCCTAAACTCAAGGAACAACCTTAGACTCATTCAAACCCCATCTCATCTTCCATATCCAATCCCTTAAATCTCTCATTCCTTAGAATCACTCCATCCACCTAGTCAACCAAAAACTTCTTCCACTTACCAAAACCGAACCACCTA
This sequence comes from Cyclocarya paliurus, assembly GCA_029856935.1. NCBI lineage: Eukaryota > Viridiplantae > Streptophyta > Magnoliopsida > Fagales > Juglandaceae > Cyclocarya > Cyclocarya paliurus. Next base: position 175,039 of record JARVXP010000339.1, read on the forward strand.
CCCATAGTTGATCCTACAATCAAGAGATCACATTAACCACTCCCATACTCGACCAACCCTAGCTACCAAACTCTAATCCCACTCATCCACATCTCTTCCAAACCCTAGCAACCCATCTTACACTCCAACCCTAATCCAACTCTTCCAAATCTCGAAATTCCCCATAACCACCATCCAAACCCTAACCTATATTCACCATACCAACCCTAATTATCATCCAAGTTGTCCCAACATCAAGGGCAACCCTTAAGCCGTTCCACATTGTATCAAACACGCATATTCATCACTTAGATCACCGGAACTCATCAATCATCATTATCATATCCATCACTAAACCTCATACATTCATCAACCTAGGAACCCATCATTGCCATTATACATGTAAGGCCAAGCAAGAAAGCTTGACACTCGGTCACCATCATCACCAAGGCGTGCTCATGGACTTAGTGTTTAGGGACAAGATCAGAACCCCTAACACCACCACCGTCGTGCATGACCCGCGCCACTACACCTCCACTCCACCCCACGAAGAACCACATCACCGAAACATCTCTGTTTTGACCCCCGAAAGCAGAGCCCAACTCTTCTGTTTGGCACGACTCCTTCCCAAACAGCTAGCTCCCCCATGCCACTACCACCTGCACAGAGATCATCGCTGAACACCCCAAGCCACCCCAGCCCGTTGCTACTCCTCTCGGTGAGTCCCTCTCATGGTTACTCCCTCCCTCTCTCGGCTTACTTCTTTTCTCCGCTCACTCTCTCGCTCATCACCCTCTCTTTCTCTCTCAACCAGTGTCCAGCCGCACGCCCTCGGCCAACTTCAGCCGCTCCACCACGATTCATCTAGCCCAACCCCGTCACACCTTGACCCCTCCACGCGTTCCCCAATAGAGTTAGCCAACTTCAGCCGCACCACCACAGTTCATCCAGCCCAGCCCCCACCACGGTTCATCCAGCCCAACCCCCACCACGGTTCATCTACTCACTCTCTCGTCCAAACAGTTAGACCCTTTTTGCGGTGTCGGTTTCGATATTACCACAGAGAGAGGGAAGGTCTTGCAATGTTCATTTGGGATGGAGGAGAGGGAAGAGTCTACTTGATTGTAATTGTGGATGGAGGAGAAGGAAGGGCAGCGAGACAAACAAAAATTGAAAAAAACAAAACGCACCGTTTTTCTTTTTTCAGCTTAGCAGCCGTTCGCACCAGGCACTTGCAACAAGTGTTTTTCTGTGAGATAATTCATTGGCTAAAAGTCGAATAATTTCTTCAATAATTTAGGTCTCCAAAAACAAATAATAAAAATAATAGACTGTGCCCTTTATTTTACGGAGGAAATCCGAACTCACATTCTCACCCACATTTAATATCATATCACTGCCCACAGCACAGTGAATTACGCTCTCTCGGACCGACCGAGCACAGAGAGAGAGAGAGAGAGAGAGAGAGCTGTTGTTAACAGGGTCACGGAGCGTGAGAGGCAGTGCGGGAGCGTGGAAGCAAGGGGGAAAATGAACGAGGACGCGAAGAGGAGCATCCCTTCTGGTCTGACGGTGAAACCTTCGATCTCAGACGACCGTAAGCCCTCGTTGGCGGCGACTCCTCCTTCCGGAAAGCGCGTCATTATCAAGAGCGCCGACATGCTCCCCGACATGCAAAAGGAGGCCGTAGACACTGCCATCGCCGTCAGCTTCTCTCCGATACTCAAAAAGCTTTTTATTTTTTTCTTTTTGAAAGAAATCTTTTACATTTATAAATTTGTGATTTTCTTCTTCAGTTTTTAAAATTCTTGTCTGATATGTGGGAATGGGAACTGTTAGGCATTTGAGAAGCACGGTGTTGAGAAGGACGTTGCAGAGCACATAAAGAAGGAGTTCGACAAGCGACACGGCTCCACCTGGCACTGCATCGTTGGTCGTAACTTTGGTAATCTCCCTTCCCCTTCATTATTGCTCACTTTTGGTTTTCTTGGTTTTTGTTTTCTTCTGGGATTTTTATTTTTTTATGGGTATTTTTCTGGGTTTTATTGTGGTTTATAAGTTTTAAATATGATGATATGTATATGGAATCGTTTTGCGCTTCTTGTTTGTACTGGTCATTGGATATTATTTGCTGTTCGATTTGAGAATAGATCTACTCTCAAGGTGTGGATTACATGCTGGAAATGTGGTTGAATCTAGCCATATTACGTTCTTGTTTATTTACCTTGCTTGCGTTTTTAATAAAAACTTCGAAGCAGCACCGAAGTTGATGGGTGACACCGAGCTGATAGTATTAGACTTGATTTGAAAAAAAAAAAATGCTTGATACTTAGTTTAATGAAAAATTACAGTAAAATCTCTAAACGCATTTGATCTCGGATTGAGCTCATTCTTAAGCCTTAAATCCCTCAACTTATTGGCTGGACCTTGCAATTAATGTTATTAGTGTCTTAAGAGTGGCGGAAAGCAAGGAAATCAAGTTCTGATCTTGATGCAGTTCATGAAGCCACGATTTTCCCTTTTCTGTCCAATGATACGAATATCTTATATATTGATTTTGATTGAAAGATACTAGATGTGGAGAGGCTTTTCTTGATGGTTTTTGGCTGAATTAATCGTAAAGGAAGGGAGAAATAAGGTAATTGCATTACTTGAAACTAACTAATGCTTGGGGTTGTGAGATAGTTCATCAAGAACATGTTAAGCATACAAACTTGCAGTTCAAGCCCATATAGGAGTTGTGATACACTACCCAGGCAACAGGCAGCCCATCATGCTGTGGATTTCTTGTAGTATGTTTGCCTGTGTCTAAGTATATTATTTTTTTAATACTACTCTGGTACAGATTTTAGAGTTCTGCACATGCAGTACATTGTGTTAAGGCATGATAAAGAGTGATATAACAAGTTCTGTTAGTGAGTATCTAAGCTAATAAAACATTAGGGCCATTCCTTGAATCCCGTAGTTTTGAAATTACTTGTTCCAGAACTTGCATTTACACGAACACTCATTTAAATTCTTTGAATGTCATATGTTGACTGACCGTTATAAGATTTGGTTCAAAGTGATATTTAACTGTCAAATGTGAATTGGTGTTTTGGTTAGTTGGATTACTGTGTCTTCTAGATAACAGTTGGAAACATTTTTTGTCTATCATTGCTCATCTTCCTTGCTATGACATTTTCACAGTTGAAACCACAAGCAATAGGTTTCCTTTTAGCTTGTCTGCTTCTCAGGTCTCCTTTAGGTGTGTGGGGGGGCCATTATGCTTGTAAGTTTTAAGTATTCCTCAATGTGCAATTCTGTAGGTTCGGTACAAACTTCTGGCTTCAGGCGCGGACAGTTGCTTGATATCTGCTTCCATGTGAAGTCTTGGCTGACAACTACTAAAATAGCAATGGCCCTTAATTTTCATTGTTTTTTTTTTTTATAAGTAAAATTTTCGATGTTCTTCTGTTGATGTGTATATACAGGCAAATTCTTTGGTTTGCTTTCCTGGGTGACATTGACCTTCCAGCTCCAGACATTTGTGGACTTCCAAAAGCAACCCCATAAATTGTTGCTTGGCCTATATAAACTATGATACAAATATACTTGCATCTATTCATTCTTTGAATAACAAGAAAAATTCACATTTTCTTGTTCCCATTTTTATCGTTTCTTAGTGTTGAATGTTTGGTAAACCTGGAACTACTTATAAAAAAAATCTTGTTGACACATTTACTTGTTTCATGTGCAGGTTCATATGTGACTCATGAAACAAACCACTTCGTTTATTTCTATTTGGATCAGAAGGCTGTGTTGCTATTCAAATCTGGCTAATTATCATTGGGATGTTGACGAAGATGATAACGTCGACAATGACAAAATTGTGATTAAGACACTATAATTAGAACCTGTACGTGTTTACCTTGTATATCTCGTACCACTTGAATTGGCACGGAACTTTAGATACCCGATCTGTTCTTGACTTGAGAGGCCAATTAGATGTTTCTGGGAAGCTAAATGAGTCCCGGTTGCTTTATCTAAAACTTGATTAGCACATTGGGGCTCAGTGCATATCTATGTGATCTGTTCTAGTCCAATTTGAAGTTAGTATTGAGGTTGGATGAATGTCCCGACTTCTTCCATCTTTGCTGCAAATAGTAGTGGAAAAAGTAGCTTATAGGACTAGGAATTTCAAGAACAGTGAGGCCAACCTAGTAGGTTATCTGGATGAAAACTTCTCGGCCGCATTCCAGACTATAGCATTGTTAGTTAGCTTGTTTATCAGAATGTCAATGTTGTGGATGGCTTCGGTATTCCCATAGACACTGGATATTGAAGCCTATAGTTGTGCCTGGATCTTTTTCAATATCGTGTAAATTACAGATGGTGTCAGATTGCATGGTAACCGGGGGATGCTACTATGGGTGGCTATTCAATCTTTAATCAGAAGAATGCTTTAGGAAAATGACAATAAAATGCCCGTGCAACTGGGAAAAAGTTGTCTTGAAAGTCTTCAAACGTGAGCCTGTGATGAAATTAAGTGAATATGTGTACCAACACCAACAGGAGAGAGCAAGTGTAAAGTTTATATGATTCGTTTTTGAATTGGAAGTTTGGGCCGTTGAATTTATATAGACTTTGCTTTGGATTTGGGACTTTAGGCCGAGGGAAATCATGTGGTGGGGGCGTCCAATTCGATTGACGACGGCTTCCTTAATCCTTCCTATGTAAACACAGTTGACCGTTGGAGAAGCCAGTTTAAAAACACCATAAACATACAAAGTTTGACCTAGAAAAAAGTTGCATTACTGTAGTGTCTTTGAAAGAAATGCAATTACAGTGCTCTATCAGATCTCTGGGTTCTCTAAAATGACCACAAATTCGAAGCCCGGGGATTCAATATCAGAGTTCAAATGGGAGCTGGCTGAATGTGGCAATGGGGTGTGTGTGTAGGGGAAACAGTTGTCAGCAAGCATTCTGCTTTCCTTTTTGAAGGGTATCTGATTTGGTGTAGCTTAAGAAGAAGATATTATTCCTTTCCTTGGTGTAAAAGTGGCAAACTGAATTCTCACAGAAAGAACACAATTCTCCACCTCAAAGGGATTGTAAAATGCATCTTTGCCCTGCGAGACAAACCATTGCCGCTTGTCTCTTTCCAGGAATGCAATATGCAAGGCCTGAGGGGCAGAGCATAAAGACAGGTGGCAACCCCTATTTAGTATTTATTCCTATTACCTAGTATGCCCAATCTCTCTCTCTCTCTCTCTCTCTCTCTCTCTATGCGCTCCCTTATGTGCTCTTTCTAGGGTTCCACGTTCCAACTTTCAAAACTGCCATGCCCACATCGGAAAGTATAAGATTCTAGGCTCCAAATTCCTGACCCCCATTATTCAATGTTCTGAACCATTATTCAATGCTCACCTTGTGGGCGATCTTCACCCAGAAAACGTGCATTTTTTGAATCTCTTTTTTTGGTTTATTGGCCTCACATGTAAGGATGGCCATGGCCATATATTGTATTCGTCTGGGTGTCACCATCTCCAAACTGCTTTTCCTAATTACTCTTTTGCATTAGGAAAAATAAAAACTTATGAATCGGAACCAACTCCCTAACATATAGAGTCATGGTTGCTATCACATAAGATCAGAGTCAAATTAAGCACCATATACTTCATGTTTTGAATCTTGAGTTTGAGTAAATCCAATTGATTCATGGATTTAGAAACCAAAATAATTTGAAGTGGTACCTAGGAAACGATCACTTACTCCTTGTTACCTTTACCTGTCACCTTTTATGGTTTAAAATTGTAACTTTATTTATTTATTTCTAACCAATTTACATGCCCAATATTAGCTCTGGTCCAGTCAAGAACGGGGGCACTGACATAAAGAGCGAAGATAGAGAAATCAGAATCATTTCCTAGCATTATTGCAATAGACAAACAAGGCCTTACCAATTTCATGATAAATAATGCGTCCATGTTTAACAAAAAGGAATAAAAGACGAGCAAATAAAACAAAGGAACAAATAGTCGAAGTTCTGATGTAGCAATGCTGGGACCATGACATGTTCCTTGGTACTACCATTTCTTCATTAACTATTACGTACCATCTTTCCTAGTTCCATTAAAACACTACTGTTCTCTCCATTGATGTTCACCCCCCACGATTTTCACTGAAATGAGCATCCGAGGACACAACATTTAAGGCGTTTGCTCTGTCATCTTTGCAAAAAGAACAAAAACCAGCCCATTGCTCGTCCCAAAGTGCTAGCAAGATGATAACTTTCGTAAAGACAACTACTTTCTCTGATTTTAAGATTCAAAAATCAAAACCATAACCCAATCAACTAATTAAAACAGTTCATATAGAGATTGAATACCATTAATGCCCTCTTAACAATGACACAAAACCTAAACGTCTCCACCGTTGTATATGCACCAAAAACCATGGGCACTCACAGATACGTTGGGGAATAAGTCAAAAATGACTTCTTTGGCTTCATACTAGGAAGCAAAACAAAAGGACAGAGGATGTCAGAGTCATTACAAAATCAACCAAGGTTAAAACTGGAATACAAAAAAAACGCCATTTCTCTCTCAGTACGCAAACCCTCCCGCTCCGTTTCTTGTCCCTTTGCGGTGATGATGAGCCGTCGAGGAGGAAGAAGATGAAGATGGAGATGGAGAAGAGGAAAAAGACGAAGAAGTGGGTTTCATGGCAGCCAATGAACAGTGGTTTTTGCGAAGACTCTCTTCCTCGTCCATAAAAATCTGCCTGCACCTGCACTCCACACTACAAAATGCCCTGTCTCCTCTGCATAATGCATATTACACCACAAAATATAGTACCCAAAAATCAAATCTTTAAAAAAAAAAACCAACCATGATGTGAAAAATAAACCATGAAAAACACATAGATGAGAAAGAAAGAAAAGGAGATAAGACTTAGAAAGATCTGGTTTAGGGGCTTACTTGTACATGTAGATGTCTTTTCCGGACAAGAGCTTTTGGTTACAGAGAAAGCACCGGTCAAGGAAAGTGGGTCCCGGAAGAAGACAATGGAGGTTTCTACGGGAGGAAGGAGGAGGAGTAGAGGGAGGAGGCGGAGAAGGAGAGGAGTTTTTTTTAAGCAACATGGTAGTCTTGTTGATAACCTGCGCGGGGGTCTTCCTGCTAACACCACCCTTTTGGGCTTCCAGTACTACACTCAAACCCGCCATATCTCATTCTATTAAATGTTTCTCCTCACTCTCCAACTCTCTATGTGTGCAGTCTGGTTGAGGTGGTGGTGGTGGTGATGGAGGAGACGGTTTGGTTGATGAAAATCTGAGAAAATTAAATAGAAGCGAGAGAGAGAGAGAGAGAGAGGCGGTGAAGGAGAGAACGGGTGGCCTGGTGGAGGATGGTACGGAAGAGAGTGGTTTTGGTGGGGCCCCTACAGCTATGGAGCAGTAATAAGAACGATTAGCGTAGCGAGCGATTTGACTGCTTTTGTCGATCAACTGCCACGTACTCGCTTTAGCTTCCATTTCATTTTCTTTATTTTGTTTTTCCAAGTTTGTGGGTTATTTTGTCCGCTTGTGTTTAAGTTTTTAATTAATTTTGAGTTTTTTTAAAATATATATTTTTTATTTTTTAATCTTTCCTAATTTGGTTGGTATAAAACTATAATCTCACAATAACCATTCTATTTATATTTCGATTCATAAAAAATACAACTCTCTCTTTTTTTTTTCAATTTTTTTTTTTTTGTATACTGTGCCTTTGGTTTTCTAGACAAATCTATTGGCTAGTTTTATTAGAAGACTTAGTTGGTAAGAGATATTTTAGTGAAAGATAAATAAAATATTATTATAATATTATTTTTTTAATATTATTTTTATTTTTAAATTTTAAAAAATTAAATTATTTATTATATTTTATATAAAAATTTAAAAATATTATAATAATTATATAAAATAAAATAATTTAATATTATATAACCAAACCAATCTCACCAAAAAAATACAGCTATTTGACAATTTGTAAGTTTTGCAGCACATAGCTAGCTTTTTCAGGCTATGTACACCGCCATATATATATATATATATATATATATATAATATTCTTTCATGGGTGTTGTGATTCTGTGTCCAAACCAGACAAAGGATTTGTTTACGTATATTATTGTTTTGGTTTGGTGATGTTTATGTACATTCTGTTGGCTCATCAACTCACGTATATTATTAATCTAACATAAAACCTACGACGGCATGCATTTTGTGGATTCGTGGGTTTACAGGAGGACTACGACTAAAGATCATCCTTGCACGAGACACAAGCCCACGTGAAAGCCACCCCCCCATCCACCACCAGCCAACTGCTAATTAATTACCATCTATTTCTTTTTTAAACATTTTAGTCTTAGTTTTTTTTTTTATAATTTCTCTTCATTCATTTCATTTCATTATTATATATATATTTTAAATTTTTATATAAAATAAAATAAATAATTTATTTTTTTAAATTTTTAAATAAAAATAATATTAAAAAAATATTTTATAATAATATTTTATTCAATTTTTTTAATTTTAATTTTTAACTCATTTCATCGTATCTCGTTTGTTTTTATTTACAAAAATAAACGAGACCTTAAATAATTTACTCACAAGATTAGAGTTATAATTGACACTACTTCATGGTGGCCGGCTGGGGAATAATTAAATTAATATCTCTCAATAAATAGCATCTAAAATTTAAAAAAAATTGCTAAAAAAAATAATTATTTGTGATAAAAATAATTATTTGCAACAAGATATTTAATTTAGTAGGAAATGATAATTTTCATCATAAATAACTATTAAAACGTGTTTTTCTTATAAGTGATTAATTAGTTAATAAAAGTGATGATGAATGGATTCGTGATGCACGTTATCATTAACAATCTTTGACGAGGATACGTAAATAAATAGATAATACTATTTCCTTCATCGGGTGCTTTTAAGAACTTGATCAACTTTAATATTATATATATATATATATATATATATATATATATATATATATATATATATATACCCTTATCCAACAATCTAGTTAGCCCAACAGCGTATATTTATATTTTAACTGTTTAATTGATCATCAATTGGTGTAAAGTGTCATTTGCATGATTAGGTTTACGGGAAGAAATATCTATTGGTAAACGATTGAACAGACATGCTAGCTAGCTAGCTAGCTTGATAAACACAACGTCTATGCAAATGATAAGATTGTTTGACCCAGAGTGGGATAAAATGATTTGTCACGACAACTTGTTCACAAAGTATTGCATGATGTGTGTTAGATTGTCATGTTATTACTTTAAGAAAATTAATGGGCCAAGTTGCGGGAAAGAGACTTTTGAAAACACAACATGAATAATAATATGATCTCACTGGCCAAATAATATTAATTTTCTTTTTATTATATCACTGTACGTACGTACGTACGACATATCACACATATATATGCATACATTTGGCACCCAAAACTCAATAATATTAATCGATTTTTCAATAATATTATACATAATAATGTTATTATATATTCAATATCCTAAGTTTTATCATGATCTTTAATCACACTATATACTAATATTATATATAGTCATATTAAGCAGTTTTTAAAATCAACCACTTAAATAAAAAAAATATGACATGTAAGTTTGATTATATGATTAGAGATAATAAATTTCATGATGAATAATAGTATTTCTTTTATCACATATATGGGGATCATCTGTGAACAACTGATATTATAACAGATATGCAACCACATATGTTCATGATCAAACAACACATGAAAAACACACACAGATATATATAAATATATATATATCCAATCTATACTTTTGGATAACTACATGTACATTTTAGCTTTTTTATTCAAAGTAAAAGCTTGAGAGGGAAGATCGATCCAATTATGAAACAGCTAGGAAAAAAGAAAAACCCCATGAAAAGATTAGGTAAGAGGAAGTACTAATAGGGGAAGCATATAATATCGATGATGATGGGGGTGTAACCCAGAAAGCCTCTCTTTATTTGCATGACACTCGATCTAAAAGCAGCTTTTCCAAAACAAATCATTAAGACCGGATTTCGGGGTTTGATAGCTACATTTTTATATATATAATTAATGATTTCTATACTTCAACCTACCTTTCGCTGTTATCCTCACCTGCAGTGATCTTACGCTAGCTACAGCAATAATGATCATCATTCTAATCTTATCCCTATCACATGCATGGTATTTATCTTTATTAATGGGGAGTCAAAGTTTTTTAGTTTAACCAATTAACAACACAATATTTATTTTGACGTCAAGTTCTTTGACGATATATATCTATCTATCTATATATCTATCTGTGAGAAAGCAGCACATACGTATAAGCTTGGTAACTCAAATAGATCGTACATGTGATGTATACTTAAGGATGCAGCTAGCTTTCAATTGCTTGTACGTTTACTATTACTTATCTGTTTTTCCTTCTCATGATCATCTTCATCTTTCTGACCTAATTTAGTTTTCTTATATATCAATGGATCATAGATATATGGTAATTATAATGCAATATGCTAAAAGAAAGATAATGGGATAAGTTCTTCAAAGGAGACCGATCGACCATGCACGAAACGAAGATTATAATCTGGGTATTGAAATTCGAACGATTTGAAATTTAATAATGTTTATGAAGAATCAAGTTAAGTTTTTGGTTCATTATCTGAAAATGATGTTTAGAACGTGTTGACTATTAATCCTTGGTGTCTGCAGATCGTTTATATCAAAGTACGTGGTCGTATTAGCTAGCTAGGCTAAGTTTCCGTATGAAAATTGCCCTCTGGTCATCTCGATTCTTCGAATGAAGGCAAACACGCAAAGTATTGCTTCAACTACTTCACAATTAGAAGGTGGAGCTAGCCGCCGGGGGTTTGACGATGATGATCAGCTAGGTCTCGGTTTCATGCCCGTGATTAAGGCTTCGTTTGGTTAATAAATTCAATTGAGTTCAGTTGAGTTCAATTTAATTTTAAGCTGAATTTAAAATTTAAACACTCAATTCTCAAATTATTAAATCCATTCAAACTCAAAACTTTCTTACACATAAGACTCACAATTTTTTTCAACTTAAAACATCTTTATATGTGGCATTCACAATATTTTTTAATTTCTTATAAAAAGTATTAAACTCATCTTAACATCCAAATACACTTTAAACTCAATTTAGATGGGTCCCACATAATTCTCTTTACTACTCAACTCACTACTATTCATAAAAAAATTCAACTCAGATGAGCTCAATTTAACATCTAAACGCAGTCTAATAATCTAGCTAGCTAGCTAATTTCGTAATATAATGTCTACCCTTATATCTTATTTAGGTTGTGTTTGGATAGTAAAGTATATTTATATATTCTGTGAATAATAGTGAAAAAATAATAAAAAAATATTAAATACTACTAAAAAATAAATAAAAAATAATAATAAAATAATAAGTAGCAGTGAGATATTCTCAATACCCAAATTAGGCTTTAATCTAGCTGGAAAAACTTACGCCATACACACACCTCCACTTAATCAAAATGAAAGCTTTACAATTGTGTGTATTTAAATATAAAGATAAAAGTGATAAATTACATGTTAGTTAGATAGTTGAATGTGGTATAAGATTCCTTATAGTATTTCTCGATCGGATTAGCTGACCTACCTACCTAGCCCATCAAGAGGTGAAAATTATAAAAATGCATGCATGATAACCTGGTCACATTTGATGCATATAAATAAAGATCACAAAACCATAGCTACCATCGCGGTCAAATTAAAGTCATGCAAGTTCGGTGGTAAGACTGAAATCATGTACAGAGAATATGTGTTAATCTTGAAAATGCTAAAAAAGTTCATGTCTTATTGTTTTCATATTGGCTACAAACAATTTTATTCAACACACTGAATTGTCACATAAGAAATAACTTCAACTCAATCGAATTTTTTCAACGGAAATTTTAATCGTTTGAAAAATTTTGTAGTGTTTTTTTCCCAATGACTACGTGTACTCTAATCAGCTTATACCAAACCAAAATGACAAAAGAAAGAAAACATAACCAAAAAAATTTCAAAATAAAACCCCCGAAAACACCAAGGTGGTCGCAAGCTGTACGTTTTCTGTAGTGCAGACGAGGCAGCAAGTTAATTAAACTGGAATATAAATAAACCATAAGGTCGAGATAAAAAAAAAAAGAAAAAAGAAAAGAAAAAAAGATAGACATCATGTGGAGGCCGGTGATGAGAAGGAACGACGTTAATGCGTTGTGGCGGTACAGAAAAAGTAGTGTGCTTTTGTTTTTATTTTTTTGGGGGGTTACAATTACTTGGAGCAAGATGAGGTGTCGCAACAATGGCTCTTCTTTTCTTTGCTTTTTTTTGCCCCTCTCTCTCTCTCCTCTCCCTGCAGCCCCTACTCTCAGAAACTACAAAATGCAGCGTGAGCAGTACAGAAAGATTCTTTCTTTTTATATATATATAAAGCCGGCGCCATAGGGGACAGGTGGCGGCCCCTGCTTACATGTCCCCCTCGACTCTATCCCCATTCTAACTAATCATTATTACTCTTCTTCTTTATGCCCTTAATAGTTAATCCCTCCCTAATAATCATTATTAACTGGTTCGATAGAAGAGGAGTGATCTGGATCTGGGCCACGTGGACGGTTAGATTAATGATAGGGGTGTAGGGTGGGGGCCGTACTGAGAAGGGTTGGAATTGATGTTGACATGACGTGGGTAAGGATATGGGCATTACTAGGAGCTTCTGTTTGGCAGAAGATGGAGTTGAGGGGCCCTAAAATTAATTTAATAAAATAAGCCGTTCTTTTTGTCTATTAATAAACTTTTAAAAGAGCGGACAAAGTAACTAAAAACAAAAATAAATAAAAATGCAAGGGCCAAAAACTGAAAAGAGAACAAAAGAGTCCTTTGTGTGATGGCTACTTGGCAGGAGTTTTGTCTCTTACACTTGACCTTTGCACCTAAACAAGGACATCAAGATGGGGATTTGAGATACTTGCGTTGGGCAAAACAACGTACTTTTAGAGTTGTAGATTTGAGAATTTAATTTAATGCTGTACTAAGTGTACGTAGTTGACTGTTAGATCAACCATTTTATTTTATTTATTTTTTAAATAATATGAATAAATTAAAAAACTAATGATCATCAAACCAACCAAAAGTGAGATTTTAAGAGATCGTTTAGTTATTAAATTTATCTTAATTTATTATTATAATATTTTTAAATTTTAATATAAAATATAATAAATAATTTAATTTTTTCAAATCATAAGATAATAATTATATTAAAAAATAATATTCTAACAATATTTTATCAACGCAACTCAACTCAACTCAACTCAATTCAAGTCACTTCAACATCTAAACACAATCTAAAAATTGGAATTTTCAAATTTTTCTTAAAAAAAAAAAAAAAAAACTCCGGAGGCTTTTATATGTTTACTTACTCCTCGATCAGTTATATATTTTTGATCCAATTAATTAACAACAATCTAGTCACCACGTGTCTTCAAAATCATGTGAAACCCAATGAGAACTCTTTTTTTTTTTTTTATAGAAAAAACCCAATGAGAACTCTAATATATATATATATAAATCATAACAAGTTATTTGAAAATATAAAAATCAAATCGAGGAGGAAGGTGGCTTGATCTAGTTTTATGGTGTGGGTCGCAACCCAATCTCCAGCCGGGGTGGACTGCAAGTACCCAATAAAAAAGGGTGCATGGCTACCCCTTAATTTCCGGGGTGAGCTAGCGCCTAAGGCAAGACCCAGCTTGAAGACGCTTACCTACGTGAAGGATGGTGTCTGATCGATCGATGACATCAATTAAGTTCGAGCTAAGGGGGAGTCGAGGTTTGTTGTTGACTATATATATATATATATATATATGGAAGTTAGTAATTTGGAAGTTGGCCGAGTGTTGTTTTGTTAACGTGATGAATATATATATATATATATATATATATATATATATATATATATATCACTACTTTAATATTCAAACTCGAACGTACGGTAAAACTTGGTTTCATGGAAGTACTAGTACTAGTCCTAATTACCAAAGATCGGTTGATTAATTTCACACGTATCCTATATATATATATGTATATATATAATATGCATATGCACATTTGCACATGTGGTATTCAACATGCATGCATGCATGCATGCTTGGGCCTGAAGATGGTCCCCCATGGCAGGCAAGAGGAAAAACTTATATAGAAGCTCCGGCCATGGCCAATATAAGTACGTACTTAAAAATTGCTGGCATCATTGGTCACCATCAGCTTAGTTATTTTTGCCTACCAAAAGTGGAAACAAAAGTAACCAGGAACAAAGCGACAGTCTTAATAATTCTCGAGAGAAAAAATATTCAAAACAACAAAAACAAAACAAAAAACACACCATACATTTACATATTACAATATTGCATATCTCAGACTTTGATTCGATTCAGTGTTTGCTTTTGGATTCTAATTTTGATGGACCACTGGGATTCATCCGACATTAACCCTCCAATGAGGTCATTCATGCATGCAGGCCTCCTTGGTCTTGGCTTATGTATTAAGGGTATAATAGTACCATAATTTAGAGGTCCTAGATAGCTACGGTACCATCATAGTGGGGATTAGTGCATGCAGCATTTAAGTTAATTAGATTTAAATTGATCAGAGACAGTCCCACGTACTTGAGTACACATTTATATAATATGACATGATGAGCCTGCCATGGTAATAGGGGCCTATGATCGCATCTCTACGGGCCGGGCCGGGCCGGCGAATAATCGTATTGTTAGGCAATTTCTTTCTCCTAAACGTGCATTGTTGATTTCTTTGTTTATAAAAATAAAAAGTACCGACGTGTTTGGTTGAACTAGGGCATGCATGGCTGTTGGGTTCTTACTGAGCCCACTTTTAGGTAATATTTTCTTCACTATCATGTTCAGTAAGTTAATGGGCTTGCCGGATAACCCAAATAAATTATTCTCCATGAGCAGCCGAGTCTAACCCTAAGGGCCACTGTAAAGGCTCTCTTGTTGTCCCTATACATCCTCTAATTCTATAATCTTAGATCTGGCCGGCCAATTACCTACCGGTTGATGAGTATTTATTGGGTGGTAAATCTTATTAACAGGTCGTATTTGTGTTATGTCAAATCGTGTTTATTATATGATATGGATCAACCTAACTACGATTCGTTAAGCTTAATGAGCCAGACTTTCAAATCCTAACACGACTCATTAAAATAACGGATTGACACGATACGATCCGTTTTGACCCGTTATGAATAAATTAAAAATATGTCAACACAACCCATTTTGACCTGTTTATATAAATGGTTTGAATTGACCCAAATAATTCATTTGACCTAATTAATATAATTTTACATAAAATTTAAAATCACAATATCTCTAAAAAATGTAAAATTAACTACATAAGTCTAAAATTACAATACAAAAAAATGAAACACCAAAATTACAATCTAGAGGAAGTGTAGGAGGCGGTTATGACTTATGAGAACTAACTCAACTGAAAACTAAGAGAGAGTTATGAAATACAAAATAAGGTTAGGGTATTTTTGTTTTAGGTTACAAATGATATAATTGCAATTTTGAATAAAAAATTTAATGGGTCTCTAATGGGTTAAGCAAGTTAACCCGTTAGTGACCTGTTAATGAATTGTGTCTTAATGGGTCAAGCTGTTTTGATCTGAACTCGTTAACATCAATCCCAAATTTGCTAATTTCGTGTCGTGTTTGTGTTGGGTTAACGAGTCGTATCACATATTATCACTCATAAATTGAGTGATGCCAGAAGATACAGGTCTTAAATAAATAAGTTTCGTGCAAATTCTTTATAAAAAAGTGGGTCCACTAAAAAATTAATTTTGTTTTACATTTTTTCAAGGTGGGATTCACTTTTGTACAAAGGTTTGTGTGAGGCTTTTCTATTTAGGATTTGTACAAATCATTTCTCCAGATTGATTGACATTTATGCCTTCACCCATTAATACAAAAAGAAAAAAAGAAGCCATAAAATCAATTGAAATGGAAGTTGTAGCTCACTACAACATATATTGCTTTTTTCCACAAAGGTACTTTGTGGCAAAATGGACATATTTGGTGACAAATAGTTATTTTTTGCAAAAATGTCTCGTGGGTCACTCCTCGAAAAAAGTATTATTTCCTATAACAAATAAGGCTTGTCCGAATAAGTTAGTTTTCTCAGCCAGTTTGGTGGAGGGAAAAAAATTTGTGTCTGTGGGAAATACTCACAGGAGGTCTTCTACACCGTGGAAACAAAGATGTATTTTCCATGAAGATGAATGGTGTGTTGATAAATTTCCAC
The DNA here is from genome assembly GCA_029856935.1 of Cyclocarya paliurus. Classification (NCBI taxonomy): domain Eukaryota; kingdom Viridiplantae; phylum Streptophyta; class Magnoliopsida; order Fagales; family Juglandaceae; genus Cyclocarya; species Cyclocarya paliurus. The sequence goes on from JARVXP010000339.1 coordinate 191,436, forward strand.
CAAAAAGTATGGTGGGAAAAAACTTTTTGTGACAAGAGATCCTTCCCCTTTTTTATGATGAGTGTTCTCTTTTCCCACAACGCTAAGGTCCTGTAATGGCCAAGCATTTTTTATTAGCGCTATTTTTATGGACAGAAGCCACAACAAATAGTGTAGAAAATAGTGTCAGCAAAAACATTATTTTTTACAAGGTTTGGTGGTAGAAAATAGTGTTAATTTGATAATTTTTCCACATATTCTTCCCCTCAGTAGGATAAAAATTATCTATTTTTGCCTAAAAGAACTGATATTTTTATTTTTTTTCCCTCCAGCTACTAATGAAATTAGTTAATTTTGGCCAAATCTAATGCTTTATGTGCACCAAAACCAATAGTACATCCATTTAAACATTTCTGAATCATTTTACAGCATAATATCACTTAACATCCAATTTCATGAAATGACTCAATTTTAGTATTACATTTGCATAATGCTTTCATTTATGCTACTATTTTGATAAATCATCAACCCATAGTTTAGCTAAGAAGTGTGCATGAGAATTATTAAAATACACATAACAACTAGTCAGGATGTCCAACACTACAATATCCCTATGATTAAGAAGATTTTTTTCATAGACTATAGGGATTTCCATATAATAGATAAACATAGCTCATGATCTACTTTCTGATGCTAAAAATATTCTCATAATGCTAAAATATCAAGCACATCATCATAAGAAATAAACACATTCCAGACTAGAGAATACACCTTAACACCCTTACTTATCAAGTATCACATATAATTTTGAAATACACTTTTTAGGACGTTGGGGAGTACATCCATTTCACATACACCAAAATATTGCCACTGCAGATCCGACATCTTTAACATAGCATATATAAGTTGTTTATTATATATATACACATATCTTATAAGTAGACAGAGGTATGTTGCTGCAAAGTTGTGGCTAACTTTGTCATATAATTGTACCCATCAACAAGTTCCCATGCCTCTTGACCAAACCATCTCTAGGGTGATAACTAACTGCAAAAAGTACACACCTTATAAACCCATTATTTTCACTTTATCACTATACCTAATGACCTTTATAAACAATGGGATCTTGCATCAATTCACCCTTCAGACTTTATCACATTTACAACTACCTAATTATAAAATCAACTTCACTAACAAACACTAAGTAATACATCACTCATAACCATTCCTCAATATATCTATAAAGACTAAGTGGTTTTGCTATGTTTAATTACAACAACATGCTTTTGACTAATAAAGGGAGATTTTACTTACCGACAAACAAAGTGTCATTTAAAAGATGGTGTTGACTGTTGCTGTATGCCAATAGTTTCTAGTTGGTGAAGAGACATGTCATAACTTCTCTTCTTTAACCATGTCAAGTCCCCTGCCACCCAAAAAGATACATACATTGCAAATATCTTGCATTACATCATAGAACCAATGCTAGAATGAGCAAGTACATATAAGGATATATCTGTAATGCAAAACATACCATGTATATATAGGAGATTAAAATCATATGCCAATTCTTACCCCATGCTTCACCTGCCACTTGCATGAAACCATCTAGTTACTATGTACATTATAATAATTATCAAAACATCACCAAAATCCTAACTTATATAACATGAAGCCCCTGCCTCTTCAAACCCATAGGGTCCCCAAAACACATACGACACTGCCAAGCAAAAGTATCACAAAAATCTTAGCTTATATAACATAGAAGCCCATGCCAATCATGCCCACCAAGCCCCCACAACACATGACAACATTGCCCATAAAAAATACGAGTGGATCTTAATGCAGTCCATTAAGGGGTGTTCACAAAAAAATACACAAAAAATTCTAAATGCACGAAAACAAGGCATCCTAAGCTTGAGTCACTCGCTGAGACTCCGTATGGGACTCCAACTCTGACATTCGCATGTTCATTTGTTGCTCATAATTAGAAAAAAAATTTCCTCATTGCTGCCATGTCACCCTGTAGTTCCTTTAAATGAGCAGTGACTTTTTCTACAGGACTCTTATTCTTTTCATTTTCCTAGGCTAGACGTACAAAATCCTTATTTTTTGCATTGAAGGAGATGACTTAGGAATGATTGCTTGCCCCAAACTTCACGCATAGCCAGATTTTGGTCCTAAAACCTCTTTGAAAACCACTGCAGCTGCATCATCACCTTTCTCATCTGGTTCCCTCTCATTCAACTTCTCAACAATCAGATTCTGAATATCAAATACACATTATATACTATGAGGCTGAACAATGAACTTTTGAGTAAGCAAAAGAAAAATACATATCACTCATATAATTGTGTTCACTTGTTGCATTGATAAATTTACCTTTCTTCCTTGACCAGTGCACTTCTTTATAGAAAGCAACCAAATTCGGTGCCATCTCACACTTTAAGTAAAAAAAAAAAGACTTAAGTGTAAGGCACAAGTTCAGAAAAAGTACTCACATTTAGTATCAATATTGTTGGTAGATTTTACCTTTTCTTTTGAAATCCTAACAAATGACTTTCAGCCATTTGTATGTTTGACCTTTTATTTTTGCCTATTACACTTGTTTCATTGAGACATATCCTAAACATATCTTATTTTTAAAAAAATAAGTTCATGAGAAATATAAAACTATTAAAAGGAGAGCAATGTAGAACTAAATGCTGCTATAACTCCTTTCTACATAAAAACTAATGCATCAAATTAGGACAAACACACACAAAATTACCTTGAAGGTGCCGTTGGCCCACCGTTGGCATAGGCATTCCCATATTGATTTCTCAACCAAGGATGTCCCACTAGATAGTGCATCTTCATGTGTGGCATATTTTAAGTATTCTTTGTGTAGTTCATAGTGAAATGCATTATACTTATCAGCCAGCGCCATCATCACAGTTTCATGATGATTTAGCCTTGTCCAATCCAACACAAAGTCTGCCTGAATATGAGAAATGTTAGATATCCATATTCATTCCCATCATATAAACATTTAACAATTTTTATAAACTTGGGTCACTTCTAAATCTATTTAGTAAATGCCTACTTTTACACGATCGATGAGCTCATCTTTCTCCTTTTGGGCAACAACAGTCTAGCTTGCATGTGTCATATCTGCATGCACTTTAATGATCCACGAGACTCGACCAGTAAAGACCGTGGCATTTTTACATGATGGACCTCTATGGTCATCCTTGATATCTAATAGAATCTTACCCAACTTTCGGAGACGTTCAAATTTTGTGCCCTTCGCCAGCCCACGACCACATTTATGGGTGGGTGGAACTATATGTACAAAAACAAGATCATAATTCAATCACAACAAAGACATCGAATGAGGGTAATTCAGCCTGGCCAATTCATACATCAAGTAATTGTATTATAACATTACTAACTAGGTGCAATTCTTGTAATGATATTCCCCTCGTTGTCATGTTCTTCACCCCTTGACTCCTCCATGTCCACACGTGGTACTGCTTGAGTTGAACCATCAACTTCTGTGTCAACTTCATCACATAGGTTCCATCTCGAAGGATGTGCGTCTGGGCCTCGACCAATAGGGCTTGATAATGTAGTAACACGTCCTCCACGTTCCCTCATTCCTCTAGTTACAGATTGCACCATCCCTGTGCTAAACTTAGAAAATAGTGTATCAACAAGTAACTAGTTTGATCATTGAACCCAACAGCCAATCAGGAAATAAGACAACCCAACAATAACTAATAGAGTAGGATTAACAAACCATCTTCACAGCCCAAGATAAACACACATATTGGGTTACCAAATGACATAGTTTCTGGACAAGTCCTAGAATTTATAGGGATTCTAATAGGTAGTTCCTGAATGGGTTGAACAATACTAGCTAGCTAATTAGAACATGCTTCATCTAGAGAAATAACGTATATTACAAATAACAAAATTTAGTCATAGCTAGACCACAGTTATCTCCTTATATGGAAAAGTCACTACTTAAGGCATCTACCAAATTATACTTAAGGCATCAACCATGAAAATTTAGGGTGAGTAGTGGCATATATGGGGAGCTACATGCATATGGTATAAGTTTCAAATTCTGAGAAAAATGTATGTTTGTTGAACATTCGATAAAGAATGCAACAAATGTCTAAAAGCCCATTCAAACCCGCCTTTTATTTTTGGAACACTATGTTTTCAAGAGAAATATGTTCTCGATTTACATTACTACCAATAGAAAACCTGACAAAAACCCAATCCACTAGCCAAATCACAAATATATGGCTCATTGTGGTTCATAAGTCCCCTGGAATGTTGTACTGTGACTAAAAAACTCATGTCCATAGACCAGAAAATATGAACTTGGTCGGTAAAAAAGCATGCCCATGACTCAGTCTGTATATCCATTGTGAAATACAAACGAGTTTAGAGTTTTGGTAAATAATTTTACATAAAACATGTGAAGGCAGTTGGAGAGAGATACTTGTAAATGGCCTCTTGCGAATAGAGGTCTGCAGGGAGTTTTGGTCACAAAAAAATACTGCCCTGCTTCAAAGGATCGAAACCCAACCTTCCAAGGTCGCAAGGTCCACAAAGATATCCTCGGTTATGTTTCCCACCGCTCCACAAAGAAAAAAAAAAGTAAAACAGGGCTTCAATATCGTGATGAGAGCTGAGACCTGTGAAGATATTGAACTATTAAGTGCAAGTCAATCGTGGATGAAGAAGCAAACCAGGATAGAGCAGTAGGTGAACAAGTACCAATGCCTATCTCTATGACGACATAGTGCTAATTGAGAAGACGTAAGTAAAATCGATGGACTTCACATTATCCAGCGCAAAAAAAGGCACTTTACATTTTTGAATTGTTTCAGATGGACTTCCGTTGACTTCTACATTTATGGCCTTCCTTTGTAGAATTTTCAACATGCGTTGAAAACAACATAAATCATCCTTAGCCCCTGTGAAGGTATATGAAGCAAAATGTCAAGCACTCTAGATGAACATATGTTTAAGTAATTGAGCCTTCAGGACGAGCTCTATTTCGAGCATATCGCTTGAACTTTCCAAAATATCTCTCAAACGGGTAAATCCACCTATATTGCATTGGTTCAGCAAACAATGCCTTATCTGGCAAATGAATAGTGAGGCACACCATAATATCGAAAAAGACAAGAGAGAAAATCATTTCGAGTTTACATAGAATAATGTGAATTTCCAAATAAAGTCGATGCAACATTGATAAGGTCAATGTATGTGCACATAATTCTTTGAAAAATAAGCTCAACTCTATAAATGCCCAATGTATATCTGGTTGTAAATACCCACCAATCACAACCGGCAGCAATCTCTGTATGAAAATATGACAATCATGGCTCTTCATTTCTGTGAATTTTCCTTCACTAATGTTGACACATCTTGCTAAATTCGAGGCATAACCATCTAGGAATTTAACCTCTGATAACCACACACACATAAAATTCTTCTCTCATTTAAATTTAACATGTAACATGCAAAATCTAGAAGTATGATTACTATTATGTTGTAAATGCAATTCTTTCCTTAGTCCAAGAAAAGCCAAATCCCTTCGCGCATTTGCAGTGTCCTTACATTTCCCTTCCGTATTCATCAATGTTCCTAACACACTATCACAGATATTTTTCTCAATATGCATGACTTTCAATTTATGTCTCAAACCCAAACCTATCTAATAAGGAAGCTAAAAGAAAATGCTTTTTTTTTCGTCCAATTTAGTTCATTGGGTGTATGTTTCCTTTTCTTTGATGCTTTACCAAACTGCACATTGTAGAGCATTAGTAATTGTTCAAGTAAATCCTGTCCTGTAAGGCTTTTAGGTTTTAGATGGTAGTCTTCTTTACCATTAAAATTCCTTTTCTTTTTTCTCCAACTGTACTCTGGTACCAACCAGCGATGATGAGACCTGTATAGCAATGTTTACGCCCATAGACCAACCATATGTTGTCTTTTTCAACATTACATGTAGGACATGCCATTTTTTCTTTTGTGTTCTACTAAAAAATATTGACGTATGCAAGGAAAGTCATTGATTGTCCAAAGCAACGTTGCATGTAGCCTAAATGTTTATGACTTGAATGAATCATATGTATCGATGCCCTTTTCCCATAATTCTTTCAACTTGGCCACTAAAGGACGTAAAAACACGTCGATATCATTTCCTAGTGCCTTGGGGCTAGGGATTAGTGAATACATAATGAAGTATGGATCTTTCATGCATAACTAAGGGGGCAAGTTGTCAGGCACAAGTAATACTGGCCAAATGTTGTACGATTTGCTCATGTTATTGAATGGGTTGAAACCATCACTAGCTAGTCCAAACCTGACATTACAAGCATTGTTGGAAAACCATGCATGTTCAGTATCAAATTCTTTCCATACCTTAGAATTAGCTGGGTGTCTCATACAACTTGGATCATCATTACGTTCTTCTACATGCCATCTCATGGCTTCTGCTGTCTTTTTTTGATGTAAATTGTCTTTGTAACCGAGTCTTCAAAGGAAAATTGCGCATTATTTTTTGAGGTATTCTCCTATTTTTACTTGTCTTTACCCATCTAGATACATTACATTTAGGGTATACATCTTTGTCTGTATTTTCCTTTCAGAACAAGATACAATCATTTGGGCATGCATGTATCTTCTTGTATGTAAAGCCCAATTCACGCTCCAAGTGGTGAGCCTCGTGATATGCATCAGGAAAAAGGGCATCAGGAATGCTGCTTTCAACAGCTTTATAATCATGTCAAACGACTTCACGGTCTAACCACTAACACACTTGATGTGAAGCAACTTGACTATAAATGATAGTTTCGAGAACTTTGCACACGATGGATAAAGTGGATGACGTACATCATCTAGCAACCCCTTGAATGTCCAAATTTTGGAGTATCAGAGGTTTGACCATTAGTATCTGCTTCATTACATGCTAAATTCCTAGCCTCATGATCCGTAAAGGATCCAACCTGGATGTCATCTAACATCTTGTCTACATTATCAATGTAGTCATCATTACCACTGTCTCCATCATCTCCCTTGTAGGACAAATGGGTAGGCAAAGATTCTTCCTCTCCATTAAATATCCATTCATTATAATTTGGATCAATCTTTGTTATGAACAAATGATCCTTGACCACACTAAATGGATGGAAAATCACATTTCGGTATCTTCTACATGGACACCTAATGCGATCACTTCTGGGTGCATGCGCTTGAGCTATAACAATGGATTGTTTAACGCCTTCACCATATTGGTTGGATTGCAATCTATCTTCGATATGAATAAAATGTTAGTAAATTTTTTCTTATGAATAAAATGTTCACAAAGAATAAGGTGTTTGTGCTTTATCAGAAAAAAGTAGACATCGTCATTGATGGACCATGCTATTGAAAATGAATCTGCACGACCTGAAGAGAAGTTACGTTAAGGATCGATTAGTCATTCCTAACTATAACATTTGCTATCAAAATAAGCGCCCTTAATTATCGAATTGGAGTGGTTAGTACCCAAACCTCTTCTAGTGGTTGATGGTGGAGAATGGATAATCCATTCATGTGGTACTGCACAAAGAAGCAATGACTTCATTCTCTCAGATAGTTCCAAAGAGGTGTAGAGCTGCAGCAGTTGAGATTGCTAAGAGCAAGGTCACAATGGATTTTGATGACAATCTTTTTGTATAATCTGCTATCCAAATTCATTGATAGTGTTAAATCTTTAGGTGCATGACTGATCATACAGTTCACAGTCAAGTTATTCTATTTTTTTTTTTTGTTTTTTAGCAAGAAGATGTTGAAGTACTTATTGTCTACAACCCTAAGTCTCGGAGGATATAGTAATTTATCTGTTAGTTATCATATATCTATTATTTATCATTTTTGTTGTATAATCTTTTTATGCCATAGTTGTCAATGGAAGCAATTATACTAAAACAGGACCAATGTATATTTGTAGAACAAAAATAGGATGAAAAAATAGGAGATAGTTCCACCATTTGACTTGACAAAAGTTAAGATAAATATAGTGAATTTGATTAGAACAAGAATGAGTGGAAACAATATACCATATTTGAAAACACTACAAACAAAGGGAAAATCGATACAATCTGTAATGATCCTCAAACTGATTCTAAACAATGTCTATGAAAAGTAGAGTGTACACCGTTGAGATGGTTGAAATCCATATAAATGTCACACTTGATATAACTACCACAAGTTATACTTTAAGCATTGTGATTGGGTTCTCAACTAGTTATAATGCTTGAGTTTACCCACTAGGGAATGAGGGAATGCATGTTAAGTCAAAGTGAAAAGAAAAAATCTATTGGTTTCATCATCTCCAAAATACAAATAGTATAATGTCACATTACATTGTGAAATACGAAAACTCAGGAAACGTAAGTATAACTATGTAGGCCTCGCCTCTTAACAATGGGTAGAAGAAAGTAATATAAAAAAACATGGTAAACCAAGATAGAAGATGATTAAAAATCTCATACTCCAATGCATTCGATTGCACAAAATGAAACATGATCCGTTTTCTGCACCATCATGATGGTTAAAACATATAAGAGCCAGTCGATATGAACTATCAACAAAATCTATAGTAATGTTTGATTTTAGGGTTCTGTGTCCTATTTCCTGTCTAACCTAGAAGGAAATGAGTGCTCTGTTTTTTTCATGGTGGATTGTACAAACTACACTACTTCAAAAACACCACAAAAGACAAATCCTAGAATGTAAATAAAAGGTGAAATACATTCTCAGCAAACCCCAATACTGAACACATCTTAACAACAAGTTTTGTAAAATTTGAGACAATAAAAAGGTCCAGTCAATGTATAGGATATCAAATAGAAAAACTACCTTGACAAAAAAATAGTATCGAATGAATGATATGGTAGCCCTTAAAGTTACACCAACAAATTCTGAAACAAACTACACTACTTTAGAAACACCACAAAAGGCAAATCCTAGGAGCACTATAATGCATTCTGCAAAGAGATGTGGTAGTTGTGGGATATAATGCATTCTGCAAGGAGTCATGGTGGTTTGGGGGATCAAGAACTTAGTTGTTGCCTATTGGAGAAGGGTTGCTACTAATCAGAATTGCTGCAAATGCCAAAAGTGTTGTCAGTGGCTATGGAATTGGGAAGAGTCAATGGGTTGTTAAGGTTGATAAATTCATAGGTAAAGAGCACGTTTTCAAAGTTAGATTTCCACAAGGAAAAGTGATTGAAGCTTAAAGCTTCCGTTTATTTGCTCCCTTGATTTGGTTGGCATAGGAGAAGACTCTTTGCCTCCATTTTCTTCCCACCAGAACTACTGGAGCATAAATTTAGCTGTATTACAGTGCATTAAGAGCCTATTCTTAAAAAGCTCTAAAATCCCCAATGTAAATAGCAAATTATAATACCCTTCTGAACTCTTGGTATCCTTTCCTTTCTTAAGTGGTCACTACAAATACTTGATTGCCGCAATTGATTTGAAGCCATGTAAGCAAAGAATTATCTTTTGGACAAGTCTAAGGTCTCTTTATGCAAGCTAATAGTTTAGGGTGCAATGGAAAAAAACGATGATAATTGTTCAGGTGTACAAAATATAATGAATCAAAATGTTGTTTTTCAAAGTCTTTCCAATCACCTGGCACTCTTAAAATTGCATGGGGCTCTAGTGGCAATGGGATATAATATACACAGCATTTTCAACAGAGGAGGTGATTTCATGTAAATTTATACATGCTAAATTTAGGGCCAATATCCATCATAGCTTTTAAGTCTAAACTTTGTTAAATGTCACTTCTATGCATTTGGTTAATTTTCGCCATCACTACTGCTTCCATTCATATTCTAACTTGACCAAATCATTGATGCGGTTAGGGTTCTATATATTGAAGGAGATCAAAACAGATCCAATCTGTGATTCTAGCACAAGCACATTTTTAACATCAAGTTTGATTTTGGCTCATCCTCTTTTGAAAATCCTAGTGGAAAAATTAACTCTGCTCATCCCTTGAATCTAAAGCCTCTCTTTATTTTCCCTTTTCATAATCTTAGTTTTTCCTGTTCTATTAGTGATACTGAAACATAACATTCATTAATTGCTTGTCATGGAAAAAGGCTATATGAATTTTAGGACCCTAATTCTCATATACTTATCATATTCTTTGTAATAAAGTCAAAATATTATAAACAAATATGTATATCTTTGCTCACATACAGAGTCTAGAAATTAAGAAATATGTCACTTGGAATTCTAGTATTTTATCCAAATACCCTTCACGTTCCCATCCCCAAGATTCGTAGCTAAAAGGAAGCTCCCACTAATGTATAAACTCCCACATGCAAAATCAGTTTGGCAGGATGGATACAATAATCCGTAGCAATGTTAAGAGATATATCCCACTCTTTAGATGGCCAATATTGAGTACATAAATTTGATGCTTCACTGCCACCAATTCTTGTACACAAAAGACTCACTTAAGCCCATCCCCCTCATTCTGAAAACCAATGGAGAGGAGGGAGGGAGAGATAGAGAGAGAGAGAGAGAGAGAGAGATTTGAGAATCCAGCATGCCCGTGACATTAAAAATAGAGTTTTGAGAGAGAGATTTACCTTTCTTGGCGTTGAATGTGGCGGCACCTAGCGGTAGTACTGACTACTGGACCTCGAAGAATGGCAAGAAATTCATGCTATTCTTGATTGGAAATAAAAAAAACTCCAATAACGGTGAGTGGAAAATTCAGAGGATTTTTAGAGAAATTGAGACAATGTTTGTACAATAGGGGAGTATGAAGTTAGTATCTCACCGTCGACGATTGAGAGATTTTACTCGGCTTAGTGCTTTTCGACTTTGAGGGCTCGTCTGTACTGTTATATTTAAATGAAGCCACCATCTAGTTTCGTCCCAAAATGAAGTTTGGTAAAGCTCAACGTGTAAAATAGGGAACCCTTTTGCCACAACAATTTTCTCTCTGTAATACACATTTTTCCCCACCATGTTTCACTTGCCACACGAGATTTGGTTGTAAAAGCTGAATGTTATTTTGACCCCTATGTTGAGTGGCAAAATCATGTTGTTTTCCACTAACGATGGTCTTGGAAATTAAACTCGTGGCAAAAGGGAGAATATGTTGTAGCATGGCCATCATGAGCCAACACGTATCCTATATATATATATATAATGTGTATCTCATAATATTAAATTTTATTCCCATAAATTGTGTGAACCTTAGCATTAAATATTGTGGGTAAAATATCAATGCATGATGTGAAATATTATGAGCAAGAGAAGTTAAATTTAGAAATAACCATTCTTACAACGACTCTTTTCGTGGCCCTCGGTTAATAATCAAGAATTATCGAAATTAGAGATTTTGACTAAATTTTTCTTTTAAACTTGCATTATAGAGCTTAAAATTTAAAATATTACGTTCCATCTTTTATCATCATTGTTATTAGGGTAATGTTTTGTATAAGCATTAAATATACAAGTCTCTTACAAAGTCTTAAGATTTATATGCGTAATATTACTCTTATTATTATTATTATTATTATTATAATTATAATTATTATATATCAATTGCTTAGATCAAAGTTATATATATATATATATAATATCACTACAAGAAATAGGTCATTTCCTAGCAATTTTATTTCTGTTGCAAAAGAAATTGCCGCAAGAAGATATTATTTGCAATGATTTTGAATTCGTCCCATGTTAAAATCGATCTTCATAAAAAACCAGGTGGTCCCCTAACTTAATTATTCGCAGCAATTTAATGGCTTTTAGCTGCGAAAAAAACATGGGAATATTAAATCACAAGTTGCAATGACATGAAATCGAAGGAAATGTATGGGCTCCAAAACTTTATTTCCCCCCCCCCCCCCCCCCCCCCCCCCCCCCCCGAGCCTTACCCATTTCGGCTTCATCTCCATTCTTCCCCACTTCCACGTTTTTCCCCAATTCGGCTACTTGGAATTAAATCCACCAACTTTATACACACGACTTCATCTCCATTTTCAAATACGCCCCAAAGCTTCTGCTCTAGCCTCCACCTCATTTTCCTTCCCCATAGAAGCTAGAGTCATCGTTTCCTTTTTGCCTTACCAAATCTGTGCCTCCATCTAGAAATGTTGGAGTGACTTCTTGTGGGATTTTCAAGTATCGGAGGGCGAGCATATTCCATTGAGACTCTTGGAGTGAATTCCTTTAGTGAACACAGGTATCGCTTGAACTAATTTCTCTATCTCTCCCCCTTCATATGTAGACTGGTTGCTTTACAACAATCGGTACAGTTTTCTTGTAGACTAATTTCTATCTGTTTGAGTCAGAAAGCTTGATTTGTTTGCACGAAAATGCCACCTTTATATCTACATTTTGTGTAGGTATTGATGTGGGTATTAGATGTTAGTAATTTTTGGGTGATATTTTAAATCTTCACACCACAGATTGATGGCTTTTTGCATGACATCCCTAATTTGTCAATCATCTTGGGGAAATACAATCATCACATTCAAAAAATAAAACGAAAATGAGCATACTTCCCACCCAGTTCAGAATTTATTGTAAAAAATAGATATTTTCTCAATACATTAAATAGTAATTAGTTGTTACTAAATTATAGAAAGCTGAAGTTTCTAGACCTAATTGTTTTTGGGTGTACCTGTTCTAATAACACAGTTTTGGATATTAATGTTCTGTGTTTCGGTAACCAAGAATTCCATCGGTAACCAAGGTCACGGCCTACAAACAGTTATAAAATCACTGAAGCAACATTACAAAGGAAAAAGTTTAATATAATGTAAAGCCATGGAGAATGCAAGATCCAGAAACTTACAGTTGGGTTCATGCGTGCAAGGCCATGGAAAAACAATGGAAGAGACAAGTTTCAATAATACTAATTAGTTTACTTATTCATAAATGCTATTTTTATGTGATTTTTATCACTTTTTTATTGATGAAAAGTGTCATTTTCCCTTCAACACTATTGATTTTATTTTATTTCTATATATTTTTCTTTATTTTTTTAGATTTAAAGGAATGAGAAGTGCAAAAGGAGAACATTTTGGTACAAAAGAAGAGACTACGGATCCAAATCGATGACAGTCAGCGATATTTGTAGAGAGCTGATGAGATTGGGGCGAGGAGCCTTATCCCATGGGTAGCAAAAAGATTTGTCTCTCCCAAAGGCAAGAAGACTTACCTCTCGGTAAACGAGGAAACTCACGACCAGAAGGCGCGGAAACTTGACGACAAAGCTCTAAGTAGTTAGATTGGGTGACTAGTCTAATGACTAACTAAAAAAACCAACTTAAATGACATCGTGGGTATCAACTAGAAAAGGCAAGATGAATCTTTCATCCCGATCGGGAGTCTTTCTACTCGGTAGGTGAGGAGAGGGCTGTGTGGTCTTTGTGATATCTACGCCCGTTCATTTATGACCTCCACGCCAATTATATTTAGCACACACGACATCTACTCGGTGGGATATTTCCTCCCAACTGGGATCAACCAGCTGCTAAACACCAAATCCGAGTTCAGCAATCAATCTATTGGTAACCAAATCCTCCAGAACTTCGCAATTCAAGCTGCATATTACTAAATCTTTTATTTTAGATAAGTCCTATATTCTTGGGATAATTTCCTTTCATGTTAACATCTATCTTTAGAAATTATTTTTCAGATTTTTAGAGATATGGAGTTATTAGTTGGAGATAATTTGATATTGTTCGAGAGAAAATATTGAATAGTTAGGGGATTTTTATCATCAACTTTAGATAATTGAGATTCTATAACAAGGAAGAATGAACTGTGTGGGATTTGCTAGGTGAAGTCAAATGCTCTAGATCTATTCTTATTATTTTTTTAAAAATCTTAATTTTAATGTTCTTTTCTTCAATTTAATTTAGATAAACCATTCTTCAAATTTTAGTTTTCCAAATAGTAATTAATTTAGCCAATTTCAATACTCAATAGCATAATTATTTTCTGTGGGTTCGATAACTGTTTTCTTTAAAACACTTTACTACTTGTTACGATTCTGTGCACTTGGAGATGTATTTTTTTGCGAATAAATTTTTGACGCTGTTGCCGGAAAGTAGTTATTTCTTATTGATATGATACCAGCTAGATTTTTACTACTTTGGATTTTATTTTTTTAAAAAATAAAAAAATAAACACATAATTTGATCTCGGTTTGATCTTTTTTTTTTTCAGGAATCAGAAGTGCATGCACCGATCTAAATCATTAGAGCATACACTTTTCAATCTCGAGATTGAAAGGACCTTACGTCAGATTAATGAAGAGAAAAAGAAAGAGGTCATCGCCTGTAAAGTTAATATGGCTGATTAGGAGCACAAGGTGTTAAGAGACTATGCGATGCCCTCGGTCAATGGGGCAACGTCTAGTATAAGGCGACTTGCTATACAAGCCAATAACTTCGAGATCAAGCCGACCATCATTCAAATGACCCAATAAACCGTCCAGTTTGGGGGGCTGTCACAATAGGATCCTAATGTCCATATTGCAAATTTCTTGAAAATTTGTGATACTTTTAAAACACAACGGAGTGACAGATGGTGCAATTCGATTGAGACTTATTCATTTTTTTTAGGGAAAAAGCAAAATTTTGGTTGAATTCTTTGCGGCCCGGCATCATCACCACCTGGGAGGAGTTGGCACAAAATTTTTTAGCAAACTATTTCCCTCCGGCCAAGACAGCGAAATTAAGGAATGATATTACTACTTTCGCCCATTTTGAGGGTGAATCATTGTATGAGGAGTGGGAGAGATACAAAGACTTATTGCGCAAGTGTCAACATCATGACCTCCCCGCCTTGCTTCAAGTACAGACATTCTACAATGGTTTGGGACCCAAAAATCGATATATGGTTGATGCGGCCGCTGGAGGAGCATTAATGAGTAAGACCCATGAAGTTACCTATGTACTTCTGGAAGAATTGGCATCCATAACTTTTTCATGGAGCAATAACCAAGGGCCAGTTAGACCACCTCAATAGTTTCCACAGGAAGAGAAGAAGCTGACACTTGAGGATATGTTCATGCAGTACATGCAAAAGACTGAAATGGTGATCCAAAACAACTCGACATCCATCCACAATCTTGAGGCGCAAATCGGTCAGCTCTCCAACATGATTATCGAGTGGATAACAAAGACTTTATTGAGCAACATTGTGACCAATCTGAAGGTGCATGTCAAAGCCATAGCATTGCGAAGTGGGCAGACATATGACAAGCCACAAGCAGTCACTATCGAGCAAGATGCAGAAGTCGAAAATGTGGAGATCGAGAAGAAGGAAACCGAGGATGAGGTGAATGAAACCGATTGTGAGGCGACCGACCAACAAGCTAAGAAGACTAGAGAGAATAAAGGGGCTGCAAAATTCAAGAAAATCAGGGAGTTTACTTCTGAAACTTATTCTTCTTCAATTTATGATCTACCAATTCCTTTTCCGCAAAGATTAAAGAAAAATAAAATTGATAATCAATTCTCTAAATTTCTGAGTATATTTAAGCAATTGCATATTAATATTCCTCTCATTGAAACCTTAGAGCAAATGCCTAAATATGCAAAATTTTTGAAGGATATATTATCAAACAAGCTGAAGTTAGAGGAGCATGATATTGTGATGCTAACCGAGGAGAGCAATGCAATTTTAAAAAAAGAGGCTGCTGCCTAAGTTGAAAAATCCGTGGAGTTTCACGATCCCTTGCACTATAGGAAATTCCTATTTTGATAAAGTTTTGTGTGACTTAGGGGTAAATATTAATCTAATGCCTCTCTCTGTTTTAAGGAAACTGGGTCTTGGAGAAGTAAAGCCGTCCACCATCTCTCTGTACTTGGTGAACAAATCTATCAAATACCCGAGAGGTCTCATTGAGGACGTACTGGTGAAAGTTGATAAGTTCATCTTCCTGCCAACTTCATTGTACTTGATATGGAGGAGGACGAGGAGATCCCTTTGATACTGGGTCGACCTTTCCTGGCGACAGAACTTTAATTGATGTCCAGAAAGGAAAACTCGTTTCGAGGGTTGGCGAGGAGTAGGTCACTTCTGATGTGTTTAAATCTATTGAACTCTCATCTGAGCTACATTCTTGTTTTCAAATAAGCGACCAAGACATGGTCAAGGCTGATGAGACTTATGGAACCAAATTTCCAAAACTCTCACTTGAGGTATGTCTTACTCTACATCTATTGAATCCAAAGATGAAGAAGTTAGGGAGTGTAAGAAATATTTGGAAGTTACACCATTCCTTTCTTTTTCAATAAAACTGAAAGTGGAAGAGCAAAACTCATCTCAGCTGACGTCGCCCAAGACTGAACTCAAGCCACTTCCATCAAATTTAAGGTACGCTTTCTTGGGCCAAGACTCTACTTTTTCAAATATTATTAACAGTTTATTGAGTGATGTAGATGAAGAGAAGTTGCTGAGAGTCTTACGAGAGCACAAAATGGCTTTGGGTTTGACCATCTCAGACATCAAAGGAATTCGTCCTTCAATTTGCAGATTTTAATGGAGGATAATTTTAAACCGATAGTCCAACCCTAGAGGAGATTGAATCCATCAATGCAAGAAGAAGTGTATAAAGAGGTATTGAAGTTTTTAGATGCCGAGATCATTTATCCAATCTCAAATAGTGCATGGGTAAGTCCAGTGCAAGTCGTCCCAAAGAAAGGAGGGATAAACATGATAAAAAAGAGAACAATGAACTCATACCGATGAGGACAGTCACGGGATGTTGAGTATGCGTAGACTATCGAAAACTGAATGATGCAATTCGAAAATGCCATTTTTCCTTACCATTTATTGATCAAATGCTAGAAAGACTTGCCGGCCACGCCTACTATTGTTTTTTAGATGGATATTCCGGGTACAATCAAATAGCCATTACACCCGAGGATCAAGAGAAGACCACTTTCACCTGTCCTTACGGTACTTTTGCATACAAGAGCATGCCTTTTGGTCTTTGCAATGCGCCAGTCACTTTTCAAACATGCATGATGTCCATTTTCTCAAAAATGGTGAAAAATTTTTTAGAAGTCTTCATGGATAACTTGGTTTTTGTCACTCTTTTGATAACTGCTTATATAATTTATTTTTGATTTTGCAGAGATGCAAGGAGACAAATCTTAATTTAAATTGTGAAAAATGTCACTTCATGGTCGAGGTGGGAATAATGCTTGGCCACCGCATTTCCTTCAAGGGAATTGGGGTCGACCAAGCAAAGATAGAAGCTATTGACAAACTCCCACCATTGACCAATGTGAAAGGCGTGAGGAGTTTCTTGGGTCACACCGGGTTCCATCGTCGCTTTATCGTGGATTTTTCCCAAATTACTAAACCTCTTGGCACTCTGTTGATTAAAGATACTCAGTTTGAATTTTCTGCTGAATGCTTGCATGCTTTTGAAACATTGAAAAAAAAAAAATTTCAGCACCTATTATTGTATCACCGGATTGGAATTTACTTTTTGAATTAATGTGTGATGCTAGCGATTATTCTATAGGAGTTGTTTTGGGGCAGAGAAAAGAAATTTTTTTTCATGTGATTTATTATGCAAGTCAGACCTTAACAAAAGTTCAATTGAATTATGCTACTACTGAAAAAGAATTGTTAGCAGTTGGGTTTGCCTTTGACTAATTTTGTTCTTATTTGATAGGTTCAAAGGTGGTCATCTACACCGATCACTCAGCTCTTAAAAACTTGTTGTCGAAGAGGGATGCCAAACCAAGACTGTTATGATGGATTCTGCTACTACAAGAGTTTGATTTGGAAATAAGAGATAAAAAAGGTAACAAGAATGTAGTTGCTGATCACTTATCTCGCCTTGAACTTAAAGAGGCGGCTGGCGAGGAGAATCTCCCACTTAATGAGACCTTCTTAGATGAGCAATTAATGACTATACAAGTTGTTCCATAATATGCCAATATGGTAAATTATTTGGTGTCCAAAATTCTCCCGATGAGATGACATATCAACAAAAGAAGAAGTTCTTCTCCGACTTGAAATACTATTTTTGGGAGGAACCTTTTCTATACCGGCAATCAGAAGATGTGTGTCCGAGGAGGAGATGGAGAGCATACTCAGACACTGCCACTCTTTGGAAGCAAGTGGCCACTTTGGTGGAGGAAAAACAACAGCAAAAGTTTACAATGTGGCTTTTATTGGCCAACTATTTTTAAATTTTTTTTTAATTTTGTTACTTTATGTGATCATTGTCAAAGGGTTGGCAACATTTCTAGGAAACATGAGATGCCTTTAAACAATATTTTAGTGATTGAATAATTTGATATTTAGGGTATAGATTTCATGGGTCATTTTCCATCCTCATATTCTAATAAATTTATTCTGGTAGCTGTAGATTATGTCTCCAAATGGGTGGAAGCGGTCAGATGCGAGGGTCATGGTGAATTTCCTGCAGAAGAACATATTTTCCTGATTTGGCACTCCGAGGGCTATAATTAGTGATGGCGGAAAGCATTTTTTCAATCGTCAATTTGAAGCACTACTGACTAAGTATGGAGTTATCCATCACGTGATGACACCATACCATCCTCAAACGAGCGGCCAAGTCGAGGAGTCTAATTGGGAGTTGAAGCGCATACTAGAGAAGACCGTGAGTGTCTCTCAGATAGACTGGGCGAGAAGGTTAGATGATGTGCTATGCGCCTATTGGACATCATTCAAAACACCGATCGGGAGGTCACCTTATCGGCTCTTTTATGGAAAAGCTTGCCATCTACCCGTGGAGCTAGAACACAGAGCCTATTGGGCGACGAGGACACTGAACTTTGATTTAAAAGTGGCTGGCGAGAAGAGAATACTGCAGATCAGCGAGATGGATGAGTTCCGCAATGATGCTTATGAGAATGCTCTGATTTATAAAGATAAAACTAAAAGATGCCATGATAAGCATATTCTAAGAAGGAAATTCAAAGTCGGGTAGAAAGTTCTATTATTTAACTTAAGACTTCGACTCTTTCCAGGAAATCTGCGCTCTCGATGGCTGGGACCATTTGTGGTGACCCGTGTTTTTTACCTATGGGGCGGTTGAAGTCCATCACGAGACAAAAGACACATTTAAAATAAATGGATAGAGATTGAAACCCTATATGGATGGAGACTTTAACTCAGAAAAGTGCTTCATCGATCTCACTAGTAATAAATGATGAGCGGACAATGTCTAGTTACAGAGTTCAAATAAAGTGCTTTTGGGAGGCAACTCAAGTTTTTTTTTTTTTTTTGCTTAATATTATTCATTTTCTTTCATTTGCAGAAATGAAGAGGCGAGGAGATCTCCAAGAAGTACACGGCTGTGCCTTCAAGGAAAATATTCAAATGACCGAACTAGACAAAATTAGGGGAGCATGTCTTACCTTCTCCCATTCTCTGCTTTAGTTTCCCTTCATTTTTTTCATTGAGGACAATGTGATATTTAAGTTTGGGGGAAAATTATATTATTTTCTTATTTTCTAAAAAATAAATAAAAAATAAAAAAAATAAAAATGATGATGATAAAAACAACATGGTTTGATGAATAAAAAGCCTATGATAAGAATATGATTGAAATTGATTATAATCTTTAGGAAAAATCCTCATCACTTAAGTCTAGTTGTTAATTTTTTACTTGATCTTATTTAATTTGATATTTTCTATGTTCAATGAATGCTTCTTATGATCATTAATTGTTTTGAGTACCTAGAGAAATTTTATGTGAATTTATATGATCTCAGCTTACTCTAGAACTTGTTTGATTACACGTGAGGTGAAATCCTAGACAAAATATTACTGAAAAAATGATTAAGGCATTTTTAGACCGATTGAGCCTTTTAAGCTTACTTGTTTATTCTCTTTATCTCTAGTCATCCATTTGAGTTTTATTGAAATATATTTTGGCCTCATATTTTTCTTTCTTGTAAATCTCATATTCCCTACCCTATTTGAGCTTAAACACTGATTTCCTTATCTTTCAAGAGAACTAGGCTTACACAAAGTAACAAACTCACAAGAGCATGAAAGGCAAGAAAGGTAGAAGGTCTACAAGTAAAGTAATAATAGCAATATCATCAAAATCAAAAGTTTGGGAGTGTGAAAATTCAACTTGTCTACTGTGTGGTCCACAAGAAAAGGCTAACGAGAGTCATCCAAAAAGACAATCGACATAGAATGGAATATTTCCACCAAAAGAAAAAATAAAAAAAAAAGAGATGTCTGACCTACCGAATAGAGGGGTAAAGAGAGAGATACTTGAAAGACAATTGTAATACCTCGTCTAAAAAACTCCTTAGGACTTCACCTTAGTAATCTTAATCCCAGTTAATTAGGAGTTGAGCTATTCTTGAATAAGAATAATTTGGATATTTGAGTTGGCAAGAGGATCTTATACTTTGGATTTAGAAGAATTATTAGAAGATTTTAGTGCAATAGAAATTTTTGAGGAAAAATGAGAACTTTGGAGCTAGATATTATTTGGAGAATTCTTAGTGCTTATTTAATTTTGAGGATCAATGCCAAGAGACCCATAAGGGAATGACACATGGTTGGATGGTTGACACATTAATGAGATTATCTAAAATGGAAGTGACATGCGTCTTGATTGGTGGAGCTCGGAAGGTTTTGGTCGCCATCGGATTGATTGAGGAACTCGAATTTAGTAGTCAGCAGCATATTGATCTCTGCTGGAAAGAATTATCCCACCGGGTAGATGCTGTGTGCACTAAAAATGAGCGAGCGTGGAGATCACTAATGAATGGGCGTGGAGGTCACGAAAACTACACGGTCCTCTTCTCGGCTACCGAGTGGAAAGACTCCTGACCAGGATGAAAGAATCTTCTCGCCTACCAAGTAGAAAGACTCTTGATTGGGATAAAAGACTCATCTCGGCTACTGAGTGGGAAGACTCCCGACCAGGATGAAAGACTCATTTTGCTTTTTCTAGTTGTTGCCCGCAATGTCGTTTAGGTTGGATTTTAAGGTTGGTCGGTTAGACTAGTCGCCCCAGTCTTCTTACCCAGGAGGTAAGAATATATTGGCACCAAGTTTTCTTGCCCAAAACCTTGTCGCCAAGTCTTCACGCCCAGATCTTCACCTTCTAGTCATGAATCTCCTCGTCTACTGAGAGGTAAGCCTTCTTGCCTTCGGTGAGAGAAATCTCTTTGTTACCCATGGGACAAGGCTCCTAGGCCAAATCTCATCGACTCCCTATAGTTCTCGCTACCTCTCATCGATTAGGACGAAAATCACATTATCACCCCACAACCTAGCCACCATTGTAAGACCATTGTAGACACAATAGGGAAGAAATCAAGGTGGGTTTAGGCTACTATTCCCCTACTCAAAAGGATGCAAATTGTAGAAGGCCATCTGGGATTTCAGCAGGACGCCTCCATCCCATCACCTTGTTTTGAGCTGCACCTTCATGATGGTTCAAAAGGGGTTAGTCAAAACAATAATCAAAATTTGCCAAGGGAAAAACTAGTTGAACCCGTTAACGCCCCTGGGTGGTTTTGTTTTTTTGTTTCCTCCCCTCTCCTCTGCCCCATGACTTGGCCAGCCCCATAGGAGTAATGTAGCAACCATAAGAGTGAAATCATGGTGATATAGGACACTGTTTTTACCTGCACAAGTTGACATAGGCGCTAGAGTGCAAATCTGGAAAATTCATATTCAAACGCCTTATTCCATCATTTCCCTTGACCAAAGCCAACGTCCCCTCCCCTTTGGCTGCCTATAAAAGGTCCCTTCACCCTTTCATTTTCTCCACACCTCAGGTCCAAACTTTCTCTTGAGCCTTGAAGAGCATTTCCCCCTCTTTGGAAATCAAAAGAGTAAAACCGAGTGAGTTTTTGGTGAGTTCTTGAGTGCTCTTATGTAAAGCTATCTGGAGTTCTTGGAAGGTTACGAAATTTGTAATTCTTCTTGCTTTTGATCTTGATTAGCATGTCAAGCTTTGGTTCCATGTATTGGTATGAAATTTGGATAAGTTTTGGGAAGGTTATCATGCTTAAATCAAAACCGGCTCTATTAAGGGATGGTTTGGATAATTAAATGTTTTTAAATTGGAATTTAGCTATGGCATGTTTTAAGTATGATTTGATATGATTATGGAACATTTAAATTGTGGTTAAAGCATGCCATGGTAGGTTTCGAATCTATCTTGTTTTGATCATCTAGTATGAATCAGTCTTTGATGAAGTAGAGATTGAGGATATCTTAGCCATGATTAAGTGTTAGGATGAACTCTATTATCCAAGAATTAGTCTTCAATGATGTTAGTGATAATTTGTGATCGAATAACATCTCATATGCATGCAGTCATATGGACCAATAGTTGAAAATACACTTAGGCATCAACTAGAGTGCATGCCATGGGTTGGGGCCATTTGGGCAAGTTCCGTGGGCAGTGATATCTGAAGAAAGCCGATGAGATTGGGGCGATGAGTCTTGCCCCGTGGGTAGCAAAGAGATTTCTCTTACCCAAAGGTGAGAAGACTTACCTCTCGATAGGCGAGGAAACTTGCAACAGAAGGTGCGAAGACTTGGCAACAAGACTCTAGGTGGTTAGATTGGGCGACTAGTCTAATGACCAGCTTAAAAGACCAACCAAAATGACATTGTGGGCAACAACTAGAAAAGGTGAGAGAAAACTTTCATCTCGATCGGGAGTCTTTCTACTCAGTAGGTGAGGAGAGGGCCGTGTGGTATTTGTGACCCCCATGCCCGTTCATTTGTGATCTCCATGCCAATTATATTTAGTACACACGACATCTACTCTGTCGGATATTTCCTCCCGATCGGGATCAACTAGCTGCTAACCACCAAATCTGATTTAGCAATCAACCTGTTGGCAACCAAATCCTCTCGAACTTTCAATTCAAGCCGCATATCACCAAATCTTCCATTTTAGATAATTCCTATATTTTTGGGATAATTTCCTTTTATGTTAACATCTATCTTTAAAAATTATTTTCCAGATTTTTAGGCAAGATTGTAGCTGCAGTTATCTTATTTCCATATTTGAATTTTAACATATATTTAATCTCGACTTGTGGGATGAATATGGGGTTCGATTTCTAAATCAGAGATTGAGAGTTTATAGTTTTTATTCTTGAAGTGTGCTTTCGAGAAGGCAAGTCTGGGGGAGTAGAGGCGAGAGTTGAATGCTTCATCAACCGACTTCAACAAAGAACACCAGTTTTATTCTTTTTCTTTTCAATTTCATTATTAACTAATTCTATTTTCTAAAGTTTTGATGTAGCCTAGCACTGAACATACAATTTATATTCCAAGTTATTTTATTTTCAATATTTTCATGATTGAGTGTTTATTCCTTATTTTTAATGCTTACAATTTTGTAGCTAATTATTGTTCGATCTTTTGGATTGCAATGAGACCGAGGTGATTTACAATTAAAGCTCTAGGATAAAACACCATTAGTTGAGCGAAAGCAGAGATACTTTACCGCGACTAGTTTGATTTTCAAGAAAAATTTAAAGAACTTAATGAGTGTCCAATTAGTTAAATTCAGATAGAGATATGGAGTTATTAGTTGGAGATATTTTTGATATTGTTCGAAAGAAAATATTGAATAGTAAAGGAATTTTTATCATCAATTTGGGATAATTGGAATTATATAACAAGGAAGAATAAACTGTGTGAGATTTGCTAGGTGAAGTCAAATGCTCTAGATTTATTCTTATTAGTTTTTTTAAAATCTTAATTTTAATGTTCTTTTCTTCAGTTTAATTTAGATAAACCATTCTTCAAATTTTGGTTTTTCAAATAGTAATTAATTTAGTCAATTTCAAAACTTAATAGCATAATTATTCCATGTGGGTTCGATGACCATTTTCTTTAAAACACTTTTCTACTTGTTAGGGTTCTGTGCACTTGCAGATATATTTTTATGCGAACACTTATCATTGGTAACCACAAAATTAAAGGTCACGAAAGTTAAATGGGAGAATTCAGTATAATACATACAAGTTTTTTGTTAATTTTGCATTATTTTTTCCACCAATTCCTCCCATTGCCATTGATGGAGCCCCCACCTTCAACTACAAATTTTTGAATATTTTAAAAAACAAGCCAATGTCGTGTGTCTTTTGCATAATCCGATCTATGAGAAGAAGCTTTGAATGTTTAGTAGACCTAGTAAAAAAATATAAACAAAGACTCATTAATTTCCACAAGAAAAATAATATGTTAATTAATAGCAGTAGATATTTTGCATATTATAACCTTTTGTATGTACTTTATTGGTATAAATTGCAAAAAGAGATCAGATTCTGGGCTTGAAACTACTTATATGTTCTAATTTTGTTTTTTAAAATACTTACATGTTTTCTTTGATCTAGAAGTACTACTACATCTTTTTTTTAATAAGTTAAAAATTTAATTAAACACAATGTAATAGGCGCAACCCTAGTACACATGACGTATACAAAAGAAACACCTAGTTACATTTTAATACTAGAAAAGAGAAGACAAGAATTCGTTTAAAGCCCCTCCCTTGAGTACAATAGCAGAGAACCATCTAAGCAAAGTGCTTATAAAAAACTTCTAAAATTCATCTACATTGTGTTCCCTATCATTAAAGCACCTCTTATTCTTTCCAACCAAATACACCACATAATATACAAAGGCATAATTTTCCTTGCGGTTGCCACTTGAGAACATGTATGTGTTTGAAAGTTGGTCCAGCTTACTAGAAGGTCGATCAATGATTTTGGCATAACCCAGCTTAGTCCAAACCTTCCAAACACTCCATCCCACAACACTTCAGCCATTTCACAATGGAGTAGATGGTTCACTGACTCTGCTTCTTTCCTGCACATAAAGGACCAATCCAAAACAATCATTCCATGCTTCCTCAAGTTATCTGTAGTCTGAATATTCCCTATTGCTGTTGTCCATACCAAAAAAGCCACCCTTGTTAGAACACGAGCCTTCCAAATCCTCTTCTAAGGAAAGCAAATATGGTACTGATTTAGTATCACCTTATAATATGACCGAACTGTAAACTTTTTAGAGGTTATTTGTCTCTAGCATAGTTGATCCCTGCCTTATTTTCTTATCTCTACTGAGTACAAAAATATGAAAAAATTAATAACCTCCTATACTTCCCAATCCTGGGTAGATCTAGAGAAACTTACATCCCAAAGCACCATTCCATTGATTATACATCAACTCTGAAACTGAAGCTTACTGATTAGTCGCCAATCTGAAGACAGTTGGATAAGCTCTAGACAACTCAATATCCCCACACCAATCCTCAAACCAAAATTTGATTTTTGAACCATCACCAATCATAAAGTTAACTTATTTCAAGAAACAGCCCCAACCTTTCCTAACAAACTTCCATAGACTCGCTCCATACGAACCCCTACAATCTTTGGTGCACCAACCTTCCCAATCACTACCATATTTTTGATCGATCACCCCCCTCCACAATGCTTCCTCTTCCCCATGATATCTTCATAGCAACTTCCTTAACAATGCCTTATTAAAACTACATAAGCTATGAACACCCAAACCTCCATCAACAATTGGGCAGCAAACTTTTTTCCAACTCACTAGTGGAGTTTTAGTGTCCTCTCCCATGCATCCCCACAAAATTCTCTATACAAATTTTCGATACGATTGGCCACGACAACTAGTGAAGGGAATAAAAAAAGGAAGTAGGTATGAATATTAGAAAGAGTACTCTTTATAAGAGTAATTCTACCCCTTTTGGATAAATAAGTCCTTTTCCATGCTGCCAACTTCCTCTCTATCTTCTTGACCACCCCATCCCACATATGTTTGGTCTTAAAAGATGCCCCTAGCGATAGTTTCAAGCATTTTATGGGTAGAAAAGCAACTTGTTTTTTGTAATCTGTTGTGAACCTTTTTTTTTATACATACATGCATACATCCATATATATGTAAATATATATATATATATATATATGTGTGTGTATGTATGTATGTATTTATGTGGCTATTGATGTATGTTAAGAATGTTTATGGTACCAAGCTTTTGAATTTTGTACCGCACTGGCCGATACGATCAAAATATTTCGTTTCCATAGCATAGACGATATAAGTAAGTCTGTTGTTTCATATCGGCCTAAATACCAGCCGTACTGGGGTGTTTCGGCCTGTATGCTGGAATTTTGAAATTCAAAATTCTGAATGGATTTATGGGCCTATGGCATTTTTGTAATTTAAGTAAAAGTAAGGGGCATTTATGGCATTTAAGTCTTTAGGCCTTAGGATTTTTTTCTTTTCTTCTTTGGTCGGGATCTCGTCGACTTCTTCAAAGTTCAAAGTTCAAAGTTCAAACTTCTACTTCTTTTCTTCTTTTCTTTTCTTCTTCAAACTTCAACTTCTTTTTATCTTCCTTTTTTCTTTTCGCCTACGTAGTATGCACTACACACCAGCAACTCAAGCTGATTATTTTTGGATTTTCCTGAAGGTATGCATTGTCGGATATTCCTCTAATTTTTGTTCCATTCCTCTGTTGATTATTTCCTATGTCTGGACTCTGATTTTCGAAATGTTATGGACCAATTAATGAAAACACCAATTAATGTTAAGGACCCCGGTCAAGTCCCTAAACACTATGTTCACCATGGCTAGGATCTCTTTGAAATGATCGAATGCTCGTTCATCTCTTGCTTGATTCTCGAATGAAGGTGGAAAAGGTGGCAACTTTGGTATGGTGAGGTTATCTATTTAGGCTAGAATGAGTGTATGGAATGATGGAAAAAAGTGGCTAAGTGTATGGGTTGCTAGGGTTGAAAGTGGTGCATGACACTAATGTGGATTAGGGTTGGCGCCACTTTGGGGTTTAGGTTTACGGTTTGGAAGATGGAAGATAGGGTTTAGGAATTAGGGTTTGGAGGTGGGCGGCTAGGGTTGGCCGAATGGTTGGTTGAGAGATTTTAGGAAAGTTTCCTAAAATCTTGGAAGTTTGACTTGGAGAGTGTATGGCTGGTTATGGGTAGGATAAGATCAATTAGGGTTTCCAAATTATGGAAACACTAATATGAACAGAGTGGTGGGTGGCTAGGTCAAATTCAAATTAGGCAAGTGATGGCCGAAATTTGCATGTGACCTATTTTGGTAAGTATGGTTCGGCTAGGGCAAATGGATGAAAGAAACAATTTATGGAGGGTTTGACAAACAATTGGGTTGGCCGAAAATAGGGTTTGGATGGATTGAAAACCAATGTGATGAAGAACAATAAGAACACAATGAAGAACACTCAAGATCAAAGTAAAAATACTTATGAACTTGAATGAATAAAAGGTAACAATTCAACACTTGATTCCCGGATTGCACAAGAATTGAATAAATCTCGTATACTGATAAATAATCAAGAACAAAGATAAATCAACTTAGATTCACAAATTGCACCAAGTTGATAGAACAAGATAAATGAATTACTCCAATTCAATGAATTGCATGGAGTGATCCTCTCTTTGGGATTCATGAATTGCACCCAAAAACCCCAAGTGCAAAGCACCGTTTATGATATCTCAAACAATAGTTCTCACTCTAGTAAATTTGTCAAAAGATTCTAAAACAAATGAAAGTTGTCCTATTTATAAGCAAAACAAGTTGGAAACCCCCAATAGGTCCATTGGAAATAAATAAAATAAATGAAATAAATAAAGATAGTGGCATGGACCACATGGCCGTGGCATGCATGAGCCCATGGTCGACTAAGATGGTGCGTGGTGGTCTTCGGTCTAGTCCATAGCTAGGTGGTATGACATGGCTAGCTGTTGGGCATAGCATGCTGCCATGCAAGGGCCGGCTGGTGGGCATGGCCTGGTGCCATGTTCGGCCTGCTAATGGTTAGCTATGTGTGCGTGCTACAAGGCATGGGCTGGAGCCATGGGCTGGATGGCATGCCACTGGCCTGCTCTGCAAGGCATGGGCTGGGGCTATGCGTTGGATTTACTAACCTCGCTGGCGTGCGGTTTGGGGCCGTGGCCATGTGCGTGTGCCTGGTGGGCGTGCGCATAGCCTTGCTGTTGTGCGTGCGTGCGCACAGGTGTGCGCATGGGCCTTCCATGCACGGGCATGCACAGGGCCCTGCAACCAAGGTGAATGCACATGGCCGTGCGCATGCCTGACTGTGTGCTGTGCATTATGTTTATTGGGAGAAATTGACTAATAGGTTAATTCGTGTTTTGATTTTTGATTCTTTGAATCCATTTGATAAATTATGTTAGTTTATTTTGAGGCCTAGCTAGTTGTATGGATATGCCTTTGTGTGCATTCTGGAATCTGGATTAATGTGCTACGGTCTATCCATATGGAATTTTAATTAAACATAGCAATAATGATCAATAGAAAAGAAAACAGGGAATGATTACCCACTCCTTCCCTATCTATAAAACAAAAAATAAAACAAATGTTTCACAATTTTCTTTTTCTTGCTTGCTTAACAATCTGAATTTTGAAGTTCCCAGAAAATTCCTCCAAAAAAGAGATTCTACTCATCACCAATAGTTTTACTGTTTTACATGCAACTGTTAAGTGTTGAACACTTGAATTTAAATAAATGTTGAATTATAAATTATTATATAGAAGTATAAAAATGTCTAGTTGTCAATCAACCAGTGCTACATCTACAGCATTTACTCCTGCGAGATCAGAAGATCCAGCATGGGCCCATGCACATATAGTGCCAGGGGCAAGAAATAATACTAAATGTGTCTACTGTAATAAACTAATTAGAGGTGGTGGAATCACTCGGTTGAAGTATCATCTAGCTGAGATTCTAGGTAATGTAGAAGCATGTAAAAAGATATTTGATGATGTAAAATGGCAAATGAAGGAGCTGCTTAATGAAATGAAAAAAGTAAAGAGAAGAAAAGAAAAATAAACTCAGAGATTGGAGGCCACGTAAATTTAACATTTGATGATAATGATATTGATGATAATATTGAGGGATACTATTAGGATTCAAAAAGCAAGGGGAAGGAAAAAGAATGTGGAAGTGGAAAGTCAGTGGGGGATTGAGTAGATTTTTTGTCCCAAGAATAACTCTTGGGTCTCAACCTTCCATTAAGAGTGCAATGTGTTTGAAGGAGATGATTGACAAAGCAAAGATGGATGTAGCACACTGGTGGTATGATGCTAATCTATCTTTCAATGCAACTCAATCCAAGTTTTATCAACCAGCTATAAATGCCATTGCTTCCATCGGGCCAGGATTCAAAGGTTCTTCTTTATATGACTTGAGAGGAAATTTGTTAAAGAATTCTGTGAATGAGGTTCAAAATTATTTACAAAAAATTAAAAATACTTGGAATGAGATTGGTTATTCAGTAATGGTAGATGGTTGGACAAACCAGAGGTAACAACCAATAATCAATTTTCCAGTTTATTGCCCAAAAGGTGCAATGTTCTTGAAGTCTATTAATACGTCATGCCTTAGAAAAGATTCTGAAATATTATTTAACATCTTTGATGAAGTAGTTCAAGAAGTTGGAGTTGAGAATCTTGTAGTTCATAATGGACAATGATGCAAATTATAAAACTGTAGGAAAAAAGTTATAGCAGAAGTATAGCTCTTTTACTGGTCTCCTTGTGCAGCTCATTGTATAGATTTGATGTTGGAGAATTTTTCTGATCCTAGGAATTTTCCTATTATTGATGAAAATATAAAAAATGCAAGAAAGATAATGAAGTTCATCTATAATCATGCTTGAGTTTTGGCTTGATGAGAAAATACTTTACCAAAGGTCGTGATTCATGTCGTCCTACAGTCACAAGGTTTGCGACAAATTTTTTAAGCATCGAATGCTTACTTTTGTTTAAGAAATAGCTTAAACAAATATTTGCTTGTGATAAATGGATTGCATCAGTTCATTCTAAAAAAAACGTAAGGAATGAGATAGTCGAGATTATTCTAGAAGATAGAGAGTTTTGGGCTCAATGTCAATTTATTGTGAAAGTTAGTGAACCTTTGGTTTGAGCTCTACGACTTGTTGACGGGAAAGAGAAGCCTGCAATGGGATACTTGTATGATACAATGGAAAGAGCCAAAAAGAACATAAAAGCGAGATGCAATAACAAAGTTACTGTATTCAGTCTATTCATTAAGATCATTGATGCTAGGTGGGATAAGCAGCTTCACAGTCCATTACATGTGGCGGGTTGTTTTCTTAACCCTGCAATTTACTAACCCTTGCTTTAAAAATAAAAATGATGTTGTAAAAGGGTTTATGGCTTGTGTTATGAGAATGAAACTTGATCTCGATAATCAAGACAATATCATTAAAGAACTTGAATTGTATAAGAATGCAAAAGGTGATTTTGGACATTCTTTAGCAATCCACCAATGTGACAAAATTAATCCAGGTATTATTATTTATCAATATCATTTGTTAAATAGTGTCAATTTGTACTTTTTTTTTGCTTTATTTTTTTATTTGCATTTAATTTAGAATTTATAATTGCAATATTGCTATAGATGCATGGTGGACTAATTTTGGTCACGAGGTTCCAACGCTTCAAAAGTTTGTAGTTCGAGTACTAAGTTAATATTGTAGAGTAACTGGATGTGAAAGAAATTGGAGCACATTTGAGTTTATTCATTCATAGAAGAAAAATAGATTAGAGCATAAACGTTTGAATGATTTAGTATTTGTTTGTTATAACTTGAAGCTGCAAGAGGTAAATTTTTTCAATACAAATGTTTTTTACTGTTGAAAAATATGTAACATTTTCACTTATGTTTGACATTTATTTTGACATGAACATAAAAAAAGGTAGATATGCTTTGGATCCAATCAATTTTGAAAACATTGACTTGACGGAAGAATGGGTGGGTGAAGACTCTGAGCTTATTAATGGAGAAGACTTGGATTGGACAAGTATTAAGGAGCCATTAAGCTCACTAAATTTGGAAGACGGTGATGATGGTGGTGACGTTGATGAAAATATTATGAATAATATTTCGAACGTTGATTTTTTTTTTTTATGAAGATGAGTGATTTTATTTTAATAGTTGGCATGAGAACTTATTTAGTTTTACAAGTATGTGTGTTGTTAAAATTTAAGACTTGTATTGAGAAGTTTGACTTATTTTATTGTTATTTTGGAATATAGTTTGTGCGTATATATATAATTTATTCATATATATACTATTCCAAAACGGTACACAAAATGATATCAGTACTGAAATATTTATTCAAAACAATAAACGAAACGATATCAATACTGAAATATTTTGTCCTAATTGTTTGACCTAAGCGGTATTTAAAACTTTGGTATGTACTACTTGGCTTGACAGTTTGCCGGCTTTTCATCCCTGAAAGTCAAGCAACTTATAGGTCCAGCTTTTTCCTTCAAAATATGGATAAATGTGATTATCGTGCAGTATGTTGGTGTGTTGCGCAGTAGGTGCTTTTAGGAAATTTTGGTTGTTTTTTTTTTTTTTCTGAGCTAACTGGGCTTACAACTTGCTCTATGGGATTTTTTTGAGTAATTTTAATTTGTTTGCTCATTTTTTAGTTTTTTTCTTCTTTTTTTCATTTTATATTGTTATTGTAACTTGCACTCAAATTTGTAAACTAAAACGTACGCAGACATCTACGTGTTAGACCATAAATCTTATCTAATTTAAATAGGTATGTTTATTAAAATTATTATTTTTTATATATTTTTTTAATATAATGTCATACATGCATACACAACTTCTTTACTAACATAAACTAAAGTGTGCTTGCCCAAATCATCGTCTACTGTAAATCTGCTTAAACTTTTTTCTTGAAGTTGAAAATGGTATTTTTTCCATTGCTTTTGGCCAGAGTTGTGTGCTGCTTTATGTCATGTCTCATATTTGTCCCCCTTTTTCTTTGTTGGATTGTTTGACGTGATTTGTCTTAAAAGCTCTTGCATGCATAGACTAATCTGTTATTACCTTTTTTGTTTGTGCTGTTTACTATCTTTTAAATATTATGTTCTATTGGTTGGGTTGCTATTAATTGCAAATATTAAAATCTTAAATACTCCGTGTGCTTATGATGGACTCTTCCACATATTTACTATTAAGATAGAGAATTAATGATGTCATTAAAAATTTATTATAATCAGATTTCTCTTTGTAGCACTATGTATCACACATCCTCTAGAGGTTTTGATGTGGCATTTTTGTAGCATTTTGATAATACTTAGATGTTTTCTGGCCAATTCTTGTATTAGATTGCCAATGACTTATAATGCAAAGCTTATTATATTAAACATTTTTCATGTATCATATCAATATTTTAGATACTGGAATAGTTACACAATTATGATAAGTTGCAGATATATGGAGCTAAGAACATGCATATGTCTTGCACATGTAGTTTCCACTAGAGTTCACTCCTAAAACCCCAGAGGTAGAAAGTATATATGAACTAACATTTTTAATCTATATAAGTAGAAAGTATATATTCAAGATTATATTACATAGATTTGATCTTAAGTCCACTAGGGTTCATAGATGATATGTATCTAGGACTTCATATTTTTCTATATAAAAAATACAACACTTTCAATAGAGCACAGGTGTCTTGCACATTGAGTCTACCTAGCGTGTGTGTGTGTATATATATGTAAGGTGCCAAATCAGAGAGCAATGGAATCGGTAGAAGTAACACAACAACCTTACTCACTCTCACAAACAGAATGTAAAATCAAGAATCACTTCTTATTGATCCTTGCCAAGGGTTTTCGAGGAACCCTAAACCTCCTTACAAGAAATGAAGAAATTTTTATCAAAACAGTTCAGAGTTCTACACTGCTATTACACTGCTATTTATAAGACGAAGAGGATGAATTAAACGTCTTCGTAGAGGCCTAATTTACACTTCCAGGCCGTTATTTCTGTTACAAACAATACGCACCGTTTTACTTATTGACAAAACACACCATTTCATATGCTTATTTCCTCTCGATGCCAACTGCAACACCAACTTACTGCTTTCAGCAGCTACTCCAACTTCTGCTCCTTACATTCTCCACCCCTATAAGGACC
This sequence comes from Cyclocarya paliurus, assembly GCA_029856935.1. NCBI lineage: Eukaryota > Viridiplantae > Streptophyta > Magnoliopsida > Fagales > Juglandaceae > Cyclocarya > Cyclocarya paliurus. The sequence goes on from JARVXP010000339.1 coordinate 224,512, forward strand.
TTGTCCACAAGGGCCTCACATTCCCCCCCCCCCCTCTCTCTCTCAAAGGACCTTGTCTACAAGGTGTGGATATAGGTTCTTCAGCTTCCACAAAATTTCCCAAGAACTATCTTCAATTGGTGCACCAACCCACTTGACAAGTACCTCGGTTACAGCTTGATTCCCTACATGCTTCATCCTCCTTTCCAGGATTACTTCAGGCTCAGGCTGTACTCTCCCGTGGACATCAACTGGAGGAGGACTGGCAAAGGAGAAACACCCAGACCCAGCTTCTTTTTGAGACAAGAAACATGGAAAACATGATGGATCTTAGATGAACTAGGCAAGTCCAACCTGTATGCCACAGATCCAATTTGTTCTAGCACCTGAAATGGACCAAAAAATCTTGGAGACAACTTCAAATTGTGCCTTAAAGCCACTGTCTTTTGCCTATAGGGTTGAAGTCTTAAGAAAACCCCATCCCCAACCTGAAATTCCCTCTCAGTCCTCTTGGCATTAGCAAAGAACTTCATTCGATGTTGAGTTTTTTGGATATTTTCTTTCAACAAAGATAAGAGCTCATCTCTAGATCTCAACTGCTGGTCCACAGCTGCATTAGAAGTTGTTCCAGGCACATAAGTTAGCAGCTTAGGAGGAGCATAACCATAGAGTGCTTCAAAGGGAGACATTCCAATTGAAGAATGGGGTGTTGTATTGTAACACCATTCTGCCATAGACAACCAATTACTCCAGTCCTTGAGCTTGTCACTAGCATAACATCTCAAGTAGCCTTCCACATTCCTGTTTAAGTTCTCAGTTTGCCCATCATATTGTGGGTGATAGGCTGAGCTATAATGAAGTGAGACCCCTTGCAGTTTAAACATTTCACTCCAAAATGAACTTGTGAACAATGGATCCCTGTCAGACACAATAGATTTAGGCATCCCATGAAATTTGAACACCCCTGAGAAGAAAATCTGAGTCACTTTAGCTGCTGTAAATGGATGAGATAAAGAAAAGAAGTGAGCACATTTAGTTAATCTATTAATCACAGAGAGAATGACAGAAAACCCATTGGAGAGAGGAAGGCCTTCAATAAAGTCCATGGCTATATCTAACCAAGGAGAATGAGGAATTGATAATGGCTGTAAAAGACCTACAGGTTTCACTGTTTCATGTTTGCTAGTCTGACAAATGACACATTCCCTCACTAAGGTTCGAATATCAGCCCTCATACCCAGCCAATAAAATTCTTTTCTAGCTTTCTGTAGAGTTTTCTTATAACCAACATGCCCAGCTTGAGGATTGTTATGAAGATAATCTAGAATCTTCAACTTGAAGGAGAATTAGGAACTAGTACCAGCCTCCCTTTTCTCAACAATAAGCCTTGTTGCAAGCTATAATTTTTAGGGCCCAACAGCCCATAACTGAGTTTTGTTACAATTTCATCTAACTCAGTAGATAGTTTATAACTATATTTTAATTCCCGAATCCATAAAGGAGTAGTAAAAGTGATTAAAGCTAGCACAGTACAGTCCTCTTCATTCTTTCTTGATAACCCATCAGCAACTACATTTTCCTTGCCTCTCTTGTATTCAATGGTAAAGTCATATCGAAGCAACTTGGATAACCGCTTCTGTTGAAATTCAGTACCAACTCTCTGCTCAAGGAGATGTTTTAAGGCTTGTTGATCTATTTTAACCTTAAAATATTGCCCTAACAGATATGGCCTCCACTTAGAGACTGCAGAAACAAGAGCTAAAAGCTCTTTTTCATATGTGGAGAGCAACAATGCCTTCCTTTTAAACCTTTGCTATAAAAGCAATAGGTTGGCCTTCTTGCATAAGGACTGCTCCAAGACCAATGCCTAAGGCATCACATTCAATGGTAAAGCCTTTTGTAAAGTCAGGTAATCTCAAAACAGGAGGCTCAGTCACTGCTTCCTTTAATTTCTGGAATGCTTCAGTTGCAAGCTCTGACCATTGAAATGCATTTTTCTTAAGCAAGTATGTTAAATGTGCTGCAATGGTGCCATAGTTCCTTATGAACTTCCTATAATACCCCATTAGACCCAGAAAGCCTCTCAAAGCTTTTAAGGAACCAGGTATGGGCCAATCAAGCATAGCTGTCAACTTAGAAGGATCTGCTCTCACCCCTCTTATAGAAATCAAGTGGCCTAAATAATCAATTTCTTGTAAACCAAACTTACACTTAGACCTCTTTGCAAACAAAGTATGCTGCCTTAAAACACCCAACACTATCCTCAAATGCTCCAAATGGTCAGCCAAGGAAGAACTATACACAAGAATATCGTCAACAAACACCAAAACAACTTCCTGAGAAAAGGTTTAAAAATGTCATTCATTAAACCTTGGAAAGCTGCAGGTGCATTAGTAAGCCCAAAAGGCATTACTAAAAACTCATAATGGCCCTCATGAGTTCGAAAAGCTGTTTTTTCAATGTCCTCCTCCTTGACTCTAATCTGGTGGTACCCGAATCTAAGATCCAGCTTTGAAAACATATTTGCTCCAAACAATTCATCAAGGAGCTCATCAATGACAAGTATTGGAAACTTGTCCTTGATGGTTACTTGATTAAGTGCACGATAATCAATGCACATTCTCCATGATCCATCTGCCTTTTTCACTAAGAGAACAGGTGAAGAAAAAGGGCTTTGACTTGGCCTCACTACACCAGATTTGAGCAAATCTTTGACAATGGTTTCTATTTCAGTTTTCTGGTAATGTGGATACCTGTAAGGCCTCACTGAGATGGGTGTAGTATTATCTTGCAAGAGAATTTGATGATCAAAACTTCTCTTAGGTAGTAAACTAGCTGGCTCAGCAAACACATATGCAAACTCATCAACTACTGCATCAACTTCTCCCAGACAAGAGTTCTGTTCTTGGTTAGATTCTTTTGCCAACAATTTTAAAAACCACCCTTGTTGATTCACCAAGGAAGATTTAAAATAGCCCATCCCTTGACACATTTTCAATTGGGCATCCAATACCCCACCCAATTTCATTTCAGACTGCCCAACAAAAAAGGCCATTGACATAGTTGAGAAATCCCAAACAATGGGTCCTAAGGTTTTAAGCCACTGAACTCCAAGAACCACATCACAACCTCCTAATTCAAGGACATGAAATGGAATGAGAAACTTAGAGTCTTGAATTTAAAGTGTCTCTTCACACTTACCCTAACTGAAAAGAGAATTCCCATCAGCAACTCGAACCTGTAGTTTTGTACTGGTATCAACCTTCAAGTTAGCTGCCTGAACAACAAGAGGGTCAAGAAAATTATGAGTAGATCCAGAGTCCATCAATATCTCAACAGAAGCATCACCAATTTTCCCTAACAACTTCATAGAGTTGCTATTAATGCATCCAGACAATGCATGTATTGAAATTTCCATTCCCCCTTCATTATTTTCACTACTTTCTAGCACTACTTCCTCTTGGTCAGTGGATTCTGAAAACATAAATTCTTCTTGCCTGTCCCCATGTATCAAATACACTCTAGGCTTTTTACAAACATGAGCTGGACTCCACTTTTCTTCACAATGGTAACATAACCCTTTTTTCCTTTTTTCATCCATCTGTGTAGAAAACACTGTCCTGACTAGTCCAACAAATCTCTGACCATGATCACTAGGTGGTGCAAACTGTGCTTTATCAAAGTTATTAGTCATGAATCTAGTGGACTTCCTTGAAGCCAAGACAAATTCCTCTTGGATCTTAGCTAATCCAAATGCAACATTAAGATTAATAGGATCAAGCATTCTAACTGGAAGCCTAATCTCGTCTTTTAATCCACTCAAAAATATACTCAACTTGTGCCTCTCAGACAGGCCTTTAAGCCTATTTGATAAAAGCTCAAACTGATCCTTATAATTGTTCACAGAATTGGTCTGCTTGAGGCAATTCAATGCCTCCATAGGATCATCATAAGCAGAAGGACCAAAACAAACATTGACTGCCTTAATGAAGGTGTCCCAACACCTAAAGATTCCCCCATCCAAAGCATCTTGATACCAAATGAAGGCTTGACCTTCCATGTGATAACCTGCTATCACTAACCTTTCTTTCAAAGGAGTTTGATGGAAGTCAAAAAACTGAGTGGCTTTAAAAACACATGCTGATGGATCAGTACCATCAAAATAAGGTAAATCAAACCTCATTCCCTGAGGCAAGACTAGTCTTTCCCCTTCATGATCCCTCCCACCATTATCTTGTGTATCATGATTAGGAACAACTGTCCTAGTCTCTACCACAGATGCAAGAATTTCATAAATTCGATCTAACATGTCAGCTAGACTATGGAGTGCACTGTTGTGATCATCCAATTGTCGTTGAACTGCTTCCTGATGTTTGCCAGACCTAGTACCTTCTACCATCAGAGTAATCTTCACCAGAGGATCACCAATTTGATACCAACTTGTAAGGTGCCAAATCAGATAGCAATGGAATTGGTAGAAGTAACACAGCAACCTTACCCACTCTCACAAACAGAACATAAAATCAAGAATTACTTCTTATTGATCCTTGCCGAGGGTTTTCGAGGAACCCTAAACCTCCTTACAAGAAATGAAAAAACTTTTATCAAAACAGTTCAGAGTTCTACACTGCTATTACACTGCTATTTATAGGACAAAGATGATGAATTAAACGTCGTCGTAGAGGCCTAATTTACACTTCCAGGCCGTTATTTCTGTTACAAACAATACGCACTGTTTTACTTATTGACAAAACACACCGTTTCATATGCTTATTTCCTCTCGATGCCAACTGCACACCAACTTACTGCTTTCAGCAGCTACTCCAACTTCTGCTCCTTACAATATATATGTGTGTGTGTGTGTGTAAGGGTTGCCCTAAAACTAAAAATTAATCCGACAAGAGGATCCCTTTAGCACGTGGAACCTATATAATAGATGGGATCCATTAATGGATATTGCATTAGCTTCACATGATGTGCAATAATATTATAAAACTTCTCTAGTTAGGTGTAGAAAAATAGAAATAATCTTGAAAATTTCTCTTAAAGCCATTTCAATAATTTGGCATGCATGAGACTACTGATCTTTCTCGGTCTTGAAGTTAAATTGTCGATTAAGTTCATGAAGCAGGTGCTATTGCTTTCTGTTTCTTTTTCTTCTCTAAATTTGGTAGAAGGATTTTGCCTTCTTTTGACGTGAGACTACTTCAATATCATATATCCTATTGTACATAAAGGTCCTATATAGAGGCAGTCGGCAGCTGGCTCTAGTGAGATTATAGGGGTTTTTTTTTTTGGAAAATGCTTGTCTGCCGCCCCATTTGTACCGCCCAAGTGTACCGCTTGGGCAAATTTTTTTTTTTTTTTTACTTAGTGATTAAGGAAGTGATTTTAAATGTATTGATGTATTTTTTTTTATTTTTTAAATGTATTTAAATATGTAAAAAATGTGAAAAGTAAAATGAAAAAAAAAAAAAAAATTTTGCACTCGGCGATAAGCCCAAACGGTCACTTTGGGGCGGCAGACTAGCCGCACCCTTTTTTTTTCCCTTTCTTTCTTTCTATTTTCTGTAATACCTTTTTATTTTGTCCCCATCGTAAAATCATGTTCAACACGAGATTAAGATATCTTTGGCACGTGGGATGAGATACAAAATTTTTTATCTCATCTTATTATTATAAATTTTTTAATTTTTTATATAAAATATAAGAAACAATTCAACTTTTTTAAATTTTAAAACAATAATAATATTAAAAATATAATATTTTAAACTTTTATTTAAAATAAAAAATTCTCATGTCACTATCCAAACATATCCGGAGAGATTTGGATAGTGAGTTAAGATAAAAGTTAAAAGTTAAATAATTTTAATACTTAAAAAAGTTATAATGATTAGATGAGATGAGTGAAAATGAATTTTATATTCAATCCGAGTCCTCTCTTAAAAGTTAAAATTAGCTTCTTCTTAAATAACTTGATAAGATCATCGAAGCCAATGGCTCACAGGATCAATATTAATAATTGTTATAGCTTGCGCATCATTCTTAGTTAATTTCATTTTCTTCCCATTTGACACACTTTCTAAACCAAAATATATGGTATATTGGTGTTCCATTGCATTGACGTGAGGATTTGCATAGACTCTTAAATTTATTATTTTTAAATTTCAGAATTGATTGATAGATTGTATAAAATGGAAAAAGATTATTGTTATTTGAGTAATATTGAATGCTTAATAAATATTATAAAATTTAGAGTTTTACTATTCATCATCTCTACACATTACCTATTACATTTTTTATTTTTATTTTGTTTTACTCTTTTTATACTAATTGATTTCTCTACTTATTATTTATATACCATATATTTTATTAGAAAAAATATATATAATATACAATATATGAAGATGAGGAATAAAATTTTTCTAAAATTTATTTTATGTACCTATCTCTACTTTTAAATACCGACAAGCACGTGATGATCAAAAGAAGAGCTAGGTAAAATATGAGATATTTTTTAGCAAGTTGAAACATGACTTGGCACCATCAAGGCAAAATATTACATCTTAAAGTGGGACCATAGAAAACATAGCCGATCAAATTTCTAATTAGCATGATTATTAGCTAGAGCTAGCTAGCTAGCACGCACATGATATATATATAAATATATATATTTATATATATGTATATTTCCCCCATGTATAATTATTATTAGCCAGCTTGATGATGTTTAGTCATAAATCTCAATTAGCCTGACCTACCTACCTAATTGATCGTGGAAAGTCCTAATTCTCGTCTGAGTAGTATCGTTTATTTTATAAATTTTATTTTTATATATTTTTATTATTTTAAAATATTTTTAAAAAATATTAAAAAAATTAATACATTAATAATTAGTTCTTAATTAGTAAGTAAAAAAAATTAAAATACATAGAATTTCAAAATAACGAATAAGCTGAGTTGATAAAGTATCTTATTTTTCTATCTGATTCTGTGTACTGTTCATTGAAGAATTCTGTGGTCAAAAATTGATTTGGTCCCAGCTAGCTATTTTAATCATGAAGTTGATATTTACTTGATTTGTACGTTGACTTTGAAAGTAGATAAGACTTGACTTTCTGACGTGGTTTTTAAGACTTGGGAGGTTAATTACTTAATTATCCCATGCACATTAATTGTCTGTATAACATATAAATATATATTTATATAGTCATCTGGTACGTCTATAGATGCTATATATCAAGGATATATAGTTACGATCGGCGTACGTCTATATTATGATTTATCAATAGTTCTAGGGGCAATTGGCGTTACGCCCCCGCCACATCCCCAACTGACGTGGCAGTTGACTTATTTAAAAAAAAAAAAATGAAAATGAATTTTGGTTTCCATTTTCGTCTTCATCACTTTCAGACATTTTCGATAATGGATCCATAGACATTTAATTGCAAGAAATGAAATGGATTGGTCTCCTCTCCTCGTTATGCGAGAGCGAAACTGGTTGTTACGGTCGCCGTCGTCAATCCACATCTTTGAGTCACTATCGTCGTCGTCGCGGGGTAGCTCGGGACTAGTCCATCTACTCTTCTTCCTCACACAGAGAGGGGTATCTCTCCATTTTCGTGTCTCTCTCACTCTTCCAATGGTGAAGATCTGACACACATCATTCAAGAATGGGGCTTTTCGATCAATTTAGAATTTGGGTATTGACCATCTGCTTGGTATTCCAATCCGAGTATGGGTTTTACCTCCCGGATAGTTACCATCACAAATACAGTGTCGCTAACGAGTTATCAGTGAAAGTGAATTCCCTTACTTCCATCGATACGGAAATGCCCTTTAGCTATTACAGTTTGCCCTTTTGTTCGCCCAATGGGGGTGTCAAGGATAGTGCTGAGAATCTTGGCGAGCTTCTAATGGGGGATCGAATTGAAATCTCTCTGTATCGGTTTAATATGTACAAGAATGAGACTAAGACTTTTTGTGCAAGACCGATCCATTATTGGCCGAAAAGTTTAACGTGTTGAAGAAAATAATTGATGAGATGTATGAGGTTAATTTGATTCTTGATAATTTTCCTGCAACTCGGTATACAAAGAAGGAGGGTTTTTTTAATGCAGAACAAAACGAAATAATCTGAAGAAACTGAAATCTAGGGCTTGGAGAAGATGAAAGGTAATCGTGGAAGAGAAAGTGTGGGGTTTGAAATGAGGGAGATTGAATGAGGATGGAGACTCGGGACCCCCTTCAAGACCCAAACCCATCAAAACGAAAATGACACCGTTTATTTTTTTTTTGCCACGTTGGATGCGAGGACGCAAGGCCGATTGTCCACAGCATTTTTCCTATATTATATATCCCATCGATGATCTCCAGCGAGTTTATATATATATATATATAGACAAAAATACAGATCTTTTTTTTTATGGTCCTCTATGCTGAGATATATCATAAATTTATTAACTTTACAGTATTTTTATTCTCCGCTAATGCTTTTTTAAACTCTTCTTATGAGATTATTAATAATACATTCAGGCTAGGCTTCTTTTTCAACACATATTGGACTATTTATTTAAAGAAAAAAATTAAAATATAACTTGAATAAAATCGATCAACGAGAAATTAAGAAAGTTTTGATATAGAAAAATTTTACACATCATCCCCCTACACCACACATGACCACACTATGATTTTTTAATTTTTAATTTTTAATTTTCTTTCCTTAATAAATATGTAGTGTATGGATGATGAATAAAAGAATTTAATTAGTTTAGTAATTAGAATAAAAAAGTTTGGTGTGTGATATGTCGGAGATTGAGTAACAAAGCTCATAATTATATATTATATATATGCTAAAATATTTCAACATTTTTTTGTGAAATAATATCCTTAAAAGGGTACTGATATTGGATCATCTAAAACTTACTGTTAAGATAACTCTCTTGACCTGGCACTATCAGGTAGTTGTATGTGGTTTATTAAAAAAAATATAAAAAAAATTATTGAAACTAAAATGGTGTTCAAAAATATAAAAAGATGAAGACTAACCCTCTAGATTCTCTCCATTTCTTCTGTGTTTGTATTTTTAATTTTTTTTTTTAACAAATTACGTGATACGTGATGGTGTCACGTTAATTAAGAAGAATATCTGAACGATAAATTTCAAAAAGGCTATCTGAACCATAAATTTCGTATCACCAAGTAGCATTATTATTGCTTAAAATAACAAACTGGAGGGACAAGTAGGATAACATATATATATATATATATATATATATATATATATATATATCAAAATGAGACCTGCAACTAGCAATCAATTAGATGCAAATGTAACCATTTTTTCCCTCTCCGGAGTCTCTCTGCATGGCCTGGTCAGATCAACCCTCCTTTGGATTACATCCAAGCAAGGTCGAAGGAGATGTGTTTTGGCACCTCTCTCCTCCCCTGCCTCTCTTAGCTAGCCACTTCATGATCTATAGGAATATATTAGAACCATTTTTTCTAGTTCTTTTTTCACGGTCTTTCGAGCGTATATAGATCAGAAGACGAAGGCCGATGTAACACTTTTGGTGCATCTCTGAGCTGCACGCACTTCCCTATTGAAATCAAAAGCCTCCAATCTAAAGGTCAAGATGAGCAGTAGTGTCAGAATAGGATAAGCGAGTGAGCTTCATGCGCAACCCAGGCCACGTATGAATCTCACTTATCGTCGCATCCATGTACAATTGTACGTACTTCCAATGCCGACAAACATCCATCACACCGCCCTATATTTCAACTCAAAACTCTTCTAAATTTGGCCACCACTGTTCCTTCACCGATGAATATAACATACTAGCTAGTCTCCAGTGTTTAATTGGTCCAAATTTATCTCTCTCCCAACTTTGCTGTTTTTCTTCGAGAATATTATATAGCTCGCTTACTTTTTTTTCCTCAGTGAATAGCTAGTTAGCTAGGGCATTCATCATAATTATCATATTGAATTTTGATTATTATATATATGTACGTGGTGCAGCAAATTCACATTGGCCATCTTTATTAATATCCCAGCTAGCAGATATCGATTGGATCCATATGTGTTCATAATTAAATTGCAGATAGTATACGTACGTATGACTTTCACTCACATGCATTCCCGTGTGTAGACGTACAAGATCATTCTCAAGGGTAAAACATGATATGCATCTTACGACGTTAGGTTAGTTATCCATATTGTCATGATCTAATTAATTAAGTACAGTCAAGACAAGAAAAATGAATATTTATGACAGATGAGGTATACGGTGGTGTACGTGCTTGATATGGGGCTTGATTTATGCAAATTTGTCTCCTAACTAACTGTCAATATTATTTATAATAATAATAATGACTATTTGCGATGAAAACAAACTCATTCTAACATGAAAGAATTATTTTCGTAAAAAATAACTGATTACACATAAGCAGTTTTCTTGTAACGTGTGCACGGTGTATCTGAGCTGCCTATTGATCACACATGATACGTTACGCGGTACATGTCCCCACATGCGTATGTTTAATGTTTTTGCACATGATGATGACCCTACGTACGTACGTACGTATCCGCATGTGCATATGATCACTTCTTATCTGTATCAGATGAGCTCCGGTTTGGCATTAAATATTAATTGCTCTTAGGATCTATTATATTTACAAGAAGACGTTGTTTGTTTTACCCATGCAGCTTCCAAATTATAATTACTATTAATTAAGTTGATTAATTGTCTTTTGCTAGTGATCTTGGGGGCTATATATTAGATATATATATTGTTATGCAAAGGAGTGGGAAGCAAAGGCTGTTACATTTGCTAAGTGGAGAATGAGTCAACCTAGCTAGCTAGATAGCTAATGCTTAGGATCAGTCGTACTGTACGTAGTTGCAGGAAAAATAGGCTACATTGCTATATTTTGCGATATTACAAAAGGAGATCATCCAAACGAGAATCGTCATTTTACAATCAAACTTTAAATGTTGGGTACTAATTAATCATGAAGTTTGATAAGAGAAAGGTCACTGGAGGCAAATTAAGGAAACACGTACATTTAATACTAGTGTGACTTGATGGAATTAATAAAGTGTGGTTGGCATTTGTTCCTGTTAATTCGAATGGTGTCGTCTGTGATGATCATCCTTCAACAAAAGTACGTAAGTACTCTGTCTTGATCACTTTTTCAAAATCGATCATTGTGTTTAACAAAACCCAATTAGATCTTCTTCACACTTTAGTACTGCTGGTTGGTCGCTCTTCCCCACCAAGTTTTTGGCTTTCAAGGATTCTCTCTCCCAATCTGTTTTGTATACCACTGATAAGATGGAGACCGCACATGCAATTTGAGCTGCTAAAAGCCCATAACAAAGACCCACAAACCCTAGCTTCAAAACAAAGGCTAAAACTATGGCCATTGGTGCACCCACCAAGTAGAAGGCATAAAAGTTTATCCCGGCCCCGATTCCTGGCCTCGCACTTCCTCTCAGAATGCCACAACATGTGGTTTGTGGACAATTTGCTAACTCACACAGTCCAATTATCGGTAGAACAGCCACAGTTAGCTCTAGAACCTCACTGTCCTTTGTGAACACTCTTCCCCATGCTTCTTTCCCTAGAGTGGTCCAAGACAAACCCACTAAAGAACTCAGAAGGGCCAACCCTATGGCCACCATTGTTGCCAAACGGGCCCTCTCTGGCCTGCTTGCTCCAAGTTCGTTGCCTACGCGGGTCGAGACCGATGCACTGAGTGCTGCTGGTATTGCATACATGAGAGAGGTGGTTTGTATTACTATGGCCGATGTTGAAAGTGTCACCCGAGGATTATGAAGATAACCAGCTAGAATTGTCATGAACTCGTACCACCACCACTCTAAACAAACAGCTAGACAGCTTGGTATTGCTAATCGAAGCAGCATTCCCCATTCCTCAGCTCGAGAAAAAGAAAGTGGCAAAGGATCCTTCGAGAGCTGCACATACAAATTAGGCTCCTGATCAGGGGTACTACTGCGAGTACTGTAGGCCATGTAGCACATTAGGAAGAAGAGGATGTTGAAGTTGGTTACGAAAGTGGAAACTGCTATTCCTTTTACCCCTAGACGAAGAGTGAAGGTCAAGAAGATGGTGATGGGAATGTGCAGAATAAGTCCTAACAAGTTGCACCACATCAAAGGCCACGTTGTTCCTTTACTACGGAGATAGATACGAAGAGGTTGAAGAAGGCTATTGGCAATGAGATCCGGGACAGAAAAGCGGCAATATAGGCTTGCAACTCGTGTTATGTCTGGGTTTTGGTGGAGGCTAAGCATGAGAGGTTCGAGGTTAAACCAGAGTAGTCCGATGGAGAATGAAACAAGAAGTAACATAAAAATTGTTCTTTGCAAAGTCAGAGAAAGAATGGAGAAGTTTCGTGAACCAAAGGCCTGGCTACAAAGGGGCTCCATACCCATAGCCAGCCCTGACAGCACCGAGTAGCCAGTGATATTGGTGAAACCAATGGCTAAAGCTCCGCCCGCTAGCTCGAGGCTTCCCAGCCTTCCCATGCACATGACTAAGATCATGTTTTTGAGATAGCCGACAATGCTCACGGCTGCTAGGGGGAAGCCTATACCTGCCATTCTCTTTAGCTCCTCCAGCACCTGATGAAGATAAAGTCATAAAACAGAAATGCAGAAAATTGTGTCGAGAGATATTGTATATTAAGTTGATTACAACATTTTGTAGGAATCGTAAAGATTTTGTACCTCTTGCATTGTCGGGTACTTTTCGGGTGTCTCCGCTGCAACCATCTTTGTTTCTTTTGGCCTAGTCTTGTGTTTTGAGTGTCTGAGCAATATGAAGATATGTAGAGGTCAGGTTTTTTGGATGGTGGGATCTGATCCTTTTGCTTACCACACAGCAAACACGCACAAGCACAAACATGCACGCAGAGAGAGAGAGAGAGAGAGAGAGAGAGAGGGAGAGAGCAAAGTGAGTGTTAGAAACGAGTGAGAGGATTTTTATAAGGGGCTGGAGGTGGATCAGGGGTTTCACTTTTTATATACGACAAATTAATGCTGCTTGCATATATTTATATATCTGATCTACATGGTATAGCACTGCTAGCTCTTTTTATAAAGCTCAAAACACAATAGTTGGAGTGACATGACTCAAATAAAATGGAAAGAATGTACAGTGATAGGAAAAATGCCCATGATCAATCTTGTTATAGCTTGAACAGTATTGTGATACTGAAGATAGCAGGCATGCCACACAGTATACATGCCCACTCGATCGGATCATTTTTTTTGTTTGTTTTGTCATTTTCTAAAACAAATGAAACACATCCACTTCCGCTTCAGAAAAATCATATACATGCATTAAATTACAGAATCTTCTTCACGTGATCAGGATATGATCAATTAATGTATTGTCACCGATCGAATTATATTGCATGTGTACTCTAGTCTCTATACGTTCATTTCTTTTGTAATACTGGCCGGTTATTGTTGCTGATGATCTATTGCGCGCATGACGTTCGACGTCTCGTCTTTCTTTGAAGTTATATGAAAAGTTTCCCCGGTCGGAAGTTCGGCACTTGCCTTTACCCCCTCACAAAAATATATATATATATATATATATATTTAGATGGGCAGTTATTAGATTACAGAATTATCTTCTGTATCACGTACGCGTCATTTCTTTAACTCCAACCTCCAATATTATTTTCCAATAAAGTACTGCATGGTTAGCATTTCATCGAATCAGCTAATTTATCCCTAAAATTTACACGAGCATTTATATTCGCGAGAGTTTTCTCACTTTCTACAGCATTAATACTGCTTCTAATTACATATTGTGGTTCGATTTATATTAGTCTGGATGCTGGGCATGAATGCATGAGCTGGGGATCATCATGAGTATACCTGCTGGCCTGTACCATATTTACCATATTTTGCCTCATGCATATATAAGAAAAACCCATTACCGGCCCTAGATAATACTCTATATTTTCTATGACTCGATCGTACTAATTATAAAAAAAAAAAAAAGACTATGATTTGTACTTACAAATGTACGTGTGTGTTTGCATGCTTCTTTCATCATCTCGCGCGATTGATGAAGGGTACGTACGTACTAATTAGGCCAAAATATATATCATGCTAGCTCATACCCGCGGGCCATTTCCGAAAGAGTAGTACTGGTGAGTTTTATTTACAATTTTACGTATAAAATTCATCTTATCAGTTTTTTTTTTTTTTTTAAATTTAAATTTTGAATTTTGAATTTCTTATTCTTCAGCATATTAATAACTTACACGTGAGCACTTAGGTAAATAAAACTTGTAAGTATAAATAAAATTTTTCTTTCCTAAATCTGATGCAGAATTTAAGATTTTAAGCTAGCTGCGCGCTATATAAAGGGATCGATGTTGATAGGAAGCTTTTCAAATATTGTTAGTACAAAGTCACTTTCTTCATCATATATATATGACCTATGATCAGATGAACGTTGGAAGGGTTGCGGTACTGCTGCGTCCACATCACAGATATTAGATCAGGGTTTTATAAATTGTAATGGAAGCAAGAAGCTTTTTTGCACATGTTTTCCAGAGATTCCTTGGAAGGATTCACAACCACAGGAATGAATTAATTTGGACTACGCACCGGCCAGTTTGAATAGGAGCTCAAGCTAGCACACACCTTGTCCATAAAAGTTACTACAGCCACCAATTGATCCTTTTCTCTTCTTATTTAATCTATATATATACACATAGATTCCAGCGCCTTAGCTTCTTTCTTCAGGTAATTGGCCGTTTGATTTCAAGAATATAATTACTTCTCTTTTAAGAAAAGATAAAACACATGACGACGCATGCAATAAACACAAAGAAATTATCAAACTACTAGCTCTATATATATGGTTTTGAACGCGTAGTTTCCGTGGCTGCAGCACACTTTATATTATATCTGCCTCAATGATGACTTTAAACTTGTTTTCAAACCTGAAAACGCGGTGCTAACTTCGTCGTTGTTCGATCTTTATATATGAGGTGGGAATGATTACTTATTATCTGTCTTCTTTTCGGACGTTGTGGTACGTTCATGATGATCAAAATCTATTTGTCAAAAATTGAACATCTCCTTTAAGAATATTAACTTGGAATTAACTCTCTAAAACAATGCTGGAATATTCAATGTTACAGCTATTTAATGGGCGTAAGTAGTACAAAATGAAGATTTGACCAAGACTTTTATAACAACCTAGCTAGCTTTCTGAGAAAAGAGATAATCAGCTCGTCTCTTTGAATTATCCCTTCATTCATACACGTAGACTCCCTTGACGCGAAACTCACAATATATTTAGAACAACCAGTACTACAGCTAGCTAGCTGATTATACATCTCTTTCTTGTCACAGTTATATGGGACCATATATGCATGTGCATCGATCTAGATTCACCAATTAATCACTAAAGTATCATTCCTCCTGATGACAAATAATACACCCACTTTTGATAATCTTGTTGAAAAATCGCATGATCTCAATCACCTTTTCTATTATGTCTAAGATGGGAAGGATTTCACACCATCATCAAAATGGTTGTTAGGGTGGAAATTACGGTACTGTATGATCAATTAGTGGTCGGTCACATGTACTCACATCTTCAATCCTTGGTGTACGTTTATCATGATCATGATCAGCAGTACTATACTGTATAAGTCCCATATATATATATATATATATTATATAATTTAATTAAGCCTCAGACAGTAATGTAGGGAAAGAATTAAAACAAGTGAACAACCGACATCTTTCTCACTTCCCACCCCATGAGTGACATAGAGTACTCATGTCCTCTTGTCATTTTACCGGTCAGTCTGATGTCAAATCCCTTCAAAATCTGATAAAGATGGGTAGCACCAATGACCAATCACATTACAGATCCATTGCTCTATCTAAAAGCTCATGCACACTTATTCCACAATTTGAACCTGAGATCAGTTGAACTTTGATTAATGCCTTTCTTACATGCCCCACACATACATATACATGTTGGTTATTTGTTGGTTGATTGCAAACGCATTATATATATATGGCCAGGGTAAAACTTAAAAGGTTAGTTATATGTGAAAGAAGCTCAAAAAGAAAAGGAAAGATACAAGAATATTCATGTTTGGATCTACTAATAGTACTGCAATAGTACTGGCTAGCTAGCTCAAGTCAAATAAACAAATTGAATTTTGTGTATGGATCGATGCGTGATCTTAGGGTGCTAATAGTCCTTGGTGGAGGCCCAAGGGGTTTGACATTTCTTATATACTTGATATAGATGATCTAGCTAATCTATTTATATTTTTAATTAAGTGTTCGATTTAATTAATGCTAGCTCAATTAATTGCATTTGTGCTAAACCGTAAATATGACGATAGTACTCCTATAATGGGAAATCTTGTTGGATAGAATATTTCTTCCTATACTGGATTGCCCACATTTCTTGGTCTCTTCACCTTACAGTGACGAACACTAGATCGAGGCGGCCAGCTAGGTGGATATTTGAGTCAGAAGAAGAAGATTAGAGAGCCATTGACTTTTGACTGTTACCTGCTGTCTACAGAAATATATAAATGGAGCGTGGTACGGTCGTTCTTTAATTTAGAATGCGGATACATGCCAGCTTTACCTTATAAGCATTTTGACTCCTTTTCTTTTAATGGGAAACAAAGGTCCGTATATAATATATCACCTGCGATATCTTGTGAAGTGTTTGTTGCAAACATGACAACATTAACATATGGAGGTTTGCAACAGTACTTTCCTGCAGGACCATATCCGCTACAAATTCTGTCTATTATATGTTTTATGAAATCAGAATATATATTTGGAATATTTCAGTTTTATGGCCCCATGAGAGAGAGAGAGAGAGAGAGAGATTATGTAAGGTTCTTTTGTATGTATATAGCTAGATGGATCCAAGAAGATAATTCATTTTCATTCATATATATAATATAACTCATACAATGAATGATCTGCTCAGAAAAAAGAAAATTAGAAAAAAGATATAGGAATGTTCCAAAATTTATATAATCTCAAGAACGCTAGCTCATTGTAGAAGAATAATATTTAATACTCAATTAAATTTCATATATATATATATATATATATATATATATATACACCGGCCATATATGTGCTCATGCATGTATATACACAGTACACACGTGATTTTAGACTTGCATTTTTTTTCAAAATTTTTTTTTTCCCCTTGAAGGCGGTTTCTACAATATTCTAGATTTGGGACTACTTTGAGTCTTCTTTTGCAGCTAGGGTTGTGCAAAACTTTCATTGGCTCCAACTTCGGACGATGTCCTCTCCGGCTTCGACTTCGATGGATTCGTAAAGTTCGGAGTTCAGAGTCGGAATTCCTCTGAAATAATAGTCGGAATCAAAGTCGGAGTTCCTTCGAAAAAAAAATAGTCGAAGTCAGAGCTGAAGTCGGCTCCGACTTCTAAACTTTATTCCAAAAAGCTTTTTTTTTTTTTTAAAATAACGTACACTACAAGAAATACTAGTTTGTCCTACGATTGATTTTTGTTGCAAAAAGCAGTCATTTTGCGGGAAACACTCTATTCCCACAAAATTTTATCGTGGGAAGCTCGTGGGATAAAATTCGTCGGAAAAGTACTATGTCCCACGAAAGGTTTAAGTTGTGGCCAATAAACACATTTTCCCACCACTTTTCTCGAGGCAAAATCTTAGTGGCTCGCCACAATTAGGACGTTCAACTTAATCGATGATCGTGAAAAATGTTCAATTTCCATGAGTTGTTGTTGTGGGTATTAGCATTACCCACAAGATTCTGTGGTTGGGAAAGCATTTTCTCCACTGGTTTATTTTGTTAGTAAACGTATGACCAAACTTGTCCCCACCGAGGCTTCCGTAGCAAATACTGTATTCTCCATGATTACATCCTGTAGGTAATAGTTTTTCACAGAACTTAAATGGCTTTTTCGCACAAACTAGTTGATCCATCAGTAATAATTAATTACCGTGAACTTATCTTGTAGGAAATCATTTGCTACTTTTCCTACCTATTTATCTTTTTCCCACAGACACTTCCATGGGTATGACACTTAATATCCATGAATAAATCTTGTAGGAAATAATTTTGATGGTTGAGTTTAGCTACTATTTTTTACCTACAAACAGTAGGTTGTGGGGAAAAATGTTTTTTTTTTTTAAACTATTATCGTGCATAAACAATAGCCTAGATTTGTGACATTTCTCACAAATTGTTAGCCAATCAATACTTTTTCCATATTCTTATATCAATGCAATCAAGCTTTGCATTTTCATTGAAGATCACCTATATATACACGATCAAATCTATTTTGCAAACAATATTCTTCACAACAATAATCTATGCAAACACTCAAATTATGTGATCATCTAAGTATCAAATTTAATCTGTTATGTAACATACTGCAATAAACACTCACAGGACTATAACATAATTATATATCATCAATATGTTATAACAAATTCCAATCAAGACCATTGTTCAATTAAGGCCATGGAAATACATGATTAATATTTGTTGAGTGGGAATGACAGGAGGGTCATCGTATGCACATATGATACTACAACTTGACTCCAAATTAAACACTACTTCATTGAATTTGTGATGTACTTTAGCTACCTTTGATTTGCCTAGATGACCACCAAATATCCTCATCCACACATGAGATCTGAAAATAAAGTACAAAGATGTTAGTCCATGAAAGCAAAGTGTGCCTCAGCAGTAATAGGCTTCCATACTGTTATTGTTGCTTAAAATATCTATGTCCACATATTTCATGGCATAAATCTCCAAGTTATACTACTGGTCATTTACAACCACAGACAAACTCACGATGAGGAGCTCAAGATCCTCCAGCAAACTTAAAATCATTTAACAAGTATATGGCTCAATATATATCAATATTCTCATTTGTAACTTCTCATACCACTAGATTTAAACAAGATAACTATACTATCAAGTCAAAGTTCTCATAAGTCCAACCATCATTCTATTAGTATTTTTTAAGGCATAAATAATATTGGAGTGAAATGTGCACGGCAACAGATCCTTTAGATTTGATGCAAAACCAATCCTTAGCAAACACTTGGCTGTTTACACTTTATATATAATATGTGGCATCAGAGTTTAATGCATGAAATGCCAGTTACATAACCAATATCAATCTGTTTTATTAACTTGCAAAATGTGTTGGTATACATCAACCATTACCACCTTATTTATATTATAAACAAAATATTTTTAAAATCACCTAGATGCATTACAGCCCAACTATATGAACTATGAACTGCAGCTGGGAAAATTTTAGTGAAAAGTAACGTTGGGAATAGTAACTTACTCCTATCTAGTTATATTTTTCACTTCTGTTGGTTGTTACCAATTCTCTCCATCTGGGTTGACACAGTGTAATTCCATCCCTCTACTTTTCTCCTTGCTTTAACCCTTGCTGAAAACAGCTACCTACATGCATCTGGTGTATTCCTGCAACAACAAAATCTATAAGTTTGACCCAATTGGACTCAAGTAAGAAATTATACAAGTACTTTCACAAATCATGTGAGGAATTTTTTAGGAGAAGAGAACTCACATCATCACAAACACCATTACCTGCACTATACCAGCACCAAACTATTGTAACTACTTCCATGGTGATACCAAGTTATATATTCACAACACAAATTAATATATGCTATACAACCACCTGCCACTTTTCCCTCAATATAACACCCCCACACTTCTCACAGGTAACATCAAAATCTCAACACATTTGATATACTGTCATGTGCACAGGGAGAATACAAAACAAAAAATACCCACACTCCAAAAACCTTCAGGTTTGTAGATGCTTAAGTTTCTCCCTGAGTCTCTTCTTGAGACTCCCTACTTGAAGGCAACTGTGATGTTATCATGTTCAATTGTTTGTCATGCTCAGAAAATTGTTCTTTCAGAGCAGTCATATCACTCAAAAGTGACTCTAGTTTAGTCTTATATAGGTTTGCAGAAGTCTTGTTTCTTTTATTTTCCTCTGCCAATTGCACAAATGCCTTGTTTTTTTTTTTTTTTTTTTTGCAGTGAAGGAGAGGGATCAAGAATCATAGAGTGCCCCATCCCTTGTGCATATCCCGATTTGAACCCTAAGACCTCTTTGAAAACAAATGCAGCAACAACATCAACATCCTCCTCAGACTCCATCTCATTCAACCTCTCTAGCATTTGATTCTGAATATCATCAATTAAAATTGAACATTAGTCCTTAGAAGTGTGATAGTCCATTAAAAATTGGGCTAAAACTAAATAAAGTAAATTTGTTTTACAAACTCACATAATTGTGTTCACTTACTGCATTTATGAATTTTCCCTGCTGCCTAGACCAATGTGTTTCTTTATAAAAAGCAATCGTATTTGGTGCCTCCTCGCTCTTCACAGAAAATGTATGTAAAATGTAACTATCAAACTCTACTTTGATTAAAACACTTATATTATACTTCACACTACATGTCTTACCTTCTCTTCCATAAGCCTAACAAATGATTTCCTCCCACCGATATGTTTAGCTTTTTGTCTTTTCCTATTAGTAGTATTTCTTCGAGACTGCTCCTAAAACATTATAAAACAAGATAAATTAATTTTTATGCACCAACACTTCTGAAATTGAACACTTAGACAGCAAATATATTCTTGAATATGGGCTATTGTAACAGTAAAAAAAGAAAAACCTGTTTCAGAAAATCTGGATAGCAGCTTCGAAGCATAGTCTAACACACCAATGGAATCATAACTTCCAAAGATTAAAGCAAAAAGAACTGGTAAGGATTGAATTATGATAACATAATACACAATTGATACCTCTTATTTCAGGTCCTAAGATGACAGCCCCTTTTGTTTTATCTTTAGACTCAAGTGAAATGGCCATGCAAATTGACATGTTAATCATTTTTGGTATACTTGTGGTAGTCTAAGTCAAACTACAAAACACTCCAAGTTACTTGTGGGGCCTTATGCCTTATTGCTTATAAGCTTCTTCAAACATCAGGGAGGAATTGCCATGTAAACATAACCATGTCAAAAGTTCTCATGTACTATGAAGTAGTATTAAAGAAGACTTACATATTTAAACAACATGGATTTGATATTTTTTATTAAATCCATAAACAGAAAAAAAAAATGAAGATCCATAAATTATCCCTCATCATCTTGTCCCAACAGCAGAAAAGGAAAAATATTTCACCACATTATGGTAACCATTCAGCAGCCTAAGTTTTAAATGCAATGTCTACTACAACTATGCTTATATGCTCCTGTACATGGTTGTTCCATGTCAGTAATATCCACATAAGAGTTATCATCTATAAACAGATCATATTGAGTAAAAGCCTTCACCATGGCATGACCATGATAATTCTAAAATCAACACTAGTCACAAGTATCTTGAATGGACCGCTGGCCCACCTTTCACATAACCACTCCCAAACAGGTTTTTCCACCAGGGACATCCCACCGGATAGTGCCTCTTCATGCGATGCATATTTGAGATAGTACTTGTGCAGTTTGTAATGGTATGCATTGTATTTATTAGCGAGAGCTGTTACCACAACTTCACGGTGGTTTTCTTTCGTCCAATCCAACACAAAATCTGCTTGCAAAACCAAAATTTGAATCATACATGGTTTGTCACAATAAAAAATAGAATTAGATAATTCTGAATAAAGTTCAAAATATGGGTATATTTTATAAACCCCTACTCTAACACGATTGATGAGCTCGTGCTTCTCCTTCTCATCTACCGCACTCCAGCTCTCATGCCTCATTTCTGCATGCACTTTCAGCACCCAGCTCACTCGACTACTGAAGACAGCGGCATTATCGCACGATGGACCCCTGTGCCCATCCTTTATAATTAAAGGAATCTTACCCAACTTACGTAACTTTTCAAATGTTGTCCCCTTCACAGGCCCTCGACCTCCTTTTTTTATAGGTGTAACTATAATAAGAAGTTAGTAATTGTGATATGAATATGCACAAGAAGATTATTATCCCCTAACCAATAAATTGACAAGCTGAAAACAATATATAAGTCATATATTTAACTACCACACATGTGATAATATCCCCCTGATTTTTGTCATTTTGTACATTGTTCAACTCTTGTTGGCCCACTTCAGGTACTGCTTGAGGTGACTCATCAGCTTGGGGATCCTCAGCCTCATCTATTAGGCTCCTTGTCGAAGGCAATGCAGCTAGAGATTCATCAACAACGCTTGATACCAGTAGTGGACATTGGGGTCGGGGTCGGAGTAGTCCCCTCCATCCTCGAGTTACAATCATCACCATTGCTATAATTACAAAAACTTATCAAGTTAATAATCATCATGAACAAGCTTACTACAAATAAACCATAGTATGCCTTACCCACTCACTTATTGATCAAGTGGCTGGAAGGTCGCACAATGCAACTTATTGATCTATGTAATTAAACGGCAAGAGGAATATGATACGATACTTCCTCAGGTTAGAGTTTTAAGATGAATATGATTCATCTATTTAATATGCATAGTACAGATATTAAAATAACTAGAGTGGTCAGTCACATATAAAGTTGAATAAATCTGAATCCAAACAAAAGTATTACCAAATTTAGTCTGATCAAAGTTAATGATATAATAAAATAAATCCCTTCCACTGGGAATAAAGTCAGCCAGTGAATGTTGTTAAGAAAGTGAGATAGCTGAAAGATTAATTCCAAACAAGGTACAAATTCTGCTTTTGACGTTGAACATTACATGAGCCTTCTTCAATCTGAAGCAAACAAAAAAGAGGAAAAATATATGGGCTACTACTATCTCCAACAACAACAATGTTCTAAATATTTTGTTGACTGTCAAACCCACAACAACAGTCCCTAAGATTTTTTATCCAGAGGTAAACATTCACATGTTTTCACACTCGTTCCATGCCTCATGAAAGTATTGATTTTTATGAGGTTAAAATACACATTACTACCATGGATTAAAGGCTTTGAAATGCAACAAGGAAATAAGATGAGGCTGAGTAAAAAAAATCTACATTTTCCTTCCTTCGAAACTGCCTCTGCTCACATTGGATGAAGAAAAAGTAAGATGCTCCACTTGAACTCCAGAAAGGGTTGGTTGTGCGTACACTTACCTAGCAACTCTAACACTTTCAGCAACCCTCTAGAGTATCTAAAGTATCCTCAACCAATTGGTTCTTTAGCCTACTTACCCTTTGTGCACGACATCACAACTGAAGTACTAGAGGTAAGTAGGAGCTACTGATGTAACCACTACTGGAAATCACTAATCTCACCGGTTCAATTTTTCCCATTCTTAAAATCTCGCCTTTTACTTATATGAGGACTTGTACATGTGACTTGTGGATTCATGTGGAGATGTTTTTAAGATTTTTTGGAGAGATTTGGTTCTGGTGGTTCATGGACTTATGAAGGCACCGAATTTTGTATGAAACTTTTTTTTTTCTATAACCTTATGGTCATGGAGTTTTTTGGACATATCTTTAAGTTTTAAATGCACGAAAATTGTTATTCCTACGATTTAAACTTTTTCCCATTGTACCATATAATATTTGGTACTAAATAAAAGCATGTTGCTTTATAAATATATATATATATATATATATATATATATATATATAATAGATTGCATGTGAATAGATTTCGTCTTCTTGTGGGTTGGGTTGGTATACATGGTTGGAAGGGAATAATGCTTGGAGTATTGGTTTCCATAAGGGGGACACATGTAAGCTAATGAGACATATCACTAGGTTTTGGTTCATGGAATTAATGAGACACCGAAGTTTTGATGGAAATTTATAACCTTGTGGTCATGGAGCTTTTTGGAAATGATATTCTTTAAGTTATAAATTGACTATAATTTTTGTTCTTATTTTTTAAACTTTTTCCCGTTCATGTTGTATCATATAATATTTTCATGCAATTAAAGCATGTTGCTTTATATATATATATATAATATTTTTTACATGTGATTAGATTTGGTCGTTATAATTGTGGAAGTTTTTAGTTTGCATGTACAAGCTAGACTCATTTTTACTACTACTTATGATATTGCCAGTTCATATCATCATTGTTTGGGCATGATAACAAGGCAAAAGAGGAATAATAGTAGATTCATCACTTTGAAGTTGTCACAAGTAATTTTATCATGACCAGGAAGATCACTTTAATTTTGGAAGATTTCTTACATCCATTGATCCAGCCACAAGTAATTTATTATGACCCAATCATTACTTTATACTCCCTCAACTAGCCAAATCTGCTCACCAACTTTGATCTTTCTTCTAATGTTATATATTGGGGTTATTAAATATTCTAAGCATGCCGGACAACATGAATACTCTATATTCCATGGGCACATGTAAAAAAATAAGGGTGAATGCAGTTTTGGTGTCATGTTCTATGAAGCTTGGGAAACACTAAAATCTAGGCTGAATGATTGTAAATTTACACCATAATATAGAAGCACTAGACATGACAAAGATTGTAGATGTGGTTGATAATCATCTAAAGTCAACATCGACATAGTGGCTCATCCAGATTCGTCGAGTCCGTCAAAGCAACTAACTCGAGCTTTCTGCAAATATAATTAATTTATATCAAGTCAGAAGGCTATATAATCCATGACTAAACATTTATTAATGGAAATGCATGTAGGGATATACAGTACTATTAAAAAATAAGTCTATCTATCTGTCAAATCCATATTTCCAGTTTGCATGTATGGTCGATGCAAAATGGAAGCTATGTTTTTTAACTAAATAGCTGTGGATGAGATAAACATTATATATAATTAGAGAACCCATAATGAACATATACAATAAGATATACCATCATCATCATCTGCATAATCATCAAAATGACTTGTTGCTTCACTATCATCATCCTTTCCATCATCTACGTTCTCCATCCTCAAATCTTCGTTATACTCTAGGTCATCATCAATGAAGACCTCATTGTCACTTTCTTTAGACGGTACCTCTCATGCAATGGTTGACGGATCAAAGGGCAAGTGCTCTTCATCGACTCGGGTCAGTGGATTGACCATGGCTGGGTTAGTTTCATCAACTAAACCATAGTTGCTAAGATAAGTGTCATCATCATCTTCTGCAACAACATCAGAGAATTCATCCTCATCATCCTCATGAGGCTTTGACGTCTTATGGCGAATGTTCTTTTTTTTTTTGAAATAGTCAAGCCTGTATTGATATCTCTTAAACAAGAGTCTGAATACATATAGGAATTGAAACAAAAGAAGTGGTACAACCACTGATGCGTAAAGCATCCTTACTTAAGGCATGAGCAACCGAGTTATTTGTTCTAACAATATGCCTTGCTGACCACATTGTGAAAGAGTTAAGAATCATCCTTTTATCTTCCATAAGCTTTCCTGCATAGGTTATTAAGTCTTTTGGTGCGTTAAGACCAGTGACAACCTGCATGGAATCTCCTTCCATAATGATGTCCTTGAATCCCGAGGACTTACAGAAAATGGCTGCCTGAAAAGCAGCATATGCTTCTACTGTTAGGGGGTCAGGGAAGAGATCCTGCTTCATCCTGAGGGTGCCTCGAACTTTACCTTGCCAGTCTCTAACAACTACTCCAACACCTACCTAGCATGATACTTCGTCTATGGATGCATCCCAATTCACTTTCAGCTTGTCTTTGGCTGGTGCTTCCCATTTGGTTTGATGTCGGCATGAAGTTGGTGGATTCCTTTTCTATTGTGCAATCTGATGTAGCTCCTCCACCAGATGTCTTGCTTGCTGGCTAATGTTTGTGGGATGGGAGAAAAGGCCCTTGAAAATCCATTCATTCCTCCTTTTCCAAATGAACCACGATGTTATGGAAAAATGTAAGAGGTCCTCTTGTTCCAGGTCTTCAACAAAACCATCCACTAAGTCTGTAAAGTTGTGATAAGTGGGGCTTGCTTTCTGTAGTCTTCTGGTGCTTTGAGTCCAAGTGTCTTTAGCCGAGGGGCATTCCCACAAGATGTGCTCAGGAGTTTCAGGTTGTTGCTTGCAGATTGGGTAGGTGGGATCATCAGTAATTTTCCTTTTCACCAGATTAGCTCGGGTAGGTAAGGAGTTTAAGCAAACTCTCCATAGGAAGGATTTAGCCGCATTAGGAATGCTCAAATGCCAAAGCTTAGTCCATGGAACCTGAGTTGTTTGAGGGTTGGATGATTGACCTTTCTTTTGATTGTCTAGCTCTGTCAGCATGCGGTAGGCACTTTTGACATTGAAAATGCCTGAGGTTGTGCCTCTCCATTGTAGTTTTTCAGGGCTGGGGTAAGGACTGAGAGGTATGGCTTTGATTAGGTCTGCTTCCTCTTTCTGGAATAAGATTGAGATCAGGTCCTCTTTCCATTGGTTTGTTACTTTGTCAATGAGAAAAGAGACTTTGGTGTCTGCGTGCATGAATCTGAGGGAGGCTTGAGGCTTGTAAGTGTTCTGTCTGCTGGGAAGCCATTTATCCTTCCATATGCTAGTGGATCTCCCATCCCCTATCCTCCATAGTAAGCCCTCATTCAGCAAAGGTCTAGCTGCTAGAATGCTTTGCCACAAGAAGGATGTGTTCTGGCCTGGTGAGGCAGTGAGGAAATCCTTGCCAGGATAATACTTTTCTTTAAGCACTTGGGCTGCTAGAGATTTAGGGTTAGAGATTAGTCTCCAACCTTGTTTTGCTAGGAGGGCTTGATTAAAATTCTCAAAGTCTCTTAAACCAAGACCTCCTTTGCATTTAGCTCTCATTAGCTGGTTCCAATGGACCCAATGTATTTTGTGCTCCTTTGTTTGCTACCCCCATAGGAAATTCCTCACCATTTTGTTTAATTCATGTACCAGTTGCTTTGGCAGCTTGAACATGCCCATACTATATGCTAGAATGGCCTGAATGATGGCTTTTATAAGGACCTCTTTCCCGGCTTGAGATAGGAATTTATTCTTCCAATTTGAAATTCCAGCCTGCACCTTATCAAGAATGCGTTTGAGAGAGTGGGTTCGAGATCTTCCAAATAGAGCTGGTAGGCCTAGGTATTTTTCATATGAATTAGTTCCTCTGATCCCTGCAATACTTGTGAGTATCCATTTAGATTCGTCTGAGGTGTTCTTGATGAAATAGACTGATAATTTTTCCTTGTTTAACCTTTGTCCCCAGGCTAGCTCATAGGTTTCCAGCAGGTAATGGAGTCTACTCCAGTCGATGGAATTTGCCTTACAAAAGAGGATGCTATCATCAGCAAAAAATAGATGGTTTATGGATAGTTTCTTCCTCCTGATTGGGAGGCCAGTGAGAATTCCTGCTTGTTCAGCCTTGTTTAGCATGCAGCTAAGCACCTCAGTTCATATGATGAAGGGGTAAAGGGATAGTGGATCCCCTTGCCTGAGCCCTCTGGTTGGTTGGAAACTGACTTGTGGAGCACCGTTGAGAAGCAGAGAGTAGGAAACCGACCCAACACACTTCATAATTAAATCCACCCATTTGTTTTCGAAGCCAAGTTTATGCATAACAGCTTTTAGGAAAGGCCACTCTATCCTATCGTAGGCTTTGCTCATGTAGAGTTTAAGGGTCATGAAGCCTTCCTTACCCTTCAACCTTGTCTTCATAGTGTGTAGAGACTTAAAAGCCACTGCTATATTGTCTGTTATTAGTCTACCAAGCACAAAGGCTGTTTGAGTGGGAGAAATGATCTCTGTCAAGACACTTTTTAGTCTATTGGCCAAGGTCTTTGCAATAATTTTGTAGAAAACATTGCATAGACTGATTGGTCTGAAATCTGTGACCTGTGAGGGGGATTGTTTCTTTGGGATCAAGGCAATGTAGGTGTTGTTCATGTCATTTGTCCAGCTTCCTCTATTTAGACATCAAGAGCTGCCTGAATAACTCTATCACCCACTATTGACCAATGGTCTTGATAAAAGATGGCAAAGAAACCATCTGGGCCAAGTGACCCTAGTGGGTTCATGCTAAAGATGGCCTCTTTAACTTCAATTTCTTTGAATGGTTCATTGAGGGTAAGGTTCATTTCTGCTGTCAGCTTCCTTGGTAAGTCTAAGATACATGCATCAATACCAGTAGGACCCGAGGAGGTGAACAAGCTCTTGAAAAACTCCTGGAAAATATGACTTATCTCCTGATGACTAGTGCAAACTTGGCCACTCTCATTTTTTATCTTGGAGATAGAGTTTTGCTTCCTCCTTTGGGTTGCACATTGGTGAAAATACCTTGTGTTCTTGTCCCCATCCCTTAGCCAGTTTTGCTTTGCTCTTTGTTTCCATTTTAAGTTTTCTGCCTCCAGCAATGAATCCACTTCCTTTTGAAGATCTCGAATTTCAGCATGAAGGTGGCCCTCATTTGTTTCTTTTAAGGAGTTGAGCTTTGCTGCTTTTGCTGTCAGAAGTTCCTCTTGGTTTCTATGCAGACTTCTACTCCATTTTTTCAGACCTTCTCTGCATGTGTTAAGGCCAGTTAATGTGTTTTGCAGTTGATCTTGTTGTCTTGCAGAGAGATCCCAAATCTGTTTTATAAGGTTCCCATAGCCATCCATTTTGCCCCAACTTACTTCATACCTGAACATTCTCCCTTGTTTTTTTCCTAATACTCGGGTTTTGTATTGAAATTAGGAGAGGCAAGTGATCAGAGGAATTGGCTGATAGATGATGAACTGAGTGGTTCACAAACTTTCTGATCCACTGTGAATTTCCAAGTACTCTATCAAGCCTTTCTTTGGTGAACCAAATTCCTTCTCTATTGTTAGCCCAAGTAAATTTTTCCCCTTCAAAACCCAAGTCATTTAGATCACAGTGTTCTAAAACCCCCCTAAATCTCACTATCTGTCTGTAAGGTCTGCTGGTAGCACCAAACTTTTCATCTATGCAAGTTATCTCATTAAAATCTCTGAAACACAACCAAGGGGTGTTTTCAGTAGGGGTTAAACCCTTGAGAAGGTTCTAAGATTCATTTCTTTTTGCAGGTTTAGGGTGACCATAGAACCATGTTATTAACCAGGGCTGTTCATCATTGTTTTGTTTAATGAGGCCCGAAATATGCCAGTTGGTGTAAGAGCTCTGTCATGAAAAGAACCTCGTTTGGGGATAGTTCCCCTTCAAACTCCTTCAGGCATATAATGTGACGATCGAAAGACCACGGCCTTCCCTGGAGGAATTTTTTCTTGTCTGATAATAGTTGGAATTCTAGGAGGAATTTGTTTGGATCGAGATCTTTAAATGTTAACCAACCTGCTAGGTTCCACACCTTCACCATAGTTGACTTAAAGGCCTCTCGTTTAGCATTCTTGTCATTTAGGATACAAGCCAGGAGACAGTGGCTACCTCTAAGCTTAGTAGATAGAACGTCTTCCTCTGGAAGGATCAATTCTTGTTGCTCTTCCTCTACAAGGTTCAGAGTTCCCCATCGTTGTGTGAGCTCCTCCTCCATGTTGCTGGTAACCTCTATAAACTAACGCCCAAGAGACGAAGCTTTGCCAGAGAGCAAAGCGAAAACCTCAAGCCTTCACCAAGGAGAGGACCTCCCAGCAAATGACCATAATTCTACTAGTCTTATAACCTCAAGCTTGTTGTGATGGCAAATGTTCTAAACATTTGTATTTGTTATCTTGTGTACGGCTTGCCAACTTCCCCCCAAACTCGGGTCCTTTAGGTAAAAGATTTGCAACGCTTGGCATGCTAAGGCGAAAAGCTCATCTTTGTACCATTGCCTAGAAGTATTCACACTCATGAAGTGATTCCCAACATGTATCCCCTTCTCGTATCCTCAATATCCCACCAATGACATTTAAACAAGTATACATTACGCCAACTCATGTAGCGTAATTCTATTATATCTTCCAACACACCGTAGAAGCCAACGGCCAAACCTTGATGGTCGCTATGAACAACAAGCTTGCTATTTGGGTGCGGAAACGCCTTTCAAGCTCAGAAGTGTGAAACCGAATTCCATTCATTATACAGCCGGAATATGATGCGACTACTGGATCTGGACCATATGCTAATGCATATAAGTCATCTGTCACCTTAGGAGGAGTCATTGCATGCAACTCGGCAATCTAACATGGATATTTCAAAAAATATATCACAATTACTAATTATAATAAATGTGTTTAGGGATATGTATGTATAGGAAGGGCAAAATACAAACTTACGCATGATTTGAACTAGGCTGGAAATTGACTTTGGTGCCTAAGCTCGATGTTACACGGCTTCTCTTATTTGATTTTGTTATAGTGTTCACTACAGGAATACATGTGTTAATAGGTGATCCACTTACAATATAATAAAATGAATTTTTAACAAAATAGTTGACGGTGCACTTACTCTATATAGTGCTCAATCTCTGTTCAATTGTTAAGCACGTACCACTCAGCCTTTGCTAATAGTGTGCTGGGTATTTTTTCTAAGATTGCTCCCCCCAACGGGCGAACCTTTTAGGAGAAAACAGATACACTTGGCTGTGGGGAGACATGTTGAACATCAATATTGCGTTCCTCTTGGTTGTGCCTAGTCTCAATATCGTTAAGGTACATAGAGCAAAATGTCAGGCACTCGACATGAACAAATGCCTCAGCAATTGACCCTTCTGGTCTTACTTTATTACGGACGTACCTCTTGAACTTACCCATATACCTCTCGAAAGGATACATCCACTTGTATATCACAGGCCGACTAGTAATGCCTCTTTAGGCAAGTGAATAGTAAGGTGCACCATGATATCGAAAAAAGTAGGTGGGAATATCATTTCTAATTTACAAAGAATTATGGGGATATTAGCTTGAAGTTGTTCCAATGTCGTTATTTGTAGTGTCCGTGAACATAATTCTTTTAAAAAGGAGTTTAGCATGAACAAAGCTTGACGCACATCAAGTCATAAGTACCCACCGATCACAACCAGAAACAATGTTTGCATAAAGACATGACAATCATGACTCTTCATTCCCATGATTTTCCCTTTCTTAATGTTGACACATCGGGCAATATTTGAGGCAAAACCATCAGAGAATTTGACTTCCGACAACCACGCACAAAAATTCCTTTGCTCAGTTACATTTAACATGTAAGTTGCAAGACTTATAGACGTATGATTACCATCATGATGTAGATGCAAATCTTTCCTTGGACCAAGATTTTTCAAATCCCTTCGTGCATTGGCCGTGTCCTTACTTTTGCCTTCAATATTCATCAAGGTTCCCAACACGGTATCATAGTATTTTTCTCAATATATATGATGTCTAAGTTATGTCTCAATCCCAAGTCTAACCAGTAAGGAAGATCAAAGAACAAACTTTTTTTTGTCCAGTTAAGTTCAGTGGGCGTACGTTTCCTCTTTTTTGTAGATTTACCCAGCTGCACATTTGAGACCTCATGTAATTGATCCAGCAATGCCTGTCCGGTGATGATTTTTGGTTGGAGACGATGGTCTTCCTTACCATTGAAAGTATTTTTTTTCCATCTCCAGATCACAAACGATGACCCATATAACAATGTTTACGGCCATAAACCAGCCACAACGAATCTATTTCAGCCTTACATGTAGGGCATGCCATCTTACCTTTTGTGCTCCAGCTTGAAAGATTGACGTATACGGGGAAGTCATTGATAATCCAAAATAACGCTGCATGCAATGAAAATATTTGTCTTTTGTGTGCATCATATGAAGGAATTTCCTCATGCCATAATTCCTTCAACTCATCGATTAATGGATGCATGAACACATCAATATCATTTTCCGGTGTCTTAAGTCTAGGAATTAACAATGACATCATCAAATATGGATCTTTGATGCATAACCAAAGGGGCAAGTTGTAAGGGACAAGTAGTACTGACCAAATGTTGTAGGGTTTGCTCGTGTTATTGAATGGGTTGAACCCATCACTCGCTAGACCAAGTCTGACATTATGTGGATTTGCAGCAAACCAACCATGTTTGTTGTCAAAGTCTTTCCATACCCTAAAATCTACCGGATGTGTCTCATGCAGCTTGGATAGTCAACACGATCTTTTACATGCCATCTCATGGCTTAGGCAGTCTTTTTTGACATAAACAACCTTTGCAACCGTGGCTTCAAAAGGAAAATATCAGTGGACATTTTGGGGAATGCTTTGTGAGTATGTTGTACTTGATACCCACCTAGATGCATTACATTTAGAGCACTAATCTTTGGCAGCATTATCCTTCCAAAACAAGGCACGATCATTTAGGCATACATGTATTTTCGTGTAAGTAAAGCCCAACCCACGCTGCAAGAGGTGAGCCTTGTTACATGAGGTTGGGAACAATATATCAGGAAATGCAGCTTGCAAAAGCTTTATAACCATGTCGAACAACTTCATAATCTAACCACCAACTGTCTTTATGTGTAACAATTTGTCTATGAATGACAGCTTTGAGAACTTAGCACATGTTGGATAAAGTGGACATTTTGCGTCGTCTAGCAACTCTTCAAAGTTAAGGTTGATTGGAGCATTAGAGGTGTTACCTTGGTAACCGGCATCTGCATTAACAAATGGTGTACCAGAATAATCCATAAAGGACCCCACACGGATGTCATCTAGCATCTCGTTGACATCATTAATGTAGTCATTGTAATTATTGGCACCATCACCTTCTTCGTCTAAAAAAGTCACATCTAGCAAAGTTTCCACCTCACCATAGAAGATCCATTCCGTATAAGTTGTATCTATTCCTACGATGAACAAATGACCCTTAACCACAGTAGGAGGATGGAAACTTCTATTTCGGCATCTCGTACATGGACAGCTAATGTAGTCTCTACCAAGTGCATGTGCCTTTGCCATATCTTTGAATTGTTTAACACTTTCAGCGTATTTGTTGTCTTGCAATCTATCTTCCATATGCATCCAAGTCTTATCCATCCGGTAAATGTTCAAGTTAGTAAGGGTGTTTTTCAATGAAATTAAGTGAAAATCAGTTTCTCCTTAGAGAAGGCAAATAACTGTCTCTTGATGATATGCCCAACTCAATAGTTGTAGATTCTGGCAAAGTTAGTGGGTGGTTCATGAATTATGATGTAAACATGGAGTATTTTGAGATAGCCTTACACATTTTTCTTTTGCACGCTTTTCCTGGTTGCCAAAATGTTTTATAAGTGATAACCATTTTGGGTACAATTTAAAGTCAATTTGTGTACCAAGACAATAACATATGTCATAGGGAAATAAAGTTAAACTACAAATTTTATACACAATGACGAGGACATGGTGGATGACAAATCTGAAGGGAAATAACAAATTCAATAGTTGTCTTGTTCAGAGATGAAATGGGGCAGCTCCATCCGTCCTATGGTATTGATTTGGAATACTAAAGTTTTAAGATGGAAAATCCAATTAAGAAAGGGCTGCATTACAACAAGAAATATAATGATATTGATGGAAAATAGACACAGTAATTTGGTTGAGATAGCTATTTCATTGGGTAATAGGTCCAGATTTCAAGACTAATGGGTGTACCAAGTATCTACTATCTAACCCACAAGGAAAAAAGTATGATTTTCAATAGAGGGAAAGAACAATCTACACAAGCATCAGAAACTGGACAACCATTTGTTATTATAACACGTTTGGAGTAAAATTTTATCAAAAAAGTTCTTCATTAAGTATTTCGTAGCTTGAAAGTACTACACCACTAGATATATATATATATATATCTCACAATAATCTCACATTGTCTTATATAAGTCAGCATTTAATTAGATTTTCACTTAAAAATAAAAAATGATTAATTAATCATTTGAAAGTTATTAAACACCATGATCACATTAATAAATATGATAATGGTGGGATAATATTATGATCAGACCAACATTTTCTTTATATAAAGTTAATTAGTTGAATTGTAAGTCTAATGTTAGAAGTGGATAAATGACTAATATAGCTTAAAAAGTACATAGATTAAAAGAAGAAAAATCATGAATCACAATGGAACATCACACTCTAGTGGATTAAATATTTGTATAAAAATGTGTTAATTTTATGAGTTAGAATACACTGCTAATCCCTTTTTTTCTCACTTGAGTTGTGATATGAATAGCTGAGTCATATATTAAACATATGATACTAGTGGTGGCATGACATGACAATGAGAGTCCCATTGAGGGTGGTAATTTAAACTTAATTCATTTTAAAGCTTATCCACTAATTATAAGATTATTGCACGTATTGTATGTATTGGTAATAAGGAAGGTATGTTATGTGTGATTTATGCTCAGTTGTTTTACCTAGGTAGTATTTTCAAGACTTATTTTGTTGTTGTGTGAAAACATGCTTTGCATACTCTGCTAGTAATGTATGCATTGGTAAAAAGGAAGGTATAAAATGTGTCGAATGCAGGGGAGTTTTCATTTTTTGTTATTCTTCATACATGAGAATAAGGGGCATGAAATCCCACATAGTTTATGCATTACAAGAGTCAATGTAACTGATGAGCATTCCCCAAAGGCAATCAAGCTAATCTTCCTCCTCCGGCAAGGGTTGAAAAGAGAGTTGGGAGTTTATTTCAAAACTTCTTATGGGGTGCAAAGGTGAGGATAAAGAGTTTCATTTGGTTAGTGGGAAGAAGGTTTGTCAACAAATGGATCGTGGTGGTTTCGGGGTTAAAGAATTAAGGGTTGAATGGAATTTTTTTTTTATAATATCCAACTTTTCTTAATGACATCATATCCAACGGTCCAGGTTCTTAAAGCATTATTACATGTCAAGATAAATATCAGTGTATTTTGTTGCATTATAAGCTAGCTGTTGTGTCTTATATGTTATGTTTGAGGTAACTTTCATGTGCAGGAATGCACGATTTAGATGAAAATTTGAGCGCAACAAGAAAAATGAATGGGGATAAGGAGCTCGATATGGTGGAAGGTTTGAAGTTCCCCACAAGCGGGTCTCCTTACACATGCCAAAAAAAAATGGACATGGAAGATCAAGGAGATATTAATATTGGAGCAAAGAAGCACCAAATGCCTTCGGCGAGTGTAATGACTAGGCTTGTACTTATCATGGTTTGGAGGAAGCTTATAAGAAACCCCAACACCTACTCAAATCTTTTGGGCGTTACATGGTCTCTCATTTCATTCGGGTAGCTAGCCCATTAATTACGTCGATTTGTTGTTATGATTATTTCCTATGCATTTGTTGGTTTTCTATCCATATTAATACACACTTTTTACTACATGATCATATATGCCACAATTATATGGATTAATGCACACTTTTTGCTGCATGATGCCAAACTAGGAAGCTGCATGCAGGACTCAAACTTAGATGCTAGCTCTCCGATTCTCTAACATATAATATGGATTAATGTTACTTTGTCTCCCTAGATTAGTATCTATATTTTGTGGTTTTTGGGAAGATTATTTTTTCGATTATTAAATTTAGTGATAATATATTCTAACTTGTTCTTCTTTACTGTCTAATAAATATAAGATTTTTTTTTTAATTATAAAGAGATATCACAAAAATAGCGTTAACTATAAATATATTTTTATTGTAAAGTATATTTAACATATTATATGAACTCATGTCAGCTTATGAATTTATTTTAATAAAATCTTTTTGTAACTGTACCACTTGCATGTATAAATATTAACATTAAGTGACACAAGTATTTAATCCATGGTTTAATTAATTTGACTCTGGTTTGTCCTTAGATATCACATCCAAATGCCGTTCATCATCAAATTATCCATTTCAATATTATCCGATGCGGGTTTGGGAATGGCTATGTTCAGTCTAGGTACGTTTTCTTGACTAACCAAGTCACAAAAAACTGTTTTTCTATTCATGTTTAACTAAATTTACTATTAAAATAGTACTGGGCTGATTTTTCTTGCACGTGAAAATGATGGTTCTATAAAATTTTTGCTCAATCAAGTTTGTTCATGGCTTTACAACCAAAGATAATTGCTTGTGGAAAATCCGTGGCAACAAATGCAGTTTAATGTTTAATTGCTTTTCTATTCATGTTTAATTACGTCTCATGTTTAATTGCTTGCTCAATCAGGTCTATTCATGGTCTGTTGAGTTTTCTTTTTAAAGAATTTTCTCTAATCCAGTTTATCAAATTATCATGAATACAATGTTACAAATTACACATATTACACATTATACAATAAAATTTACACAAACTTCACAGATTCACATCATATCCTCACATCAGATTACACATTACACAATAGAATTTACACAAATTTCACAGATTCACATTATCACAAATTACACAATTATATCATGACAAATTACACAGAGAGGAGGAAGGGAGAAAAGAAAGAGGTTCACTGTGTTCCCAGAAGGTGCGTCTATTGGACTGCGGCAGGCGAAGGTAGTTGGGGAAGGGCGGTTCCCAAGGTGAGGTCGTGATGTTGGGGGGGGGGACTGGCTCTAGGTGACTGGGTGAGGTCTCGCGGCAGGGGAGAGAGGCTCGATCATAGTCGCAGGGAGAGAGAGGTGAGGTGGTGGCTCGCAATCGCCGGGAGAGAGAGAGAGAGAGAAAGAGCAGGGTGGGAGGGATGGGAAAGAAAGGGAAAAAGGGGAAAATACGGGTATATATTTTATTACCTTTTGCGGCGACTTTTAATCGTCGCAATAAAAGATAATATCGCCACGAAAACCAAATATCCCATAATGGAATAACTAATTCATGTAAGTTTATTTGCGGCAACAACATATCGCCACAAAAAGTCGACAACTTCGTCGCAACAAGCTTATAACCCACGAACCCATAAAATTTCTAACCAAACTATTTGCGGCGATAAAAATTCGCCGCAATAAAAAAAATTTCGCCGTAAAAACATCTTTTCCCCACAAAGTTTACTTGCCGACAATATTTCATGGGAATAGGCTTGTTTTATTTTCCACGAACAATTTTTCGTGCCATTCGGTAATTATTTTCCACGACCGTGCATCTTGGAAAAAGAATTCATGGCAAAATGCCATAATTCTTGTAGTGGTAAAACGACGTTTTGTAATATATTTTATAATGTAAAAAAAACTGATAATAGGCTGAGTAGCCTAACGGTTAGGGTTAGTACTTATTTGTAAACCCACATCATGCGTCTGAGCCCACAGCCACAATATCGAATTCATTGAGGTTTTTTTTTAATACTCTTAAAAAGATCATGTCGTTTAAATCTTTCTATATATTCATATTTTTCCCTTTAACTAATACTAACCCTACTCATTTCATTCTCCCATCTCTTACTCTTCTTTCTTCTTCTTTCTTATTCTCGATACCACGGAATGCGAATTGGTCAGAATATACAAGCTTGGATCGATTTCAGCTGAGATGTATGTTGGATTTTTTTTGTGTCAAAGACTAAATGGATCAGGCAGTACAAAGGGTTTTTGCTTGGAGCTTGAGTGACATAGGAGCCTGAGTGAATGGATCTGAACTCATGTATTTCTACTTGGGTGCAGACTTGCAGTTTGTTCTTTCTTCTTAATGTTCCTAGCATTTGACCTTTTATATATTTTTTTCTCATTTAAACTATGATAAGATTGTTATAAGTTGTGAAATGGGATTTGGATTTTTGAGGTTCTGCAAATAAGAAGAAGAGCATATCAGTGCATTTGCATCTTTTCGCCCAAGCTCAACTTCAACTAGAGCTTCGATTTCGACTCTGAAGCTCCGATCTTGATAGGAGTTGGAGTCGGAGCCCAACGTCGGCTCCGACTTTTGTCGAAGTCAGAGTTCGGAGCTGGGCTTTCCGATTTTGTTGGAGTCAAAGCCAGCCCTATATGCAGTAGCAGATTAGGAGTTTGAAGCCTTCATCAAAAGAGGCAAACTAGGTTGAAGCGATCACCGAAGATGTCCAGTCTCATGCCTTTGGTTGAAGGGGCATAAACATAGTACAACTTTTAGTGAAAAAACATGTACAAACCTTGAGAGATTGGCTATTCTTAGAAAACGGTCGTAAATGATCGGCGACGACAAGAAGACCAAAAGGTTGTGGCAAGACAGTAGTGTGCATGCAGAAGATGGAAGATCTGACTTGTAATCTAGAGAGAGAGAGAGAAGGATTAAACAAAAGAAAAGAAACTGATAGCTAGGGAGAATGAGAATGCTAGTTAGAGCATCCACATTGGTCTATGCATATGCATATGCAAAGTCATATTTGCATAATATAACTCTAAAATCATCTACATTGACTTATGCATATGCATATATATAACTAGTTATGAACAATTCTTATCTAAATTTGGATTGCAACTATTCACTCTACAAAATATATTTTAATCATTATTTCTCTCTCCCTCCACTTTCTCTCTCTCAATCTTTTCCTTTTCTCCCTCACTTAACAACACAACAAACTTTCACCTACACATTCATTTTATTATTATAATATATTATATATTTTTTTCATTTTATTATATTTTTAATATAATATATAAAAAAAATTATATTTTTTATTATTGCATTTGTATTATTAATGTCAAATGTATGTAGTGGATGCTAATTGCAAAATATATAAAAAATTAATGTCTTAAATATGCATAAGTCAATGTGAAAGTTTTACTTGAATGATAAAATGGATATGTAAAAGAGGTGATTTTACATATACATATACATAGATCAATGATAATGCTCTTAACGGTGCTAAATTTGAGAGAGTAGTGATGAAGGGGTACTGTGCAGACTTTTTTCTTTAATTTGATAATCTATCTAAGTAGGCATGTGCATAAAAGGGCCTAGCCCGACCAATCCGAAAGGCCCGACTTGAGCCCACCCGACTAAAATCGGGTCAAACCCATTATCGGGTTTATTACGCCTAACATCGGTTTTGACCGATGACCTGAAGAAAAAGATCAACGCACTCAGCTATTCTCCATTTCTCTCAAACCCTAACCTCTCCTTAGCGCAGAGTATTGCAGTGATGGAGGTGGCACAGGTGGGCGTGAGGACCAGAGCTCGAGCATCTTTGGCCATGGCGGCAGCAGACTCGAGCTCAACAACCACCACTAAGAGGAAGACGCTCCGGTGCTCCAGCATCGTGTTGCTGTACAGATCATGACACGGCATCGTGTTGCTCGAGTAACAGGTTGACTAATCACAAACAACCACAACCCCTTTCTGAAGATTATGAAGTTCTGCTCTGCTTAGTAATGGACTTGATTTTGTTCAACTTCCAACGCCATAACCCTTTTCTGCAACTAAGCTATCCCTTCAAACATCCTTGACATTTGAACAACGCCTCCCTGACCTTTTCTTCACAGCTCTTTCCCTCATCCAAACCCAATCTCTCCAAACTCCCCTCGTTCCTCATCCCTTTCCCTCTGAACTCTCCTCCTCCCTGATTCCTCAAAATCCCCACCACGTCCCGCACCCACTGTTAGGAACCTAACTAGGGAAGAGATCATGCGAAGTGAAGTAAACTTAGCTTGAAGTGGGAACGACATCGCTGGGCATTATGGAGCACTGCATTGGGAATTGACTGAAGGGAAGCTGCTGTGAAGAGCTGCAATATGCAGCGTTTTGAGTAATAAATAGAGTCTGTAGTTGGGTCTATGTAATGCACACCGTTTTGGGATTAAAAACACCAAAACGGTGCACTTTATATTACTGTCATTTTCTATTGTCTGTGAGATTAGTTTATCAACGTTAGAAGTTAGTTATGGTGTCAGGAGTGCTTTCGTATTTGAGGAAAAGAGAGGGAAAAAGGAAGGGGATCTGAGAATATTGTAAGAAGTGAACTATGAAGGAGGTTGGGGGCCCTCGAAGTTACTCCCGTAGCAATTCAATATCTCTTTAGCCTTTTATCAAACAGCTTGTGGCCTCTGCTTTTCTCCTTGGAGTAGTCGTATACTTTCATTGCCATTGGGTTTTGCTACACAACCTCCTACTATTCATCCACACTCCACACTCCACACTCCACATTTTTTAATATTTTTTTAAAAAAAAATTTTGAATTTATTTTTTTTTTAAATATTTCAAATTTTTTATTTACTATTCATATAAAAATTATTTAATAAAAAAAATTTTAAAAAAATTTTAAAAAAAGATGGAATGTGAAGTGTTGGGAGGTTGAGAAGATTTATTGTAAAAATAAAGTTGAAAAACTGATATGACTGGATATGATATATTATAATTACTTTACGCAAAAGAAATCTGAGATGTTCTTGTAAATTAAATATTATGTACTCAGACAAGGTAAGTCAATCTGTAACTTTACTTTTTTCGTAGGGATGTCTTTGTAAATTAAATATTTCTCTTTTTACTTATTATATATAGATCCCTTTTGATTTTCATTCTCTCATCTTTGAATCATCAATCGAATTCCTGTCTAGTCTTATCAAACAGCTAAAACATTACAATAACACATCACACATCACAAACAGCTCCAATCTCGTGATCTGCAATTCTATACATACATTATCTTGGTTTTGCCCCAAAATTGCGTTCGATGTTGGATAGACAGGATACCGGCCCAATTCGATGATAAATCCTATCAAATGGCTCGATCATGAATGATTTAAATTAGTTTTCCCATATCTGGCTAAGCATGTAACACATTTTTTAGAAAGGTGGTGGAGAAGTTTCAAACTTAATCATGAGAAGGAGCTGCATGCAGCTTTTTGGATTGGGGAACATGATTGAATTGACATTAACCTAAAGTTTCACCACTTTGTAAAATGATGATAACCAAATGGCTCCACACGTGAATTGAAAAAAAAAAAGCTTGAAAATTAACACTTTCCTTAATTGATTAGAGCTAGAATAAAATTTCTTGTTCTGCTTTTGCCTTTAATCATGAATGGAGGGGGAACTTTGTGGGCGTTGTTTGGAAGATCATGTGCAAGTTATTTATCACTCTATTACACGTGGCTCACGTTCCAATACATCTGATTGATTGATTTGTTTCTCTGATACGGCTTGTTATGCGTTGTATGTATTAAGATCTGAGATATATAGGATTATAAGTTTGATTAATTATACTTGGAA
Source organism: Cyclocarya paliurus (assembly GCA_029856935.1). Lineage (NCBI taxonomy): Eukaryota > Viridiplantae > Streptophyta > Magnoliopsida > Fagales > Juglandaceae > Cyclocarya > Cyclocarya paliurus. The sequence continues at coordinate 265,572 of JARVXP010000339.1, forward strand.
CTTGGACCAGATAAAACGAGTCGACTTCCAGTGAACATGGGCTTCTTGGGCCGGGCTAGTTTATTAAGCATAATCTTAAACCCATCATGCTCGAACATGCTAATTTAGCTATAGATGGATTACACACAAAATAATGTGTTTTGATATGATTTATCATATTATAAAATTAATTTTATTATAAATTATAGATAATTGATTACATAAAATCACGATAATTTGTAATATTACTTTTGTATAATCTTTTTATAATTATAGCACCCGTCTTTTATCTTTTCTTTGAAACTGTTAGATTAGGACCAAACTGATTGATTCAATCAGAAATCGAACATATTTCAGTATAGTATTCGATTGGACAACACAGAATCCAACTCCTTTGAACGGGGCACAGCATAATAATTCCAGCATAATTACCATTAACAGCAACAACTCTATCAACCATGGTAGGCAACATTTGAATCCCAACAACTGCCACATAAACCATAGTACTATTATCCTTATCAACTCTTGTATATTATTGCCACATCACTATCTCTTATAAAACACATTAATGAGACCAAAAAAACAAACACAACATTAATCCTTATCTTAGTAATTCTAATTAGTATTTTAGTATTTTAAGTTATGTTTGGATTATAGAAAATATGTACTCATTAATCAAAGAGAGAGTTTGGTATCATGAGTTTATTACTAATTAAGTAAGGGAGGTTTCTTCGTCGAATTGGATAAAAGATAGCTGGAAGATTAGAAAAGACGTTCACTAAATAAATATATTGTTATTTATCTCAGATTTTGTTAATTGCAATAATTCTATATATTATGTAGTATATATTATATGATTACGAAATAAATCTATTATATCATATTATGTAGCTCATAATTAAAGATAACAAGACGTACGATTAGATAATAAATAAAAGATATAAATAATAATTCTATTTAAAGGCTTTTATATCATTATCTCAAAATAAAGTCTTCACATCACACCATCTATATCGCTTAATTTGATTTGAAAAATAAATTTTAAAATCTAAATATTACAAGTTAAATTATGTTACGTGAATTATGTGTTATGTGTAGTGGTGTAAAAAAACCAGTGAACCAATAAACTGGACTGGACCGAACCGAACCTTTGGTCCAGTACCGAGTTTGATTCGGTCTGGTACCGGTTTTATTTTTCTTAAAACTGATCAGAATCGATCTGATTCCTTTTTTTCTTTTTCTAAAACCGAATCAAACCGATTCATATAAATATATATTATAATATTTTATATTGCATATAATTTTTATAAATAATATATAATTATATATAAAATAGTTTTGTATTATATGATAAATTACTAATTAATATAACATTTAATTTTAAAATCTTATATCACTATAGTCTATTGTATTAATAGTTATACTAATACTATATCACTATATATTATAATATACTATAATATATCACTATAGTCTATAATACAATTATAATATGAGTCCTGCTACGACTACCGAAAAAGTAGCCCGAATGTGTGTCCCGAATAGTGCATTTCATCTTTTTATTTTTTTTTCCTTTTTTTTCATATATTTTTTTAATCATCACAAACAGTTTTAAAAAAAATAAAAAATTTACAATATCATTTAAAAACACTTTCTTAATCACTAAGTAAAAAAAAAAAAAAAAGGACATTCGGGACCCAAATTCGGGTCCCAAAGCATTTCTCTTATAATATATAATATAATATACTACAATATATTATCACTATAGTATTATATACTATAATATACTATTATATATATTATATAATATAGTATATAATATATTAAAATCGAAAAACCGGTTTAGGGAGGTAACCGGTGCGGAATCAATTCTTGAAAATACAAAATCGGTGCATATCGGTTCGGTTTCAAATTTTGTCCAAAACCAAACTAAATTAGACTCGTTACACTCCTAGTCATGTGTAAAGAACTACTTTAGATAGTATTTCTCAAAACCTAAAATGATGATATTTATAAAAAAACCGTAAAACTATTAAATATAAGGTGGACTAAGATTTATAAAAAAAAAAAATCTACTATAGGTACATGGGGTTGGGTAACTTTTGGGGAATCGGCTAACGTCAGCCGATATTATTAAAAAAAAAAAGCAAAATCAATTTCAGAAGCAAATTAAACCCATCCCAGCCAGCGCCAAAATCAGTCTCAAAAATCAAACTCATCCCAGAAGAAAAACAGCTAGCATCATCAAATGCCTGGCTAAAAAAAAGTTGAAAAGAAAATCAAAACAGAATAGGAGAATCTATGCCGGTGGTCAATTTCTGAAAGAGAGAATGCCATCGTGGTATGAGCATTCTTTGTTCCTTTGTTTTATGCAGTTTTTGTTACAATCTTCCTATGAGATTTGGCTTCTTGTAATGAAATGTTATTCCTTTTTGTAACTAAAATGAAAGGAATCCAAGCCTTTGGCCACCACTTGTGTATAGGAAAAGAGAGAGAGAGATTAAATTCCTGTGCATTGTAATAGAAAGTAGAGCTTTTTTGTTTTGATTATGAACATTTTTTCACGAAATCGGTTTTGCAATGAATTAGGGGTGCACACGGTCCGATCCGGCGATAGGCTGGAGCTTTTCAGTCATCAATTGGACCGGACCGGACCGAACACCCAAGGGGACCGGACCGGACCGGTAGCTATCGGTCCGGTCCGGTCCGGTTCGGTCCATACGGTCTGGCGTTTTTTAAAAACAAAAAAATCAATTAATAAAAAAAATTATTTACAATACTAAATTAAACTAAGTGACTTATTAATGTGGATTATGTAACAAACTCAATAAAAAAATATTTTATATGGTCAATAATAATAAATTAGATAAAAATTACATTATTGATAATGTTAATTATTACTTTATTACTAACTTAAAGTATGTTAATGCATAATGAGCCATATACAACTTTTAATATTTTGTATATGAAGCAATAAGCATGAATAATTTAATTATCCATACATATTATACCCATAATTAAGAAAGATACATACTTAACATACTATTATAAATAAGAATAAAATATTTAATTATACATACTATTATAAATTTATAATTTATACATATATTATAATTTATACTATAACTCTTAATACTTAATAGTATTAGTAATACATTAAAGAATATATTAATACGTTGATACTAAATATATATAGTGATAGACTTATAGTGATTAGTTATTATGAATCATGATTAGTATAATTATATAATAGTATTAGTATAAAGTATTAGACTATTAGTAATATAATGTAGCTATATATTAGTAATATTAGTATAAGTATAACTGTATAACTATAGTCTATACTTAATTATAATATAGTATAATTATATATTAGTTTGTGATAGGATTAGGTTAGATGAAAATTATATAATTTGTTACTAATTTAGAGTATGTAAATTACTCAAATTCAATGTATTATAAATATTATAATTTATGATTCTAATACTATAATGACAATTATAGTATAGCTATATAATAGTATTAGTATAAAGTATTAGACTATTAGTAATATAGTATATGCTATAGCTATATATTAGTAATATTAGTATAAGTATAATTGTATAAGTATAAGTATAATCTACAGTTAATAGTTATAACTATACTAATTTATTATAACTTATACTAATATATAATATAGTTATAATAAATCATTCTAATAGAGTATAACTAAACTAATATAACTATTAGTATAACTATATAATAGTATTAGTATAAAGTATTAGACTATTAGTAATATAGTATAGGCTATAGCTATATATTAGTAATATTAGTATAAGTATAATTGTATAAGTATAAGTATAATCTATAGTTAATAGTTATAACTATACTAAATCATTATAACTTATACTAATATATAATATAGTTATAATAAATCATTCTAATAGAGTATAACTAAACTAATATAACTATTAGTATAACTATATAATAGTATTAGTATAAAGTATTAGACTATTAGTAATATAGTATAGCTATATATTAGTAATATTAGTATAAGTATAATTGTATAAGTATAACTATAGTCTATAGTTAATAGTTATAACTATACTGACGGGGGCTATACTCGAAAACCTCCCGTGAGCTCTGGCGATCGTGGAGGCTGGTTACTCCCTGTCCTACTACAGGTTCCAAACTCTTCCATCATGGAGGAGTCTATAGAAGATTTATGCAAGCGATTGTCCCTATCGTTACAAGAGAAAGAGGAGGTCTTGGTGGAAGAGGATCTGATTGAGGATACTAAACAAAGGGGAGAGCATTGCCTTCTGGTATCTCTCCTCACGAAGAAGCACTATAACCGCGAGGCTTTTAAGCAAACTCTGCGGAAACTATGGAGACCAGTCAAGAGGATTTGGTTCAAGGAGCTAGGCTCCAAACTGTTGCTGGTAGAGTTTGAAGAACAGAGAGAGAAGGACAGGGTGCAACGTGAAGGACCATGGTCTTTCGACAGGCATCTTGTTCTGCTGCAACCTTATGCAGGAAGCTTACAGGCCAACAAAGTCAAGATAACTCAGGCTTCCTTTTGGATCAGAATGTATGACCTTCCACTGGGCGCCATGAACGAGAAAGTGGTGAGGAAAATTGGTAACAGCATCGGCACGGTCGAAGAGCTCAATATCGAAAAGGATGAAGTTGCATGGGGTGAATTCATCAGAGTCCGTGTTAAGCTGGATGTCACCAAACCTTTGTTACGAGGTAAATGCATTACGCTACCATCACTTGGGGCTTGTTGGGTCCGATTCATGTATGAAAGGCTACCAACCTTCTGCTACATTTGTGGTGTATTGGGACACAGTCACAAAGACTGTGAAGAAAAGAACAACACGAAGGAACCTATGAAAGAAGAGGAATACCCCTTTGGTCCTTGGTTGAGGGCCGGTGCCTCATACACCAACCTCCGTAACCAGCAGGCGGAGCAAGGCCAGGAGGAACCGACTCATCCTCCCAGACCAAATCCCATTGTTAATGCAGCAAATCCAGGAACCCACTCTGCTCCTAACTTTCTGGGTGGTACGTGTGGGACAGCAGTCCATGACACTATGCCAGTTGAAGTCAACACCAAAAAGGCTACTCTGGCAGCCCTCCATGCTGAGTCAGTGGAGGTAACAAAAGTCTTGCATGGTAGCTCAGATGGCCTAGCTAGCGGTATGGTCCCTCTGCAGGAGGAAAAGCCAAAAGATAAGGAGGCGGACTCAGGTATTACACCATCCTCTCTGACAGAGATTGACCCTAATTTTTCAATGCAGGAAAAGATCCACCAAACCCTGACCCATCTGGCCCAACTCAAGTCTGGGGGTATGAAGGATCAGTGTAATACGAGTAAGTGGAGTAGACTAACTAGAAGAAAGGGGAAGGAAAATAGTCCCTGTGTTCCTCAATGCTCTCTGAAAAGAAAAGCACCAAGGAATGAGCTTTTTGAATCCGGGTCCTTACCTAAAGCCAAGCAACAAAAGGTTATGGGCCTAGACAAGAACCAAATGTCTAGAGCGGCGGCAGCTGAATTTCAGCCCCGCCGAGCGCCATGAAACTCCTAAGTTGGAATTCACGGGGGCTTGGGAACCCACGTGGAATTCGTGCCCTTCGAGATCTTATCAAGAAGGAAGTTCCCAACATCTTGTTCCTACAAGAAACAAAAGTTAAAAGTAAAACTATGGAGAAGATTAAGTTCAAACTTGGCTATCAAAACTGCCTAACTGTGGACTGTGAGGGGAGAAGTGGAGGGCTAAGCTTGATGTGGGGACATGAGGTAGACTTAACAATTCGAAACTTCTCCAAGAATCACATTGATGCTGAAGTTAAAGACAGTAGAGGACAGCACAACTGGCAGTTAACTAGGTTTTATGGGATACCCGAAACTAGTAGAAGGGGAGAATCATGGGACCTACTGAGACGGTTAAAATCTGAAGCCTATGATCACTGGTTGGTAGGTGGTGATTTTAATGAAATTTCAAACAGAATTGAAAAGAAGGGTGGGAATGACAGATCAGAATCCCAAATGGAGAGTTTTCGAGTAGTAATTGATGAATGTGGCTTGCTTGACCTTGGTTTTGAAGGGCCCTCTTTCACCTGGTGGAACAACAGGGAAGGATCTCATGCTATTTTTGAAAGACTAGATCGAGCTCTTGCCACTCATGCTTGGTCTCAATCCTTCCCTTTCTCAAAGATGATTCACTCTTCAGCTGCTTACTCAGATCATTTCCCCCTAACCCTGAACACAGATGGTATTCCTCCAAGACTTATTGGTCCTAAACCCTTCAGATTCGAAGCAATGTGGACTGAACATGAAGAATGTGAGAAGGTAATTGAGAGGGTCTGGCAGACAGAAGGGAGCAATGGCACCAGAGATGACATCATGGGGAAACTTCTAAGATGCAGCAAAAGCCTAGTAAGATGGGGCAGACAGAAGTTTGGGAATGTGCAGAAAGGATTGCAGCAGGCAAGAATCAATCTCGAAAAAAGGCAGAAGGAAGCTGAGACAACAGCCAATCCAGCAGCTCTTCAACAAGCCAGAGATGAACTCCAAGTCTGGATGGTAAGGGAAGAATTACAGTGGAGGCAAAGATCTAAAGCCCTTTGGCTCAAAGCTGGAGATCAGAACACCAGATTTTTCCATAATCAAGCAAACCAAAGGAGAAAAAAGAACACCATCACTAGACTAATGGATGATTCTGGAGAATGGCAAGAAGCAGATAAGAGGGACAATCTCATCCTAAGTTATTTTGAGGATATTTTCAAATCAGGGGGACAAAATTTCAACTTGGACTTCCTTTCATCCCTGCATGGCAGAGTGACAGCTGAGATGAATGAAGAACTCACTAAGGAATTCAAGGCTGCTGAAGTGGAAGTTGCTCTCCATCAAATGAACCCTTCCTCAGCCCCTGGTCCGAATGGTATGGCCCCTATATTCTACCAAAAATACTGGCACATTGTTGGTAGTTCAGTCTCTAAGGCAGTTCTAAATGCTCTGAATAGTGGTCAGTTCCCTGATGCCATTAATCATACTTTTATAGCACTTATTCCAAAGGTAAAAAATCCCCTCAAAGTAGCTAATTATAGACCAATTAGCCTATGCAATGTAATCTACAAATTGATCTCCAAGGTCTTATCGAATAGGCTAAAACTTTTTCTGCCCAAAATCATATCTATTTCTCAAAGTGCTTTTGTTCCTGGAAGAGCAATATCTGACAACATCCTGGTTGCTTATGAAATGATCGATTTCCTAAGAAGAAAGAGGCAAGGAAAAACAGGTTACATGTCCCTCAAACTTGACATGAGCAAGGCCTATGATAGGCTTGAATGGCATTATTTGGAAGGTGTTATGCAGGAAATGGGATTCTCTAGCAAATGGATTCAACTGGTGATGACTTGTGTGAAGTCTGTGTCTTTTTCCATCCTTATTAATGGAGATCCAGTAGGTCCCATTCACCCAACCCGAGGTATAAGGCAAGGATATCCATTGTCTCCCTACCTTTTCCTGTTGGGAACCGAAGGCTTCATCTCTCTACTGGAGCAAGCTACTGCTCGAAACCTGATCAGAGGTATCAAAGTGTGCAGAGGGGCTCCTGTGGTGAACCACCTTCTGTTTGCAGATGATAGCATCCTTTTCTGCAAAGCCACAAGCAAGGACAGCAGAGAGGTGCAAAAAGTCCTTGAGTTTTATGAAAGGGCATCTGGGCAGAAAATCAACCGAGGAAAGACAGCCATGGTCTTTAGTAGGAATGTTACCCCTGTTAAACAATAGCAGCTAATGTCTTCTTGGGGCATCCAAGAATTCCAGAACTATGACAAATACTTAGGCCTCCCCCCAATGGTTGGAAGAAACAAGAAAAGGGCCTTCTCAGATATCAAGCATAAGGTCTGGTCTAAGCTACAGCAATGGAAGGGGAAACTTCTATCCCAAGGCGGAAAAGAGACCTTGATTAAGGCAGTGGCTTTAGCCATCCCTACTTATGCCATGTCTTGCTTCAAACTCCCTCTATCTCTCTGCAATGAACTTGAACAAATGATGGCTAAGTTCTGGTGGGGGCAGAAAGAGGAAGAGAAGAAAATCCACTGGGTTAGCTGGAAGAGAATGTGTGAAACCAAGAGTGAGGGTGGCCTGGGCTTCAAGAATCTGAGGTTGTTTAATGAGGCATTACTTGCAAAACAAGGGTGGCGGCTCATGAATCAATGTGATAGTCTAGTTCATCAAATCTACAAAGCCAGATATTTCCCCAGTACAAGTTTCCAGGAATCAAGCCTCGGTCACAGCCCTTCCTTTGCTTGGAGGGGCATATGGTCAGTCAAAGACAAGCTTTTTCAAGCATGCAGATGGAGAATTGGTAATGGCTCAACTACAAGGATTTGGGAAGACTATTGGATCCCTGGCTTCAACAACTTACACCAAGTGGGAAATCCAAATGGGGCTAATAACCAAAAAGTTAAGGAGCTAATTGACTCAGACACCGGATGGTGGGATGTGCAAAAAGTAAGAAGACTGCTGCCTCCTGACCCTGCAGATGCAGTGCTCAAAATCATTCTCAGTGCAGCAAACCATGAGGACAAATTAATATGGGATAAGGACAAAAGTGGCTGCTTCAGTGTGAGGAGTGCCTACAAGTGGTTCAGATTGCAAGCTAAACCTATAGTAGAAGGTGAAAGCTCCTCAAACAACCATAACAAAAAGCTCTGGAAGCTAATATGGAGAATGAAAGTGCCCCCCAAGGTGAAGGTTTTCGCCTGGAGAACCTGCATTGAAGCCCTCCCCACGAGATGCAACCTGAAAGTAAGGAAGGTAGTTGAAGATGAAACTTGTCAACTGTGCTCAGCAGCAGCAGAAACGACAGCTCATGCACTGTTCCAATGCAATAGGCTGCCTCAAATGTGGGCTAAGCTGCTACCACAACTTCACACAGAGGGTCCTCCTTGGGACATCAGGGAGTGGATTTATAGATTACAGGAATCATGCAGCAGTGAGGCTCTGGAGTGGCTTTTCATGATAGCCTGGGCTTGCTGGTATCGTAGGAACCTATGGATCTTCGAAGAGAAACAACTCTCCCCTGAGGAAGCCATTAACTCAGCCCTCTCACTCCATTGGACTTTCAAAGTATCCAAAGACCTAAGTATCAAAAAAGCTAGGAAAATCTCCCAATGGCAACCCCCTCCACAAGGCTCCATTAAACTCAATGTTGATGGGGCAGTTTTTCATGCTGAGAACAAAGCAGGAGTTGGAATCATTGCCCGAGACTGGGAAGGTAAAGTCCTCATGGCAGTAAGTCAAAGAGAAGAAGCGGTCATGGAACTTTTGGAAATTGAATTACTAGCGATTCTAAGAGGGCTTCAGTTCAGCATTTCCCTTGGCCAACATCCCCTATGCATTGAAACTGATTCCCTACTGCTGACTAAAGAGCTTTCTAGCTCTAATCCCTCTAATGCCAGCTACGGTAACATCATCTCTGATATCCAAGAGCTAAAGAGCAGGTGCTTTAGTTGTTCTATTAACCATATCAATAGAGAAGCAAACCAGGCTGCTCACAAACTAGCTAGATTTTCAAGGAATGTCCCAAAAACTTTTGTATGGTGGGAGTCTATTCCCGATTGTGTTCTACCAGTCCTGTGGACTGACATGCATTTGTAATTTCTATTGCCTTTTAATGAGAAGCAGTATCTATTTCAAAAAAAAAAAGTTATAACTATACTAAATCATTATAACTTATAATAATATATAATATAGTTATAATAAATCACTATAATATAGTATAACTAAACTAATATAACTATTAGTATAAGTGTATAACTATATAATAGTATTAGTATAAAGTATTAGACTATTAGTAATATAGTATAGGCTATAGTTATATATTAGTAATATTAGTGTAAGTATAATTGTATAAGTATAACTATAGTCTATAGTTAATAGTTATAACTATACTAAATCATTATAACTTATACTAATATATAATATAGTTATAATAAATCACTATAATATAGTATAACTAAACTAATATAACTATTAGTATAACTATATAATAGTATTAGTATAAAGTATTAGACTATTAGTAATATAGTATAGGCTATAGCTATATATTAGTAATATTAGTAATTTAGTATAAGTATAATTGTATAAGTATAACTATAGTCTATAGTCTATACTTATAACTATACTAAATCATTATAACTTATACTAATATATAATATAGTTATAATTTCTTATAAATTTATAATAAATCACTATAATATAGTATAACTAAACTAATATAACAACTAATATAACCATTAGTATAACTATATAAATATAAAATAGTATTAATAGTCTATACTTAATTATAATATAGTATAATTATATATATAATTAATTATATATAAAAAAATATAAAAAATATATAGAAATTATTTACATTTGGTCTGGTTCGGTTCGAAAAACACCCGGACCGTGGACCGGACCAAATGAGTTCGGTCCAAAAAAAATTAGACCAGACCAAGACCGGCCCGGTCCGGTTCGGCCCAAATTGACCGACCCGATCCGATTCGGCCCAAATTGACCGGTCCGGTCCGGTTTTCTCAGTCCAGACCGCCCGATACTCACCCCTACAATGAATAGCTTCGTTTTGCAATTCCTCTGGAATCGGGTTCACTTTGTCTTGGTTGTCTCTCACTTACTTGCACAATATAATAGCTATGTTGATTTATTTTGTAGTTCTTCTGGCCATGGATTTTTCTTTCATATAAAAGATGTTCTCTAATATATTTCTCTAGATTTTTTTTTTTGTAAGTAAAGAGGGTTAAAAGTTTAGAATAAGTGTTTAAAACAACATTGGTTACATTACACTGGAATCCATTAAAGTGATAAAACTGATTATGTGGCAAATTACCAAAACTCAAAATCATTCAAATAGAGTCTAGCATCACGATGGTCTGCACAAGATCAACAAAAACAAAAGAAATTACCAATGAAAGATAGTTCAAAATTAACCAAAACCAAGCATAGAATACAAACCAAGTAAAGTAAAGAAATATTCCAAATATTGAGGCTTTATCCCTCTGCTTGGATCTCCACTGACAAAGTAAAGAAAGAAGGATATTATAGGCGTCAATCTAGAATATGCTTCCAGTAGTACCATTTTTGAGTCAATTACAAATATATAAATAAGAATGAATAGTTCTTGGAGGTGTAATTATTTGTTTTCAATCATCTTCTCTCAGCATGGGAAAATGGGAAGAACACACATCTCCGCTGACACCATCTACCTCAAATCCTCTAACCGCGGTATGTTTTATTTTTTAAAACTTTGTAAGACTGTATTGTGTTGATATTTATTTCCAAAATACATGAATAATTTGTGTAATAACATGTTAGGACATACCATCAACTTATCCAAATTTCACAAATTACATGCACGGTTACTATGGACCACTTCCTACGTGGTCATCGGCTTTTTCCGCCATATCCAGATGGCTATCAATATCCAAGCAACATTCAAGTGGTGATGCAACTGTGTTCTTGTAATTTTTTTAATAAGTTGGTTTTTTGTTTAAAGTTTAATGTCATAGTTTTTTTTTTTTGTTGTTGGTAGAATGTTGATTACCCAACTCCTCTCATGACTACACGCTCCGCTACGAGCGGAAACGTTGATACAAAGGAAACACCCGATTGTAGGGAACTTGATATTCCATGTAACTGTTCTAGAGTTGAAGAAAGTAAAGAAGATAGACTAAATTCACAGAAAACTGAGGGTGAAATTGTCAGGACACTTCAGTTAGAGGATAAAGTTAGTGGTGATACGATTGATGAGCTAAAGTTGGGATGGAGTTTAATTATTTCGAAGAATTAATGAGTTATTATAAGCAATATGCTAAGAAATGCGGGTTTGGGGTGATAACAAGAAGGATTGAGAATGAAAATGATGAAATTGTTAGATATGTCTCTCTTGGTTGTGCTCGTGGTGGGAAGGCTCGAAATAGAACGTTAAATGTCGCCACACCACGTTTGATAGGAAAGACGGAATGTAAGGTAAAGATTAATGCCTTAAAAGTTGATGGAAAGTTCCATTTGATAACAGTTCATAATATCCTTAACCACGGCCTCAATCCAAATAAATCTCACTTCTTTCAATGTAATAGATAAATAAGTGACTCCGTAAAAAGAGTTTTAGATAAGAAGGATTTGGTTGGTATACAAATGAAAAAGAGTTTCAGATCTCTCATCATTGGAGCTGGTGGATTCGAGAACGTCATGTTTTTGAAAAAATAATTGTCGTAATTATATTGACAGACAAGACATCTACAACTTGGGAAAGGTAGTACTAGAGCATTTTGAGAGTATTTTTGTAGGATATAGTACAAAAATCTTAGTTTCTTTGCATTAATGGATTTGGATGATAATGGAAGGCTAAAGAATGTCTTTTGGGCAGACCCCCGTAGTATAGCATTATATCAGTATTTCAGTGATGTGGTCACATTTGGCACTACGTATCTGACGAATAGATATGAGATGCCCTTTATACCATTTGTTGGTATAAATCACCATGGCCAGTCAATTCTGTTGGGCGCAGGCTTGATATCCAATAAGAATACAGAGACGTTTGTGTGCTTATTCCAGACTTGGTTGCAGTGTATGGATGGTATAGCTTAAAAAGCTATTATCACAAATCAGGACAGAGCGATGAAAAATGCAATTGCTATTGTCTTTCCAGAAAATTAACATCGATTTTGTTTGTGGCATATACTAAAGAAAGTTCCCCGAAAACCTTGCCTCCCATGCTCCCTACAAAAGTGAGATGAAAAATGCATTGATAAAATGTGTGTATGCCACCCAAAGTATTGAAGAGTTTGAGAAAAGTTGGGATCAGTTAATCACCACTTACAACTTGCATGAGAATGCTTGGCTGTCAAGTTTATACGTTGAGCGTGAGCATTGGGTACTATTGAAAGAGTTTTTTTGGGCTGAAATGAGTACAACATAATAGAGTGAGAGCATGAATGTTTTTTTTATGGTTATGTTCATGCTAAGACAAACTTGAAAGAGTTCATCAACCAGTTCGACAATACATTGGAAAAGAAAATTAAAAATGAAAATAGCGTGGACTTTCACTCATTTAGTGTTACCATTCCCTGCATATCTAGATTTCCAATTGAAAAGAGATTTCAAGATTTGTACATGAATGCTAAATTCAAGAAAGTTCAATAGCAACTTACCAGTATTATTGATCTGGATCCAGAGTACTTAAGAGAAATGGTGTAGTTAAGACCTATCTGGTAGAGGATGAAATTCATGTGGAAGAGTTCACTAAGCTGGTTACACATTCAGTGGACTTTGGTGAGAAAGATGCAACTGCAAAGTGTTCATGTGGGTTATTTTAGATGAAGGGTATATTGTGCAGGCATATTTTGGCTATATTCAAATGTAACGGTATAAAATTTTGCCAGAGAAATATATTTTAGATTGATGGAGGAAGGACATCAAAGGAAGATACACGTTAATTCACAGCAGCTATGACTCTAGGGATTAATGGGCAGATGTTAACAGATATTCAAGTCTACTAAATATCTGTTATCAGATGATTACTCATGCAGCGGGTTCAAGAAAACATACTAAGGATGCAACACATAAGTTGTATGCAATTATTGACTTATATCGAGACAACCAAGAATCTCCATCGATGACTCTCATGGGTTCCAATGTTGGTCGTACGATAAAGGACACAACTATAGGTGGTAGTTTACAGAGAGTACTCAGTCCACTAGTTGTGAGAAGGAAAGACAGACCCCATCTCTAAGAACAGTATCTAGGATGGAGAAAGACATGCAGAAAGTTAAAACGAAGAAGAAGAAAGCACCAATCAAGGAAAAACGTAAACATGTGCACATTAATTAATTTAAAATATACATGTTTATACAGGCTATTTTATTAATGCAAACACTTAAAAATGGGTTTTGTTACTTGTTTATTAGAGAGATGGAGGAGATACACCAGTGTCGGAATTTATTTGGCCTATTAGAGATAGATATGTCCAATGTTGGACACATGTAGGTATATTAATTTTGTTATATTTATAATTGAATTGTTATATTTATTTTGATTTTTGTTATTTATCACCAGCCTGTTCAAGATAGCTCAGCTGTTGACTTTAGTGGAACCCAGCTCCGAGAAGCAATGATTGAGAGTCAAGAAAGCGTAATATTTCTACACTTTTCAAATTTTAAGAGTAATATTGACATGACACTAAGATTTGCATATTAATCCTTACAAATGCAATTTGGATTGGATAGATCACAACCGCTGCAATGGACATGGCCAATGCCTCTCTAATGGGATTTGTAAATGGAGAAATTATTTACTTTCATTTTTCTTTTCATTTTTTCTATGTTTTAGTTAGGGATGTAAAAAAAAATCGGTGAACTAGTAAACCGAACCGGGTTTGGCCCGGTACTGAGTTTGGTTCAGTCCGATACCGATTTTTGTTTCTTAAAACTAGTCAAAATCGGTTCGATTCTAATTTTTTTTTTTCTAAAACTAGATCAGACCGAACCGGACTGGTTCATATATATTATAATTTTTTATATTGTATATAATTTATATATATAATATATAGTTTTGTATTATATGATAAATTACTAATTAATATAATATTAAATTTTAAAATTTGATATTACTATGGTCTATTGTATTAATAGTTATACTAATACTATATTATATATTATAATATACTACAATATATTATCACTATAGTATTATATACTATAATATATTATTATATAATATAGTATATAGTATATTAAAACTGAAAAATTAGACCGGAACCGATAAAACTGGAAGTATTGATTTAAGAGATAACTGGTACGGAATCGGTTCTTAAAAATGTAAAACTAGTACATACCAGTTTGGTCCCAAATTGTGTCCAAAACAGGACCAGTTACTCCCCTAGTTTTAGTTGGCAAGTTTATTGTTGAATTCTGCACAGAGTTTAGTTGGCAAGTTTAGTCATTTGGGAGGAAACTGTCATTACCTATTAGATTAAATGCAAGACAATATTTTGATTTCATTACTAGATTTCTATTTTCATGACTGTTTCAGAAGAAGCCAACAACAACTGATACAAACTGAAAAGAAAAACTGATAAAAACTATTCCATTTACATCAAGCGGGGATAGCTCAGTTGGGAGAGCATTAGATTGTTCCATTTGCATCAAATTGTTCCAACAACTGATACAAACGGTTTCATTTACATGTTTGTGGACATTGATAAAAATTGAAAAGAAAAAAACTAAAAAGCTAGGCGCTAGAGCAAAAGTCCTGACTAACACAACATAAATTCTGAGTAACTTAAACTACATGTTCAGACTACGTTGTAACATCACTAAAATATAAACAACTTAGATACACATAGCAACTAACTTCTAACACTAATCTGAAATCACTTATAGACTATCAAGTAACATGCTACAACAAATGTAAAAGCCCAATACACCTGGAGTAGTGTACGTGAATGCCTTATTTCAGGTTCACGTTCAACAAGCACCAACTCCTTCTTCAGAAACTCTTCATTTTTATTGGATAGCACCAACTCGATCTCATCCGCTCTCTTACGAATATCAATTTCCTTCTTTTCAATATCTTTGAGTATCCTTGAGATTTTATACATATTTTGGAAAAATGTTAGATGCACATAACTCAATATAATTGCAAATAATCCAATATTGAACATAAGCATGTGATATCATCATCTTTCTCAAATCATACTAACTATATATAAAATAAGAAAAATAAATCATGATGATTATAAATATAAATCTAAAGATTGCTTAAGAAAAGTTGAATATAAATGTTAATTTAATAACTCGAATGCATAGTTTATGTGCACATTCTTGGAGTATGAACAAGGAGAGGAGCCATGATAATAATTGAAAAAGACAAAAACCATAATTTCAATTGGTCAAGTTTGATGCTCTTTACTTTCTTTCATTTTTATTTACAATAAGGGAATTGTATCTTCCCCCAACACTCCACACTTGATGATAAATGAAAATGCAAAGTGACCCATAGGCAATTGACATGATTCCATTTTCCTAAAAGTAGTCAAATAAAAGACTACATGCACAAGATAAGTACAAGCTCCGTCATAACACAACTATATTTATTGACGCACTTAAAGTAGAGGTTGTAGTTCCATTGTAAACAAACAATTTTGAGTTTCGATAAACTAGTAATTAGTGGCTCATATTGGATGATTCAGCTCAAAGAGATGGACAACATTAAAACCTTGTGCCAGTCTACAAATACTTGTAAAAAGGGAAGCTCAAAACAGACTCATTGACATATAAGTCTAAATGTGACACTATGAAAAGTGAAAACTCTTTGAGTCATTTCATCAAATACTTCTTATGCACCTGTTTATTGCTTTCCTAAGCTAGCATCAACAAATATTTTTGAGTATTTAAACTAGATTTAGATTGAACATAAAACATATCAATAACAAATCGATTTCAATTTCATGAAAGCCCAAATGCCATTGTTTAGATTTAGGTTATGTTTGGAAACAAAGATGAGAAATCTCATCTCATCTCTATCTCATCTCATCATTACATCTTTTTCAAATCTCCATACAAAATATAATAAACAATTCAACTTTTTCAAATTCTAATTTAACTTTTTCAAATTCCAAAATAATAATAATATTAAAAAATAATATTTTAAACTTTCGTCTTAATACTATTCACAAAATTTTTAAAAATTTTCATCTTATCTCATCTCCCAAGCATAACCTTAGGGTTAGGGTTTCCAAATTTCAAAATCAGGTGCAATTTTGAATTGGTGATTTTGGGAATTTTGAAATTGTGGGTTGAAGAAACACTACAAATGGGAGATTTCGATTCAGTTTAGGGCATGCAAAGAAACACTACCAATTGTTGGTTGAATAAACACTTCCAATGGGGCTTGGTCGAAAAATAGCGAAAAAGAAGAAGATTTCAGAATATGTGAACCAGTAGATGAGAAGAACCTGTCTTCGTGGTCGTCTGTTGGGAAGCTTGCTCCCAGAGCCAAATCTGTTCCGTGGGTAAACGAAAGGGAGTATTGCATTTCAGATGAAAAGAAGATGCGAACAAGATGCAAAGAAGAAGATGAGAGGTACTTGATTTTCATGGTTCTCTGTGGGGTACAAGAAGAAGAAGATGAGAAGAAGAATATTAAATCAATCTCTGTGGATTTCCGAATTTAACGAAACGTCCCGTTTCATTTTTACACGTGGATGGAAGTGTATGAAGCGGGGGTTTCCCAACCGAGTTATACTAGGGATCAGCCTACTATAACTCATCATCCGTTGCACACCTCACGTGGCTTTAATTTGTCTTTCAAGCAAAATGCACGTTTTGCATCGTGGGTTTCACATTTTTGAAAGCGATTCGAATTTTGACTCATCCCGCGCCCATCCTCCTCCCTCGCCAAGACCCGCGTCAGCTTCCTCTTCCCAGCGGCACCCCGCGACGTCAACGCTCCTCAGTCGACCACCCCCCAAAACCCTTTCTTGTCATACCCTCCTCTCCGTCTGGCGCCCAGTAGCTGTAAAGTTCCCCCCTCTCTATCTTTCTCTCACCCATGCCGTATCCTCTTCGTTGGGCAGTGCTTTTGTCTCTCGCTTCCGTCACCGCTCACCACACTGGTAAGTATCGGGGTTCCGTCTCCCCTTATCTCTCCCTCCCCGGGAACGGGCTTGACAGTATAAGAGATGGCCATGGATAAGAGTTTCAATCTTCAATCCTCATTGTAAAGATTTATTTCTCGGTGCCCAAAACTTCTATCTTTTTCTCAGTTTGATTATGTCGTAAAAAAGGTGTTGTCTTTGTTTGGTTTCTGAGAAAATTATATTGAAAAAATTGGAAATGTAAAAAATGTATCTTCAATTGAATATGGTGTGTTGATTTTGCTACCGCTATTATTTCTGGCTATTGTGTGTTTTGCAGTTTTTATTTTTTATTTTTTATTCCATGAATTCAGACGTGGTGTAATGCTCTTGTAGTTTAGCAAAGATGATGGCAAGGCTGTCAAAGAGTTCAAGTTGAGGGTCATTTATATTCCTACAAATCCCCCTTCACCTGTCCCTGAAGGATCCGAAGAAGGTTCTCCTCCCAGGGCATCAGTGTTTGAGAATGGGCATCAAAATGTCATTATTTGATTCTGTATGCGTTTTTTATTTTGCTTTCTTGAAATCCATTTTTTCTTTTCCAATACATTCCTTTTAAAAATATTTCATAGACTTTGATGGAGACATTGGATACCAACTTGGTTTGCCTTTGGTCTGGTATGTTGGTTTAAATATTGTAAACATAGGTATCAAGATTTTTAGAGGATCCTAAAGAGAAGTCTTCAGAGGTAAAATGTCTCTCTACCCCTCTTGCAAGACATCCTTGTTATTCTCAATTATTTCTGTGCTTTTCGTTTTACTTGTCAATGAATGTTTTTGTTCCTTTATTAGGCTTTTTGAGTGTGTGAAGTCACTGTGTTTCATAATAAATATTACTATGAACTTCAAGAAAATATAGTGCAGACAACTTTTGCAATTAAATGGGGGTACTAGATGTCCTTATACTTAATCAATTAATTGATTGTGATTGTTGTTTCTATTTCTTTTGTTTCTGAGATCTAAGCTTCAACTCCCCTCTCTTCACTTGGCGCCTAATATGATCTTGTGAATAGTTTGTTCAGAGAAATCTTGTTTTGGTTTAATTATTTCTGCACAAAGTATGGCTTTATTCTTGTGATCCTTCCCACAGATGATTTTAGCTATTAAGTTTTGTTGGAGTTGATCATTACATAACTTTTCTATTAAGCTTGTGATCCTTCCAAATAACTTTTCTGAACTCTCTCTCTCTCTCTCAAGGCATTTTTCATAATATTGGCTATTGGTATGGTTGGTGAAGGTCATTTTCAAGTTTGTGAGGGAATCACAACATGAAGCTTTTGCAGCTCTTCATCACAGCATCAATTCCAGTCTTGAAACTGCTCTTGATTTCTGGACTTGGGGCTTATGCCAATCAATATCCTCATCACATTTGTTATTCTTTCCATTCTTGGATGGATAGTTATCCTAGTTACAAGAGCTCCTCCACACCTGAGGAGATTTTGGGTTGCTGCGCTGCAGGTAAACATATATATATATTTTATATATTAATATAAAGATATATGTTTATATAAAGATATAAACAAGAATACTTCCTGATGTCTACTATGTTGTTGGTTAGCTGCCGTAGGTGCTGGGCTTCTCAAATCTGAGGAGATTTTGGAGGGGGTAGCAAGGCTTCGAATTTCAAATGACATCGAGTTTGAAGAGGAGAATTTTGTCACCATGATGAATGAGGCAAAAGAGGTCGGCTATCTAATTTAATTTGATCATCACTTATTTATCAATTCTCAATTTTTTTCTCAAAGTTTGATGAACCCCTATTCCAAATCATTTCTATCAAATCTTGAATTGCATTTCAAATAATTATATCGTAAATGACCACCATCAATTTTTAGAATCTCATAAAAGAGAGTTTTTCCAATTGAGATTTAATAATCATATGGTATACATCTGAGTGTATAATGCTTTTTTTTTTAGTATGTTGTACCACTTTAATGTTTAGAGAGATGATTGCTATGGACATTTTGCTTTTGAGTTTGTCATATTTAACGTTGAAATTCTTGAGTTGTATGCAAGGACAAGCAAGATGTTGATTCTTCATATGGCCTGATGTCTACTTAATTGCATTCTGACAAGAGAGAATACAATTCGGAAAAGGGAGGATGATCATGTATTGTTGCGTGAGTTATAAAGCTAAGAAAGAAGAAGATAAACTAATAGAAAGAGAGAATGATCTTCACAAGCTTGAGGACGAACTTTGAAAGCAGATAGTAGAGAATAAATGTGCACATATATTATTGTGTTTGTACTAAGTTTTATTTATTGTAATAGTTTCTAGTTGGTTCGGACTATTTCTGGTTGGTTTTATCATCAATGTGTACTTAGCTTTATCTATTGCTGAAGATGAATTTAGTACCTTTTTTTTCTCTCTATTGCTTCATAAGAGTGCAAAGCTTAGGATGTGGCTGAGATTATGATTGTAATGTACTAAAGGTACTAAAGGAGGTCCCATGGATTTCTCATGAATTTTTTAATATAGCCTAAACGTTTAAGCAAAGTTAAACCTGGTTGATCCTTGCAAAAGCAACCATGACTGAGCAACATTTTTCTTTCTTTTGACTGAACAAGAAATCATGGTCAGACAAAAAATAAAGTGCAACAACCAACAACTAGCAAGCATCAAAATCTAATCTGGAGTCTCTAACCATTAAATTTTCTTACAAATCACACAAATATCATGTTTTGGCTTACACTAGCAAACACGGGGCTAGAACATAAAACCCATGCCAAGAAAGAGTATTACAACAAGCTACAAATTGCAAATTACATTACAACCAACTCCACAATAACAATTAAATGAAAACAACACAGATTCTGAAATGGCCTCAACTTCTCCATTGAAGGACCTCTTTTCATCACATTGTATCTTCATCTCCTGCACCATACAACAAAACAAGGGACAGTGACCATTGCTTAAATAGCTTAAACGAAGAAAGTTCACCAGTTGTCTTGTTTTAAAAAGTGAGGACTTTCAATAGCTTTCAAATTATGTTACTCCCTATTGGGTTTATATACATCTAACTCATTAAAAAAGGATTGTATGCTTTTGTTGTGGTTAAATCATTTACATGTATTGCATGAACGAAAGTCAGTCTCTGATAAATCAAAGCTTGATGATGGGCAAGAACAAGTAATCTCAAGCTGTTTGGTTCAGTATTTCCGTCAAACACATGGAAATTAAAATTATGATGAATTATGAAGGTTCAGGCCTTATCCAAAAACCAAACAAAGGTTCAGGCCTTAAAACTTATGTGTTGATGCTATGGAAATTAAAACAAAGTTTCAGGCCTTATCAAGAAAAAAAAAAGCAGTGAAGAAAAAAATCAACCAATTAAATTGAATATTCTTTTAATATGATTTTGTAGGATATTGAAGATGAGTATTAATAGTGAAGAACTTGAGATAATCTCTATGTGTGATGGATTTGTAGAAGATTGAAGGTTCACTTACTGACAATGAAATGGTAGAAGATCAAAATGATTCGAACTTACTATGGAATTCGATGACTTTTTGTTAGTCCTCACACTGCGGCAATTCGGCAAACACCTTTCCTTCAAATATTCAAAACCTTCTGCTTTGCATCCAAGCTGGAAAACCAAAATTCAGCAATTTTCACAAACTAGTATTGAAAAAAAAAGTGAAGAAAAGAATGAAAGACGTCTTTAAAAATATTAATTAACCATAAAAAAATAAAAAAGATGTGTGTATTCCACAATCCTACTGAAATAGTAAAAGACATTTATTTGTCTTGTTGTATGACCTTGGAATTCAGCCTTTTTTTTTTATAAGTCTTGGAATTCAGACTTGGGTTTCTATTTTCACATTTTGAGGCCTAGAGTATTTTGGGGGTAAGGATGAACTTTTAAGTCTTAACCTAGAGATAATCTGAAACCCCCAAATATTGCATCCCAAATTTCATTAAACCTGAAACAAAGTGGGTGAAAACCTAAAAAATTCCATCCCCCAAGTACTGATGTCAATTCCAATATGAGTGATAAATGAAATCAATTTGCCTTGCACATTTCCAGCCATAGTTCTGTTACATAGAATTTACAAATGATGGAACTTAGCAATCCATTGTAGTGTACAATTCAATCTAGTAAACAAGCTACTACAGTTTCTTTGGTGTAAAAGTCATAATATGGTGGAATAAACAAGTTCCAGGCTCAGTAGCTTGTTACAAACAGAGTTACCTGAAAACTTTAGCAGACAACACACACAAAGTATAGAATTAAAGAAAGGTTACATTGTGTAGTACTAGAAGCTACCCTCTGGACAAAAAACACTCCGTCTCTAAAAGGGAAACCAAACCTTACGTTTTCTTAACCTTAAAGCCCACACAATTAGATATGTTTACTTAAGACATAGAACATAGTCCACACGATTATTGAGTTGAGTTTCCGAAATACCTGCCTCTGTTTCTAGCCAACCATTGAGCCCTTATAGACGCAGATGCAGATTAACAATTATCCTTACCTCACGAGATGCAGATCTAGGTGTGCTAGTTTCCCAAATGTCTGTGTTTGCCCTAAAATTGTAGAGAAATGAAGAGACGTATTTGCCCTAGAATCACATACAAAAAAATAGATGGAGTAAAGAGGGAGAGGGGAGCACGGATTTTGCCCTAGAAAACTTTAAGCAAAAAAATAGATCGAGTAAAGAGGGAGAGAGGAGCACAGATTTTGCCCTAGAATCACAGAGAGATGACTAACCCGGCGAGGGAGGAACAAGCAGGTCTCTGATGAGTTGTGTAACATCCCGGATTTTAGTGTATTTTTAATGGAGGTTTTATTTAATTTATTTTGTGATTATTTGTCTTGTTTTAAATTTTGGAAGTTTTTAAATATTATTTCTTAATATTTTATATGGTGAAAATTATTTTTATATGATTTTTTAGATTTTATTTACTGTTTTAGCTTTTAAAATGAATTTTAATTTTAATTGATTTATTTTTGGGTTTTTAATTTTTATTGTTGCATTTAAATTATTTCACTGTGTTTGGAATATTTTAATTAGCTTCCGGTTTTAATTTCATTTTCGTTGGATTTTTCGAGACCCAACTTGAAAGACTGGATCTTCCTTTTTCTCCTTTTCTTTTTCTTTTTCTTTTCTTTTTCTTCTTCTTCTTCTTTCTTCTTTCTTCTTCTCCCGCGCGAACAGCCCCTCTCCCTTCTCTCTCTTCTCTCTCCTCTCTCCACCGTGTGAAACGGGTTTGCCCTCACCGCGCCGCCTCCCGGCCGCCGTGTGCTACACCGCCGGCACCATTCCCTTCCCTGTGCGCCGGCGACCTTACCCCTAAAATCTCAGACCGCCCCGAGCCACCGTTAGCCGCCGTGAACCGATCGAACCCGCGGTGGGTTTTTTCCCATTCCGCCGCCGTCCGGCCGCCATTGGCCACCAAATTTCTACCACATCTTCACCGGCCCAATACCAAGCATTTCCACCCAAACCCGGCCCCGATCCATCGCCGGAGCCGCCCGTGCGAGCTTCCAACCCGATTCGACTATTCCGGCCATAAACCGCCCATTTCCGCCGCTATTCTCGGCCAACCACCACCACCATTAGATTCACCACCTTTCATAGGCCCTACCCTATCAATTTCGAGTCTCCGTTTGAAACCGTGAAAAATTCTCATTTCACTGCATTTCGGCCAGTGTTTTTACACTGTGCGAATTTGCTGCTTTGGCATTTTCCAGTGCCTCGGAACCTTCGTAAAATTGTTTTAAAGCACTGTAAGTATTTCCTAAACAATTTTTTGAGATTTAATTATATTTTTGCAATTAACTGCTATATTTTATATATATGTATCCTGGTTGGTTCCGGACTGAGTCCGAGGAATTCGGGGGTGGATGGATTGATCGGAGTAATTGTTGTGTGTGATTATTGTAATCTGGTTGTGAATTGGAGATTGGATTATTTGTAGATTTATTAATTGTTGGAAATTGAATTATTTGTGGATTGATCAATTGTTGGATATTCTGGATTTGGTTATATTGTGATTTTGGGAGTTGATCATTGATTATATTGTTTCATTTCATGTTGCACGCATGACATGTTTGTAAACTGAAAAACTGGATTTTTCGTGTGTTGCATGCATGATTATGTGATTATTTTGAAAACTGGGTTTTCATGAGAATTGGATTTGTGGATGCGTGTGTATCACGACCCCAAGCCGAGATGGGGCATTATCTCGGTGGAGCTCCTCTGGTTACTCGGGAGCGTAAGATACTGAGTGACGTCCCCTGGGTTGTCGCCGGGCGACAACGGGATCGGACGTTGGACGTGCCGACTCCGTGGCCCTTCTGCTCGCAGGGGCTAGAGGATGACCTGGCCACGAACGCACCGGGTGCGGAACTGGGCATCTCTCATAAAGTAGCCAGGACGTGCGGATGGTCCGTAGGGGAGACCATGGTGCATATGGTTAATTGGATAAATGGAAAAAGAGCTGTTTTCTGGGAAAATAGCGTGAGTTGTTTTTGTGTATCATTTTCTGGGAAAATGATAGATAATGATTTTGTGTGCCATTTTCTGGAAAAATGGTGGAATTGATTTTACTGGAAATGATTTTTGAGCCAATGAGATTTTTGGCGTGCGTTGCACTATTTCATTTGCATCATGGGCATGCATGGTTAGTTGTTTAGATATGGTTATATCTCTGGACTTGGTTAGGTTATAACTTACCTGCGGTACCATTTCATGGTACTGCAGACTTTGTTGATGATGCAGATGCCGAGCCTGAGGATCTGGCTCCGCCAGAGGAGTGATCTGGGATCACTCGAGTTGTAGCTTTTATTTTCAGACTTGTATTTTATTTTCTGGGACTTGGCTTTGTTTTTAAGGTATTTGTATTTTAGATTTCTGTATTAATTAAAATTCTGGTACTAGTAGACTATATTACCTTCCGCTGTGTTTTTAACTGTGCACTGTTTATTTGTTGCACACACTTGACACTTGTCGTTGGGATGCATGACCGGTTGTCATCATCCCGGGTGTCTCGATTTCCGTACTGGTCCATACATGAAAGTCGGGGGCGCCACAGGTTGCCTAGCAACCGTCTCTGATGGAGGAACAAGCGGACTGGAAACTTCGCGCGCTTGGGGACTGAGGGCTTCCCTCAGGCTTGAGGTTGAAGACGAAGCTGTGCCTTTGCATCGGCGGGGGGAGGGGGGGTTGAGAGCTTTTGGAGGTTAGGATGGGCGACGGGGCTTAAAGAAGAATTTCAAATGAGAGAGAAGAACGGGCGACCGGGAGGAAAGAAGGAAAAAATAAAATCACATGCCACGTAAGGTGTGCTCCGAAGGATGCCAAACAGTGGGCTGATCCCAAGAGTTTCTCTTCAACCCGAGTGCGAGTAGAGTTTTTGAATAAAAAAACCATAAATCGCGTGGGCTAATTTCATGAGTTATCTTAAAAAAAATTTAAACTTAAATAAAATAAACCTTTGTCGTTGGCCAGTTGAAAACGGAAACCTGGAAAAGAACAAGAAAGTGTCGAGCTGGATTGGATAAAATGGGCTAGTGCCAGACCCCTTTTTTGGTTCGGACCAGACAACCTCAGTTCAAATCAGGATTCCCTAAATCAATCGTAGATATAATAATAAGTGGATTTACGAAACTTAGGATCAATATCGTTTACGGATAATATTTATTTAATAACGGGATATCCGCTTGTCTCTCTCCCAATAATCCCTTTCGCGTTAATTATTCGTAGTTCGAACTTCGAACGATCGAAATTCGAGACCTCACAAATCTATTTACTCAGGAGTGGACTGTTTTTCCAATAAAAACTCGACAAGTAAGGTAAATTTATCTTAAACAAGCGGGAAAATCCGTTGTAGCTCTCTCGAAAGGACACCCGCGAATGATGATCGGTCGGAGGATTTTGCAGAAGATTTCTTGGAGCTCCGGTGCGCGGTGGCTGTGGCTGTCTCCGTACGCCTCTCAAGCTATGATCCCGGCTCTGGTTGCCTCGGAGCTCGATCCTCCATTTCAACGGTTCTCCTCCTCTCGGATTGCCTTTTCTACTTCCGCTTTGCTGTCGTTTCGCTCCGCTGATAATCGAATTTATGTGTGTCCCCTGCCCTTTTAGCACTTAAATTAATCCCGGGGTTGTTTAAGCGTACTCTTTGTTTCTTTTGCCTCGTTGGTTTGTTAGTCAATAATAGCTCATGGCACAGTCTATGACTACAATTTAATTTTGGGTTTTTAGGTTAGTGCAATTCAAATTGCGTAGGCGCTGTTTCTTGTATTTTGTCGTTCTTGTGAGGGAATGGTGCCCCAGTACCATACATCAATTATCAAGGCCTTTATGCATTGCTTTCCTGGAGAATGTTGAATTGGCGCTGACTCCTCTAGGATGTATTGTCATTGAATAGCTTCCTAAACAGAAACATACAT
Organism: Cyclocarya paliurus; assembly: GCA_029856935.1. Taxonomy (NCBI): domain Eukaryota; kingdom Viridiplantae; phylum Streptophyta; class Magnoliopsida; order Fagales; family Juglandaceae; genus Cyclocarya; species Cyclocarya paliurus. Next base: position 291,640 of record JARVXP010000339.1, read on the forward strand.
TCTAATTTTCCAAGCTGTTGTTTTAACATTGAATTTCAATTGCCATATTGGGGTTCTTTGCTTGATCCATTTTCCACCTGAATGGCTTCAGACCTATCCAATTATTTCCATTATTGATCTCGTGCACTGGGCTTTAGTGGTCGGAATGGGTATCTCAAGTGGTCCTCAATTAATCAAATCAATCGTGTCGATAAGTCTCAAGTCTTTGGAATGGGTATGTCAAGTGGTCCTCAATTAATCAAATCAATCGTGTCGATAAATCTCAAGTCTTTGAACCATGATACTGTAGAACTCGCCCACAAATGAAAACATCCTTTTCAAGATCTTGTTGCTTTTCTGATGTCTCCCTTTTCCATTTTTGCAGTTCAATAGTCTATATACTGGGAAGAGATTTTGCTTTTCAAGTCATGTTTTGGCAGAACTTCCAGCGGGTGGGATAGTTGATGTACCATTAGCTCAAACTGGGGAAGGTATTGCCGAATGTGAACTTCTTAAATGGTTTGTGAAGGAGGTGAGTGAATGATGATAATGTTGCATGTTTATATCTTCTAATTTATTTGGTTGGTAAATATGCCAAAGGTTTGGTTGGAGCCGTGGATAGGTGCTGAACTTCTCTTTTTCTTCCATGTTCTATACTATTAATGCTCTTCTCGGTATTTCCAAACTTTCAGTAGGTTTTTTGTATGTTTAGGGAGGCTAGTAGATGTTTGTTCTCGGTATTTCCAAACTTTCAGTGGGTTTTTTTTGTATGTTTATGGAGGCTAGTAGATGTTTGTTAGAATATATATTAAATTATTAAATTTCACTTCTTTCTTTCAACTTAAGCTTCTGGAAAAGTTAGTAATTTAACATGGTATTTGAGTAAAAGTCGGTAGTTTCAACTATGGCTCGATATTTCACCCATATTATGATCGAGTATTTTACAGGTTGGGCTCCCTTATGAGGGGGAAGTTTAGCCTTTGTGTGGGAGTCTAGCCCTTTTGTGAGAGAGTGGTAGAATACATGTTAAAGAGAAGTGTTATTTAGTATCATTTTAATCATATCGTGGTTCTTTCCAGGGTTTCCTGGGAAATTTAAGGCTTCTTTCTCCTGTTGAAAAATGAAATTTGTCATATTCTGCACTGTTGGTGAAATAGTATAGTCGACCTCAGTCATAAATTGGCTTTTCTGGTTGATTATCTATTCATTTGCCTACCATCCATTATAATTAACCTAGCGTATGTTTTGAATAAGTCAGCAGAGATAATTGTTGATACGTCTACCCTGGCAGGGGGATGAAATTGAAGAGTTTCAACCAATTTGTGAAGTTCAAAGTGACAAAGCAACTATAGAAATAACTAGTCGTTACAAAGGAAAAGTTGCTCAGATTCTTTATGTTCCCAGTGACATTGTAAAGGTGAGAATTAAAAATACTACTTTTCGGAACTTAGCCTCTTTCCATTCTTATCTTCACGCAATTTATATTCAACCCTATGACTGTTTTTACATATGTAGTTGGAAAGTTTCCTGTTTTCTAAGGGGTTGTCAGAGATGCATAGGTAACTAATTTGGCTTCAATCAGAAACTGTGTTAAACATAACAGCTAGGAAGCAAGGGGTTATAAAAATCATGCTTATCTTTTACTTTTTTCTGGAAGAGGGTATGGAATGCTGGATTCTTTTAAAAAACATTAAGTAGGTTTGAGCAAGTTTTAGAGGCATTGAGGACTTGAAAAGATAGGAAATTATCTGAACCCAGGTAAGCTTTCTTTCTTCTACTTTGACCCTTAAAGAAGATTATGATTCTACTGAAATTACAGGTTGGAGAAACTCTTTTAAAGATTGTTGTTGAGGAAGCTCAGGTTCCGGACCTGACTTCTTATGTTCCAAAAAACCCCACTCCAACTCATGATGGTATGGAAAAAGCAGTGTCACTTGATTCAGAGCCAAGGAAAAATAACATTGGCGGAGTTCTATCAACACCTGCTGTCCGGCATCTTGCAAAGGAACATGGTGTAGATATATATGACATCCTGGGAACTGGTGAAGATGGGAGGGTACTAAAAGAAGACGTGCTCAAATATGCTGTCCAGAAAGGAATCTTTAAAGATCCATCTGCTCCCTTGAGTGCTGCTGATGGGGGAAGGCAGTTTCTTGAAGGAGAAGAGGACCATCCCCATGTATCAGCTGACGTTGGATGGAACTATGGATATGAAGATAAGACAGTTTCCCTAAGGTAATCTTGGATGCAAAAATGAATTTGAAACTCTCCTTCAAAAGATAAGAAAAACAGAGGGATCTCTGCCCTATAATCTGTAACATGGACAAAACCATGATAAACTTGGCCGTACCAATACTATAGAGGTGTTATAATTCACTTTTGCCATTTTTGATTTGGTTAAGGGTAGATAAGAATCCAAGCTATTGACCTGTGCAGCCAGAATCTTGCTCATCTTTTTCCTTCTAACGGATGACATGGCATGTGATTGTGGTTTCATGGATCTTCATATAAAATAAAAAGGAAAAGAAATAGTTGCTTACAAGTCTGAGTTTAAGGAGACAAATCTGACATGAAATTTAGATTCAGTAGCTGTATCAATGTGTACACAACTCCTTATAGCTTGTGATTTGGCATCATGTGCAATGAAACGGATTCATGTGGAATGCTTGTTTTAGTAGTGTAACTGTGACAGAGTTAGGGTGATAGGCAAACTACTTATATTTGTTTTTTCAGGGGTTTCCAGCGATCAATGGTAAAGTCAATGTCCATGGCTGCACAAGTTCCACACTTTCATTTTGTGGATGAGATCAATTGTGATGCACTAGTGAAGCTTAAAGCATCTTTCCAGAATAATAATTCTGATCCAGATGTTAAGCACACTTTCCTTCCATCACTGATTAAGTCTCTTTCAATGGCCTTGAGCAAGTATCCCTTGATGAATAGTTGCTTCAATGAGTCATCACTTGAGGTCATCCTCAAAGGTAGACTTGCCATTTCTACTGCTTCTGTGGTTTGGATAAGAACAGCTGCTTATATAAATTGAGAAAATTGGCTGCTAATCATATTATGCATCACACGAGCTAATGTAATAACTTTCTCTCTGTATGGTTGGGATGTTTTCGCTCCACTGCATACTCTAGGCCATTATTGTATATGTAAAAGTGTTTCTTTTCATATGGATTTTCTGGATATAGGACTTCAAAATTGGTGGTGTGAATTATATAAACTTTTCTTTAATTGAGTTTGCTTATTTATATGGTTAAGGCTGGTATTAGGCAAGATAGTAAGTAGCAAATCATGTGAAAGTGTTTTTATAATTCCATCAGCCAAAAAGAATGATAAATAGACTGAGGATTTCACGGGATTGATATGAAACAGGCAAAATTTTCACTGTTCACCGTACTGTTCTCGTTGAAATCCTCCCAGTGGCTCTAGCACCATTCAAAGAGTAATACTTTTATAGTGAATATCCTTAGGCGCTCATCTTGATTGCTCCAAAACAAATTGGAATGATTGAGACTCAAATAATTTCATTGCCTCTGTTCAAGGTTTGATACATGTCTACTTGTTTATTATCGTAGGTTCTCACAATATTGGAATTGCCATGGCTACTCCGTATGGTCTTGTTGTACCAAACATAAAGAATGTCCAATCGCTTTCAATTTTGGAGGTTTGTTTTGTGGAGCTTCTTAATTTTACTTCTTTTCCATTCTACATTATTGAAGTGTGAGCTTTTTATTCTTCCCACATTCCTTGTTGGTTTCTCCAAGAAACACAGACCAGTGGTAAACATGATCTTTGCTTGAAACTCTGCTATAATTACATTTAGTAAAATTCCATTCGTTATAACCACTCTGTCTTTAATTTTTTTCGTTACTTTACAAAGAAGAGAAAGTAGATCGTCCATCTCATAATCAGTAACTAAGGCAATGAAGTGTTACGTTTTCTTTAATGCAATAGTATATATTTTATTGCGCAAACAATTTTGTTCTATACATTTTACATATATAATAGTTTTTATCTTTTTGTATTCACTAGCAATGGATTAATCGGCAGCAAATGTCCATAGTATTTGCAATGCAATTGGGATATATTTGTCTAAACCTCCTGATTTAACATATCATTTATTGGCTTATCCACCCTAAAATCATAGTAATCATTAAATTGCTTGAATCAGTGAGCAACTATCAATTGATGATTTGCGAAGGCAACAGAGGCAATTTGCTCAACAGTTGTGTCTGCTGGCATCTCATGCGCTGCTGTGCTACTACTTCTTGGGCTATTGCTTGCTTTGACTATAGGATTTCAATAAGGAAACATAACGTGCGGGTTTACTATTTAGCTTGGAAATAGTAACTTTGAAATATAGGTTATTGCAATAGGTTGCATTTGCTCCCCCAAATGGGTTGCTTTTGGTGGTCAATGTCCTAATATAATAATATAGATGTGCAGTTAATGATGGCATAGTGCCTAAAATCTTTTGTTCTTCTTCTTACTTCCTTAAACCTGTCATAATCCCATGCTTTACTTTTTGATATTCATATTTCCAAATGTGATTTATAGATAACAAAGGAACTATCTAGATTACAACAATTGGCACTGGGTAACAAGCTTAATCCTGTGGATATTTGTGGCGGAACAATTACGTTAAGCAATGTTGGAGCAATTGGTGGAAAATTTGGTTCTCCACTCCTCAACTTACCTGAAGTGTCCATTATTGCAATTGGCCGGATTCAGAAAGTTCCACAATTTGCAGATGACGGCAGTATATATCCTGCATCAATCATGACTGTAAGCAATGAGATATTCATCTAGGTTTCCCTCATATCTCAAGAATTAATATACTATAAGACTGATTGCCCATGTCTAGAAAACTCAAGATACTTTCCTACCAAATGATATGTAAACCTCAATGGAAGGTCCAAACCATATGGCCTATACTCCAAAAGTACTAGTCAATGATACAATTGAAGCCCCATTTGAACCTTTAAAAAAGTAAGAATTTTTCATTCCCAAGTATTTGGGATCCCATTCACCACCTACCCTTATCCTTATTATATGGGGGTATCACATGATATTATTATAAATCACAGCATACACATTGTTCAATTACTAAAAGGGAAGGAAGAGATTCTTAATTTAGATATGTTTTTTAGATTTATGGTCATTAATATATGAGTAATGTTAGGAACAATCCCTAAATAGAGAAGTCTTGTGCAAGCCCTTTGTAAAAAAATGGGTCTCACTAATAAATAATAGTTTTTTTTACACTTTTTTAAGAAAAGGTTCACTTTTTTACAAAAGCTTGCGTAGGGCTTGTCTATTTGGAATTTGTACAAATCATTTATCTTAATACAGGCTTTGTAGTTATTGTCCCTTTGCCTCAGTAGTATATATTATGTAGTTCTTTAGCATATGCAGATTGATTATGATTACAAATGACCGAAATAAATTGGTATTTGTCTATTTGATATAAGTTAAGTGTTTAGTAACTATTGCTGTGCTTAACATGTAATGAGCCTTTTAGTTTTGATAGATGAAATAATATGTCCAATCTGAAACGGTATTTTCCTTCTCAGGTTAATATAGGTGCAGATCATAGAGTTTTGGATGGGGCAACTGTTGCAAGATTCTGTAATGAGTGGAAACACTTTATTGAGAAACCGGAGCTGTTCATGTTGCATATGAAATGATATGTCAAAGAAACTGGAATTAAGATTCATCCAACTTAAATTGGAAACAACTCCTGTTCTTGTCTGAATATTGAGCAGTCTGTTCAAGTCAAAATTTACAGCGATCCACACAAATAAGTTTCTATGGCATTTGCTACTTTGTTTCATAAAGGGGACAAATAAGGGTGGATTGCAGTGGTGCTGCCATTGTTGCTGCTTGAAAGATCACAAGAAGTTTCTCGATATGTTCAGCTGGCTTTCTCTATGCTTGTATCTGAAAGGATAAAAGGCAGCCAAAACATCTTGTTCAAAACTCACATTAAGCCTGATTGCTTCAAATTTCAATGATGCTTTCCTTGAATGATTTTGGAAACGCTTTTGAGATAATAAAATATGTTTTTGGTGACGAACACATTCGGATTGTCTTTTGGGTCAGGCGCTCATTTTAATTCATGTACCATATGAGCTAGAGTTCTACATGTGATCATGGGCCTAAAGCCCAAATAGCCAATAGTTCCCGTTCTCATTTGGGCAGGTCTGGGTTTGCATTGTGGGCCCAGTAAGATAACTATGATTTGTTTCAGTACCTGATAATCATTTTGTTTATTAAAAAAAAATCATTGGCCCAGCCCAACACAACGACTAAAATTGGCAGAGACAACATATACAGAGAGAAGCCTTTTTTTTTTTTAATCGGCTATAGAGACAGGAGCTGAGGGCGTTGGTTTCTGACATTTCTCGTAGGCTGCTTGAAGTTGTAGACGTATAGGTAAAAACAGTGTTTTGGGAGATGGCAACGGCGTATCAGCAGCTATTGAGCTTGGGCACTAAGATCGTCGCTGTGGGCAGAAACTACGCTGCTCATGCCAAAGAACTCGGCAACGCCGTCCCCAAGGTCTCCCCTCCCTTCCTTTCCTTTGCTCTCTTGAATTGAATTAGACGTTGTTTTTGTTAATAGGAGCCGGTTTTGTTTCTGAAACCCACGTCGTCCTACTTGGAAAATGGAGGAACAATCCAAATCCCCCACCCCTGGGGGTCTCTGGATCATGAGGTCGAGCTTGCGGTCGTGATCGGCCAGAAAGCTCGCGATGTTCCTGAGGCCACTGCCATGGACTTTGTTGCTGGTACCTTCTTAAATTCAAACCTTCTCTGTATTCATAAAACTTTATTTTTCTGTAATTGGATTTTGCATGAACCAATAAATATTTTTTTTATAAGTAAGACCACTAAATAATTTTTTTTATTGATTTTTGATAAGTAAGAAAGAGTAAAACCACACCACTAAATATTATGATTACAATTTTCTTATTTTTCTACGAATTTATTTATCTGCATGATTATTTATTGAATTCTTCTACTTTATGGAATATGTTTGTTTTGATATTTTTTTTTTAAATCAAATAAAATAGCTCCACGTTTCGGTGACCCAGGATACGCTCTGGCACTGGATATGACTGCCAGGGAAATTCAAGCTTCTGCGAAGGTTCACTTTTCGATCTTGTAAAATATTAAATAGGATTAGGATCTCAAGAATTTTATGGTTACACCAAGGTAGAGCTCTCTGAATCATAGTGATTATTGTTAGTTAGATTGTTCCTATTTTACCACCTCTTCATGCAATTCCTCCTTGGTTGAGTTTTAACATTCTTAGTGCTAGTAGTTCTTTCTTTACTGGTAATTGGATGTTTAGTATTAAGAAAATTTTGTCACATCTTCATGTGGATGAAATGAATATGATAGTCGAAGTTTTGCCACAAGCATGTTGACATAGTAAAAAGTAATATCGTGGCACCCAGATTGAGTTTAGGAAGTTGGTGTTTACTTTAAAGAGATTTAGGTAATCAATGGGATCCCACATTGGAGGGAGAATTTTTTATGGTTTCTAATGTTTTTAATGAGTTCCAATTGTTATAGTGACTAGTTCTTTTAATGTTACCAGATTGTAGATAGCCAGGGTGATGTTTTCCACATTGTCGGAGATAAAAAGTTCTTACGATTTAAGAATGATTCCGTGAGCTCCAATCATTGGCTAGTCCTTTTGGAGTATAAGTCCAAACGGCTTGAGCTTCCTTTGGTCATTACAATAAAAAAGTTGATGCACACTTTTAAAGAGATTTTGCAAGATTTTATATATTCCTTTACTCTTGCCACAAGTTGGATGCAAATCTAACAGAGTTGGAGTGTGAGCTTAGTAAACTGAGAATGGCATGAGGCTGTTGCAGAATCTCTTATTTTCTTACAGGATTAACTCATGCAGTTTCGCATCCATGTACTGCTTCTCTCTTGCATTCGATAAGCGCATGTCATTTTGTATTACTTAATATGGTTTCTATTTCTTGGTAAATGTGCCAGTCTGCAGGTCTTCCATGGACAGTAGCTAAAGGGCAAGACACCTTTACCCCAATCAGTTCAGTTGTAAGAAATGAACTGTACTTTTTTCAATTCCTCTCTTTCTGCTGATATTGTTCTAAATTGGATCAGAAGTTATTTGAGATCAAACAGGTGCACTCAGCACATGCCAAGATGAGAAGTTACTAATACTATTATAAATCAGAAAGAGAAATGATATTTGCAGTCATAGAGTGCGCAAGTGCCGTGTACTACTTTTGAAAAAAGTGAGTAAATATGTGACTCACATGAAAAAATTAATTTTTTAATAATAGATCTTACTCTTTTTCAAAAGGACTGCACGGTGCTTGTACAACCCATGATTGTATGAATTATTACTCTTCCTCTTCATGAACTTTTGCACTTTCTTATTTGAATCTCCAAAATATATATGCAGCTGCCCAAGGCAATGGTGCCAGACCCTGACAACTTAGAATTGTGGTTAAAGGTTCAAAATCTTCATTCTTGAATTTGTTTTTTACTTCACCAAATGCTTAGTTTCTAGTCATTCCAAATTACTTCAGGTTGACTGGATTTGGCTCATCACAGGTTGATGGAGAAGTACGACAGAAGGGCTCAACCAAGGATATGATGTTTAAGATCCCATTTCTCATTAGCCATATTAGTTCTATAATGACACTTCTGGAAGGAGATGTCATACTAACAGGTATTGCCTGGTCATTGTTTCTGCTACAGTTATTCAACTATAATTATTTAAACAATATCTGTAGAATTCTATTTCCTGACTGAAATTGAGACGGCGATTAACAACTTTTCCCTTTATATTGAAATTGTGCAGCTCTAACCTCATTTTTTTTTCTTTGGCATAGTTCAAACCTCATTTTAAAAACTGATGCTATTTGTACAAAAACATGCATGAAAAGACAATATCACTTTTAAAAGCATAGTTTTTTAATATCTAGTATAATTTTCTCTGTTCGCACATGTTTCCATCCTAGTTAACAACTAATTTTGACAAAGGAGTAAACAGACACTGAAGCCAAAATGAGTTCTGAGTTGGATTGAGTTAAATTTTTTAACATAAGTAACAATGAATGGTAGTTCCTTAGCAGAAAGTGCCATTTACTGTGTGTTTTGTTCTATACGTAAGTTTTAGTTTGACGGTTAAGATTGCTCGTAAAATGGCCCATACAGAAGATGATATTCTATTCTTTTATTCATGGGAGTGGTTACTAACAACATGTACTGATAGCATCTCATAGTTATTGGTATACAGGAGGCGGATGTTTTGGCTCACCTTGAATGTCTTTTGTAGAATTGATTTTATCAAGACTTTAGAAACCGTGTAAAATGGAATGATGTGTTCTTATCATAAAATGCTAATGCCAACTTATCTGTATATATCACAAACTTAAACAAAACGTGTTGCAACAGAATGTTAATCTTCTTTAACTTCTTATTAGCTTACTAATCCCCTTTTTACTTTTGCACAACGTAACTATCCTTGTCACATTTTCTTGCAAGAATTTTCCTTGAGCTGCTCTTATTGCAAAGACATTTTATGCCTTTAAAAGTAGCAGTATTGTTATTTAAAGTACCGCAGCCAGTTCTGGTGCTAAAATGATGCCATGGCATGATTTCTGCTTATCATGTTTAAACCAAGTAGAATTCCCGAAAGGTAAATATTTTTCTGAGTTATCAACCTCTCTAAGACAAGATTGTAGAATGAGGTCCCAATCATTGTATTGTTCATGCTGTTTGTGCAGGCACTCCCCAAGGTGTCGGCCCGGTGAAAGCAGGTCAAAAGATAACCGCTGGCATAACCAACCTTCTGGACGTGTACTTCCATATTGAAAAACGGCAAAAGCTTGGAAGTTCTTGATCACTCCCAGCAGCCGCCATTATCCCTCTGAGACTCCATCACATGATGGCTGACTCAGTTGTTAGTTTTATTGGCCGCCGTTCACATGAGGGCTTCTTTTTCTTTTGAAGGTGTTCACAGGACACACCATTTGAACACTTGTTTTGAAAGACAACCAAAAGTTAAAAGGGTCCGAAATAAATAGTTTCAGAAAGCAGAATAATTACCCATGTTCTCTCGTTTTATATGAATGAGTAGAATTCACCAATGTTTAGCAGCTTGTGCATTGTGTCTCCCAAAATGAAGACAAGCACTACCACGGTTTATAATATTTGCCATCACGAGTTCACATACATGGAAGGGAGCAGTTTTTTCCTACGCGGAAGAGTGCATCAATTGATTGAGATGGTGATTGTCTTTGCTAAGCAATAATGACAACAAGGGTAATTAATTTGTTAATGCCAAAAATTGTACAACCGGCTGGAATAGAAGAAAATAGTCATTCCTGGGTGTGGTGTCGGTTTGGATCTCAATGAAACGGTCTGAAGCCCATGGTGGTGAATCTTAGGGGTGTCGATCGGTTCTCATATGTGCATCCGTAACAGTAAATAGAAAAAGAATATTGAAAATGTAAATAGAGATGGAGATACAGATTTATGTGATTCGGCCAAGGTCTATGTCCACGAGTTGTTTGGACTTTGGAGAGAGAAATTTATTATAATATAAGTATTTTACAGTCTCTCATAATCTTTTATTTTTCTATGTATAATGGAAATCAAATATCCCTTTTCTAGAGAAGATAATATCTTTAGAGCTATTGTCATGAGATTGGAATCCTTTTGATCCAATCATATCCCTTTTTTTAGAGGTTGAGAGTGGTGAGGAATGACATCTTTTGTCTCGTCACCTCTTGCATGTCTAACTTCTTTTTTTCTATTTTCTCCTTTTTTCCATTAGTTTTCCTTTTTCTCGGACACCCTTCTTTTCCCTTTTTCCATTAGTTTTTCCTTTTCTCGGACACCTTCTTTTTTTTTGTCTTGTTCCCTTCCTCTATTTTCTCACTTGCCTCATAATGATGGCTCTTTGATGGACTGAGTCTGATATATTTGAGCCTACTATTTTTATCTCCTCCATAACCATTCCAAGTCAAACCTTGCACATTATGTTGGCAAGTGAAATTACCAAAATACCTTATATTTTACACCAAATGAAAAGGATTCAAAATCCCAAGCAAACTAATTCCTTGATATACATATCATATAATTACAAATCAAACCAAATTAAACATCGTAGATTCATACAAGTAAGGCTTAGAAAGTTACAGGAAATACGGCGGCCGACACATTAATTTATTGACATGTGTAGAGTATCAACTACTTATTGCAGAAAGGCAGAGCAGACTGACAGCCACACACACAAATAAGCCCAGGAGGGGATCAGAGAACAAGAAACCAATAAGCCAAACATCAGAGTGGGTGGGGTGTGAAAACGCAAATCAGAATGTCTGAAAGAAATCATAAATGTGTTGGTGATCTCATCAGGTCGCTCCTCGTGGAGAAAGTGTCCAACTCCTTCCATTACAATTACGTCCTGCAGAAATGGCACGTATTTCTTGAACCCACCCTTATGTATGTATTCCTTGGTGCCTGGAGCGTTATAGGTCAGGTCAAGGTCTCCAACAATGAACTTCGCCGGAACTTTTACTTGGGTCCCAGTCCACGGGGTGGTGAGTTCCCAGTTTCTGCAAAAAACGTTGTTCATAAGAAGTTGTGAGAATTTAGCCTTGGATCTGTAAAGAAGACTATTTTCTCAATGATTCTATTCTGTTAACTTGAGAGCCCACAATTGAATCAATTCACTGATATGTCTAAAAGATAATCTATATGCAAACCTCCCAACTGATACACCCAATGCACTGCTCATGCGAAAACCTTTTGCATCAGCTACTATATAAATTGTTAATGTTTTGATTTTTTTATAAACTATATTGTATCCCCCAACAGATAGTATCTGTACACACCGACTTGTATGTAGTAAAACGCATGCGTTTAATTCAAAGCCCCAATAAATTGACTATTGGCCTACTTTGGTTAAAGTGTCCACCCATGGTATTTGGTATTAGAGCAATGGTGGTTTTCATTTTAGATTTTATCATCTCTCGCGGCACATTTTAAGTAATTTTGTATGTCGACCACTTGAATAGACAATCAACAAATGTGACTGAAAATGATAAAAATTTAAAATGAAGAATAACATTTTCTTGAGTTTGTCCTAAGGTATTTGAGTGGCAAAAACATTGGTTGAGAGTGGCACACTTAAAAGGTCATTGGAGATCATGAGGTTAATTGAACCATATCTGATTTCACCAATCTTGAAGTGGCTATCAGGCTATATATAGCTGTTGTTGCATTGAATAATATTATATATAGTCGTAAAGTGCACAAGCGTCGTGCAATTGCTTTGAAAAAGAGTAAGGTCCATTTTTAAAAAATTAATTTTTTTTATTTATGTGGGTTTCAAGTTTAGTTATATTTTCCAAAGCGATTGAGCGACACTTACGCACTCTACGACTGCAAATATCATTTTATATATATATATATATATATATATATATATATATATAATTATATATAATGAGCCTAAAATTGATGCAAAATTCAGCCAAAGTTTGAAGGTAACGTACAAGTCTAAATTTCTGTAGTAGTTGACAGGCCCGGTGAAGCCTGTCTTCTCATATTTGCTGGCATAGTAATTAACGTCTTCCTCAGACAACCAAGAGGGCAAGACAATTGGAGTGTCTGGTGGAGGAGGGACAAAGCCTTTACCTTTAGGAAAATAAACTGGACCTGGATTCCGGTACGTTAGAAACTCCTTGAGAACAGTTGCAGCACCCCTCTGGGCAAATTCAGCTTCTATATCTCCAGGCTCCTACCCACAGTACGTATAATAAAGCAACATGTCCATTAATTTAGGTTAGTCAAAACAGAAATTTTCCTTCCGGCTCATCTTTCTGCATATTTAGTATATACCACAATGTTCTTAAATTAACGCACAAAACACATTAGTAATACAGAAGTCCATCACATGCATCAGCTAATATTAAAAAGTATAGAAATTTTAATAAAACTTATTAAATCACCTCGCATGTGATTAGAAGAGTTGATACTTAATCCAAAAGCAGAGTGTTTTTTTTATTTTCGCAGATAAGATGAGATGAGTTGAGAAATTTCTTGAAAACAAACTAGATGTAATGCTTCTGAATTAAATCATCATTTTCTAATGTCAACTCATGTATCATCATGTGTTCTGCTTATATTATTATTATTATTATTATATATATATATACATATATTAATTTTGTTGATAGATATGCAGGGTCAAAGGTGGCGCCTTTTTTTCTCTATAATTTTCCTAACCAGATTTCAATATCCACCTTTGATGATATTGAATCCCCATCACGTAGGGCATGCCTAGACAACAAAGACTGAAGAACCTACTATAACGAAGCAGATTACCTCTGTTTATTTTGGGGAATTGGATCAGGAAACGTCTGGTACTAACTTTTAATTCCAATCAACCTTTTTAAACTGCCTATAAAGTTTTCTAAACTTCATCCTGGAAGAAGATTAGCAAGGCGTGTATGAGGAAATTCATTCCTATTTGAGAAATGCTTCACCGAAACATGTGGCAAAAGCTGTCTTTGACGGTTCAAAGAAACACTTGAAATTGATAATTTCTTTTAAGAGAAGTTTTACGGCCACAAAATGATCTTATAAAATAAAATTACAAATTAATATGGTTCTATATGATACATTAAATCTACTTTATAATAAAATTAGATTTATAATCTATCGTACCACGTCAAACTATGCAAATTTATAATTTTACTTATGTGAAATCTCTTTATAATTAAAAGTTTTCTTTTTTTAATGATTTTTCCAATGCATGGTCAACAAACCTAAACGCCAAACGCCAGAAACAGGACAGGAACATCACCGGATCTAATGATTGATGCAGACGAACATCAAAAAGCTTATTGATTTAAGACAACTAATATTATTTATTAGCTTGGATGCATGACCTTTCCCTGTGAATATACTAATTTAGTCAGTTCATTATAATAATCTTCTCTAAAGCAAGGGGAACTGAGAAAGGGAGATCAATATATTAACTAACACATTGAACATATATATTATTTTTTTTTTTCTTAAAATTCTCCTCTCTTCTCTCAGGAAAAGAGGTGGAGCGAGAGTGGGTGTCAGAGATACGTGAGTGTGTGGGAGGCGGTTTTAACAGAAAAGGAGAGGAAAGAAAGGTGGCCCTGGTGGTACACGGGGAAGATTCAAGTGGTTACGGACACTGTTTGGTAGCAGGGGACGGTAGATTACGGTGGTTTCGAGTGGAAACGAATGATAGAAGCGAGAACACAACAGTGTTTGATGGAGGATTTGGAGAAAAAATGGAGGGGGTTCCGATTACGAGACGAGGAGCAAGCTGTGATAGAGATAGAGGAGGAAGTTTCGTATGAACTGGGCTTAAAGGAACAGAGGTCTATAATGGGCAAAACTTGCTCTACAAGGATAATAAGTGGAGAAGTGGTTGGTGCAGGGATGGAAAAGATTTGGAGGATAAGCAAGGCCGCTCAATTTACTGAGGTGAGTCTGAATACTTTTGTCATTGTCTTTCAAAATGTGGAGGATAAACAGAGAGTATGGTCAGGTAGACCATGGCTGTTTGATAACCAGTTGATGGTTATGAAAGAGTTTGACAGGTATACACCTTTACAAAACATTAGATTTGACTCAGAAGTATTCTGGGTTAGATTACACAACTTACCCATTTCGTGTATGACAGAAGAGAAAGGAAAACAAATAGGGGGTACAGTGGGCAAAGTGGAGGATGTAGACGTGAGGGATGATGGAAGTGGGTAGGGAAGGTTTTTAAGAGTTCAAATCATGGTAGATTTAACCCAGCCTCTGGCTAGAGGGAGAATGCTGAAAGTGAAATAGTCTATGGGTTCCTTTTAGTTATGAAAAAATGCCTAAAATATGTTTTTCATGTGGGTATATAATACATGAGACCGAGGGATGTAGTAGTGGAGGGGAGAGCATGGAAGGGGAAGAACAACAATATGGGTCATGGTTGAGGGCTAAGCATGTTCATAGAAACAAACCATCTTACAATGGGAGGGGTAGGCCAGATATCGGAAGTTGGTGGAGGAAGGAAGGGGGAAACTCATACCAAAATGGTGAGAATGGAGTTGAAAAAGAGAGTGGGGTGAGTAAGGGAAAGGAAGTGAGTGAAGCTGAAAACAGTGAGAGTATGGTTAATGGTGGAAAAGACAATATGGGGGAAAAATTAGAAGGGAAAAAAAACAATGAAGGGTCGGGTGAAACAAGGAAGAGTAATGGTGAGTGGAGCTTGGTTGAAGAAGTAGGGGAGAGAGTTGCTGTCCCAGTACAGCAACAAGAGGAGGATATGTCCAGGGAGGAGGTCGGTTTGTAGGAGGTCACACTTTTGAGGAGGGGAGAATGGCGGAGGAGGAGACGCTTGTGAAAAAAGGGGTATGGAGGAGGAAGGTTGGAGGAAAACCTAGAAAAAAGGAATTAGTGACAAAGAAAAAACAAAAAAAAAAGAGGCAATGAAGAGGTGGAAGATAGGGAGCTTGAGAAGTCGAGTAAGAAAGGAAATGTGGAAGGTGGAGATAATACAGATGAAAAATCTGGTTTGTTGGTGGTGGCTGGAAGTCAGCCCCACCAAGTATTATGAAAATACTTAGTTGGAACTGCCAAGGATTGGGTAATCCTCGGACAGTTCAAGATCTTTGTGCTTTGACAGAGAAAAATAAACCCAACTAGTTTTCCTTATAGAAACTAAGATTAAAAAAAATTGTTGGAACATAAAAAGAAGGT
>JARVXP010000340.1:0-12306 GCA_029856935.1 Cyclocarya paliurus
TTAATTCATTCATTGTCCATGTACGTCCCAGAGTCAAGAGATTTGAATCACTTGAACCTTTCCGAAACGCATCACCGTCCTATGTGGGCATGTCATAAAGGAAGGGGAGTTGATTACCCCAAGAAAAATAAAAAAAAGTGAACCATCCTTTCATGACTAGAAGCAACTTGATTTAAGAGGCCATCAAGTAATTTATGTACATTTGGGTGGTTGAAACATTTTCAAGTAAAGAAGTCTTTCCACTTCTTCCTTTTTTTCCCCTTGTGGTGAGTGAGTTTAATTTACAACTATTATAAAGCAACTGGTCACTTGAGCAAGACCTGGCTGGCAAACACCCCCCTACCCCCTTTCCCATCTTCCAGGAGCAAACTTCATTCTAGCAGTACAAATGCTATTGCCAACAGCTAGCATTTGAGAAAGCAGTGAGAATGAAAGACCGCAGGGAAAAGGAAATAAAACAAGCACCAAGGGATGCCATCAAGTAAGAGGAAGCATGCCTGAGCTAACAAAAGGCAAGATCAAAAGAATTCGATGTCTAAAAGGCAAATTGAAAGCATTTTCAGACAGGTAGTACAAAGACCTAGAGGACCAAAGAAAAGTCCAGTTTATTTATTTATTTTTTTTAGATGAGTAAGGAAATCCTAGTTTACTCATAATAAAAATGGCTTCTTCTTCTAGGATGAATTTGAGCAACCAATGAAATGGCAGGATAGGGTGGAGGATCCATAGGTTTTTGTGAAAGGGTTGCTCTCATCATGTTATTGCTGAAAAGAAGAACAAAATTCCTCCATTTGACATTGAGACATCCACACTTCCATTGTTTGTAAGGGAAGGCTAACTGTATGCTGGTTGAGAGCTGTATGAGCTGTAACGTCCGTGTAGGACTACGTGAGAAGGGAGGTGGACAGAAATGCCCTTCTTGTACTTCACTACCGTTGACCTTAAACTAGCAAGAAAGCTACCCACCCAGATTTATACTTACAGGTTGGGAGGGAGTGGGATGGCTCTGTCTATTCTAAGAATGGGCTGGAGGAGTCTGGGTATGAGCCGAGTCCTATTTGCTCGTTGCCTTCAGGACCAAACTGTCATTCCCAAGTCAACATCTATTGTTTTTTCCTGCAAGTATAGTTAACCCCAAAGCTCTCTCCCATCTTAAAAGAACTTTCTAGCTAGTGACCCTGTTGAGGACCCTTACGACCAAGCATCCATCAATGCAGGTCGAAATCCAGAAGCAACAACCTGTTTCTCAACAAAGACAGTTCCACTCCCAACCCTGTTGAGGACCCTTACGACCAAGCATTCATTGTTTTGCATTCCTAGTTAAGAAACAGTGTTCTATGAATAGATTTTTACTTAGTACTCAGAGTTCCCAAGGTATTGTTTTGCATCCTTTTTCCTTTCTTTTTAACCTCCTAAAAATGTCTATATGAGATTTTTTTTTTTTCCAAAAGTTTTCCACAGGATTCGAATATGATGTTGCCTGTGTGTGCATACATATATTGTATCTCCGATGTACATCTGAAAGGCAAGGCCTTACGAAGCAGTATAAGCAAGTTTTACTACAAAAACAAGATCGTTATTGACAATTCCTGCTAACAACCAAAGTACATTTAATTGTGGAAAATGCTCTGAATTCTTACAGCAATGTCAACTCCTTAAGGTTTCCAAGCTCCTTTGGGATGGTCCCATAAAATGTATTAAGGGCAATTGACCTAACAGATAAAACAAAAAAGAAAACAGGAATCAGAATTAGGAATTAGAGCTAACCAGAAGACCTTATATTTCAGGTAACAACCATGATGTTGACTATTTCAACAGTTACAGAATGGAGCCCTATGCAAAACCATGAAAATTCACCATGTCAATTTTTTTGTACAAAGTACTCCATCGCAAACCATTTGAGGAATGGCACCCTGATGATATAATGTAAATTTAAATGCAACAATATATAAGATTTGATTGGATGAGTGGCCCAAAAAATACTAGTTTTTCAAAATAGACAGCATATTTTTGTAAAATCATTTGAGTAGTTTTTTATTAGTAATGCAATTTTATTGAACGTGCAGCTGTACACAACCCTATTACAGAGGAAACATATAAAAGGATACAGCCAACTAGAAAATAAAAATAAAAATAAAAACAGAAAAAGTTTTTAAAAATCTAGAAAGCTAAAAAGTTGGGAACTATTATTGTGAGCAGCCATCCAAATATAGGTAGTGCTGAACATTGTGGTGTTTAATTCTTTCGTCATCCTATCATGGTCTCCAAAACTTTGGCCAATGTGTATTCACCAAATGCACCACATTAAGCACAAAGGGGCTGTCTGTCAAACTTCTGAATTTTTACGATTTCCGCAAGGACTTTGCCACAATTCCAACAACTCCACCACCCGCTAGAATCTGACCCACTCAATCCCGGACATACTAACATTGCAGCCCATAATGTAACACCACGTATTTTAGTGTATTTTTAAAGAATGATTATTTTAATTTGTTTAAAAATTTATTCTCTTGTTTTAAATTTATGGGAGTTTTAAATATTATTTTATAATATTTTAAGTTGTGAAAATTAATTTTTATGGTGTTTTCTTATTGTCATTTACTGTTTTACTTTTAAAATGATCTTTAAATTTAAATTGGTTCATTTATGGGTTTTAAAATAATTATTGTTTTATTTAAATCTTTCACTGCGTTTGGATTATTTTATTTAGCTTTCAGTTTAAAATCTTCTTTGTTGGATTTTTTTCGGGACCCAAGATGAAAAGACTGGATCTCTCTTTTTTCCCCTTCTCTTTTCCTTTTCTCTTTCCTTTTTCTTT
The DNA here is from genome assembly GCA_029856935.1 of Cyclocarya paliurus. NCBI lineage: Eukaryota > Viridiplantae > Streptophyta > Magnoliopsida > Fagales > Juglandaceae > Cyclocarya > Cyclocarya paliurus. Next base: position 2,819 of record JARVXP010000340.1, read on the forward strand.
TTCTTCTTTTTCTTCCTCCCTTTCCCGCGTGCGTCGACCCTCTCTCTCTCTCCTCTCCACTGTGCGCCGATCGGCCATTTACCACGCAGCGCCGCCTCCGGCCGCCCTTGGTCGACATCGCCGACACGGACCCCGGTCAAGTCCCTAAACACTATGATCTCCTTGCCTATGTCCTCCTTATATTGACCGAGTGCCAAGTCCTCTCTTGCTTGGGTATGGCGCAACAATGGTGATGATGGCAACTTTGGTATGGTGAGGTTAAGTGTTTAGGCTAGATGAAGTGTATGGAGTGATGGGAAATGATGGTGATGAATGATGAGTTCGGGTGATCTAAGTGATGAATATGCGTGTTTGATGCAATGGGGAATGGCTTATGGGTTGCCCTTGATGTTGGGACAACTTGGATGATGATTAGGGTTGGTATGGTGAAGATAGGCTAGGGTTTGGATGGTGGCTATGGGGAATTTCGAGATTGGAAGAGTTGGACTAGGGTTGGAGTGTAAGATGAGTTGCTAGGGTTTGGAAGAGATGTGGATGAGTGGGATTAGGGTTTGGGAGATGGTTTAGGGTTTAGGAGATGGAAGATAGGTTTAGGGTTTGGAGGTCGGCGGCTAGGGCTTGGCCGAATAGTGGTTGAGTAATTTTAGGAAGTTTCCTAAAATCTTGGAATTTGAATATGGGTTGGATGATGGCTGGCCAAAAGAGTTGATGGAGTCAACTAGGGTTTCCAAGTATGGAAACACTAATATAGAAAGAATGGTGGCAGCTAGGGTTAATTCAAATTAGGCAAGAGTGGCCAAATTTGAATTTGAATGAGGAGGGAATATGTGTTTGGTAAGTGGCTAAGTATGGAAAGTATGAGGATTTCGGTTTTGGCTTGTTTAGGCAAGTCAAAAGTTGGCTTGGCTGTTTTAGGAAAGGGAGATTTAAGGAATTGAATGTGATTGACAATTCCTTAAATCTAGAGATTTGATTTGGAAGAGGTTTGGGATGATGGGTAAGGTGGCTAGGGTTGATCCTAAATGGTAAGAGGCATGGGAGTTGTTGGGAATTGGGAGTTTGACTAGGCCAAAGGATGGATTTCGAATTTTGATTATTTGGAAGATGGGATAAGGATTCCTAAGTGGTAGGAATTACCTTGTGGGAGTTTAGGGTTAATTCAAATAAGGCAAGGTAATTTATGGTAAGTGGACTAAGGCAAACACTATAGTGGGCGAGACTTAGTGTTTGGGTGGATCAAATGAGGCAATGCGTGGATGAAGGCAATGAACAATGGATGAACAAGATGATGAACAATATGAGCATTCAAGATCAATGAATAAACACAATAGAAAAGTATGAACACTCAAGAACTTGAATGAACACAAGGATAAAACAACTTTGATTCACGAATTTCACAAAATTGCAAACAAATCAAGATAGATTGGATCACACCTATTCACGAATTGCAAGGTGATGATCCTCTACTAGGGATTCACGAATTTCACCCAAGTAGCCCAAGTGCTAAGCACCGAAAAGTGATCTCAAGAACAATAGTCTACCCACTTAGGGAATTTGTCAAAAGATCCTAAAGCAAGAAAAAGATGTCCTATTTATAAGCAAAACAAGTTGGAAACCCCCAATAGGTCCCTTTGAAATAAATGAAATAAAATAATTAAAATAAATGAAATAAATAAAGGTAGTGGCATGGACCACATGTCCGTGACATGCTTGAGCCAATGGTTCGGCTAAGGTGGTGCATGGGGGTCGAACTTTGGCTTGATTTCATGCTGAAAATCCCATTTTTGAGGTTGGCTTGACTGTGGCTCGACCTTGGCTCGAGCCAAGTTTCGCTCGACACTCCGCTCGACTCCGCTCGAGCGACTACAACCCGAGAGCTCCGCTCGAAACTCGCTCGACAGTCCGCTCGAGCGAGTATGCAACCCGATAACTCCGCTCGACACCCGCTCGACACTCCGCTCGAGCAATATGTGTGCATATGGCCAAGGTGCAACTTTAGAGGTGATTTTACGTGGGGGTCTAACACGGCTTCCCCGTGCGCCGTAGAGTCAGCCCACCCAATATCAGGCCGGCTAACGCCGCCGTTAGCCGTGCGAAGCCGTGAGCTTCACTTCGTCGTTCTGCCGCCGTCCAGCCACCATTGGCCACCAGCTCTTAACTACTTCACCACCGGCCTCTTGCCGTCCTAACCGACCCAACCCCGGCCCCGATCCATCGCCGGAGCCGCCCCAACGAACACCAAACCCGAACCGAGTTTTCCGGCCTTAAACCGCCCATTCGGCCGCCACCCACGGCCAACCTTCGACCACATTAGCTTCACCACACTTCATTGGCCCTACCCTATCAATTTCAAGTCTCCGTTTGACCCCGTTGAATTTTGGGTTTACAGTGTATTCGGCCACAGTGTTTTTACACTGCTGCGTTGCCTTCCAGTTTCCTTTTGCACCTCTGCGAGCCTCCTAAAATATTTTAAAGCGTTGTAAGTATTTCCTAAACAATCTTTTGAGATTTAAATATATTTTTGCAATATTTATTTATACTGTATTCTGGTTGGTCCGGACTAAGTCCGAGGAGTTCGGAGGTGGATGGATTGAGAACGGAGTAATTGTTTGATTGGTTATTGTGTTGTGATTTGGGTGTTGAAAATTGTTATAGTGGTCTGGTTGGTTGTGATCTGGTTATTGTTGGGAATTGTGTTGTGATCTGGTTATTGTTGGGAATTGTGTTGTGATCTGGTTGGTTGTGATATTGAGGTTATGTTTGGTTCATAGCATATGCACGCATGTTCATGTTTGTAAATTGAAAACGGAGTTTTCGTGTATTGCATTCATGATCATGTGGCTATTTTGAAAACTGGGTTTTCATGTGTTGACTGGATTTATAGGTGCGTGTGTATCACGACCCCAAGCTGAGATGGGGCATTATCTCGGTGGAGCTCCTCTGGTCACTCGGGAGCGGAATATACTGAGTGACGTCCCCTGGGTTGTCGCCGGGCGACAACGAGATTGAATGTTGGACGTGCCGACTCCATGGCCCTTCTGCTGGCGGGGGTTAGAGGATGACCTGGCCACGAACGCACCGGGTGCGGAACTGGGCATCGCTCGTAAAGTAGTCAGGACGTGCGGATGGTCCATAGGGGAGACCATGGTGCATATGGTTTAATTGGATTAATTGGAAAAATGGTTGTTTTCTGGAAAAATAGCGTGAGTTGGATTTTGTGTATCATTTTCTGGGAAAATGATGAAAATTGATTTTTGGGTCATTTTCTGGGAAAATGGTGGAAATGTTTTTATTGAAAATATTTTTGGGCCAAAAAAGATTTTTGGCGTGTTATATTTATTGCATATTGCATCATATGCATGCATGATTAGTTGCCTAAATATGTTTTTACCTCAGGAGTTGGTTAGGTTATAACTTACCTGTGGTACAATTTAATGGTACTGCAGATTATGCTGATGTTGATGCAGATGCCGAGCCTGAGGATTTGGCTCCGCCGGAGGAGTGATCTGGGATCACTTGTGCTATGCCTTTATTTTTTCAGTTTTGTATTATATTTTGTGGGACTTTGGCTTTTGTTTTTAAGAGATTTATATTTGGATATTTGTATTAAACTAAAATTTTGGTACTAGCTGACTTAATTACTTTCCGCTGTGTATTTTATTTGTGCACTGTTTAATTGTTGCACACACTTGACACTTGTCGTTGGAATGCGTGACCGGGTTGTCATCATCCTAACGTCACGATTCCCGAGACTTTTTGTACGTGGGAGTCGGGGCGTCACACATAATTCTCCAACAAATTCACAATGTAACAAAGGTGATCAATTCTTTCCCCATTCTATTTGCACATTGGGCACGATTCTTGTTTTAAAATGTGCCTCTTTCTTAAATTGTCCATAGAGACAATATCTTTCCTAAGGTGGCCGCCAAAAACAATCTACCCTTGAAAGCATCTTGTGTCTCCAATCTCTAACTGGAGGGATGGGTACATTAAAAAAATATTCAACCTTAGATCCACCTTTTGGAGGAGATCCAAAATATTTGATCTTCACTGCCTCTTCTCCACCTAAGGGAGAACTTGTAAAAGAACAAAGAAAACAATTCCATGTCCCAATCGTGGGCTGATCTAATAACGTTAACATTCCAGTGGAGCACATTATCAAAAATCTCCATGTGTTCTGCAATAATTGGGATAGACCAAACAATCAAACCCCGTTTGGATTTCAAGATGGTCACATCCCATCTCATCCTATCTCTTCTCAACATCCAAATACCACAAACACAAACACTTTTCAATTTTAAATTTTCAACATTTTCATCTAATCGTTACCTAATCATTACAACTTTCTCAAATTTCCAACAAAACACAAAAAACAATTCAACTTTTTCAAATTCCAAAATAAAAATAATATTAAAAAATTTTATTCTAACAATCTTTTAACTTTATACTATTTTTATTTAACTTTTTCTCTCTCATTATCCAAAACCCCATAAAACATCTTAACTCAGACTATTTCACTACTATTCACAAACTATTTCACTACTATTCACAAATTTCTCATCTCAACATCCAAACGAGACCTAAAGGAAAGATAGTCTTCAAAGGATGGTCCCTAACCAAAATTTGCTTTTAGAACAATCACCCACCTGATATCTAACAAAACAAGAGACGTTCCCCCACCCTCTCCTAATGTTTTTCCACAGACCAACTCCATAAGGCCCACCAAATATATATATAAACACCATATACTCCACATGCTACCATATTTTGCATCAACCACCAAGTGCTTCAAAGCGTACCTCGCTGTAGCATAAAACTATAACCATGTCCCTAGCGAAGCTTTATTGAGTAAAAGCAAACTTCTGATCCTCAGAACTGCCTGACAAAGCTAGGGATGCAGACCCTTGACCACTTGACTAGGTGAAACTTGAACTCATCGCTAACTCCTCCCCATAAGAAATCCCACTTAAGCTTCTCAAGTGGACGACTGGGTATAAGTTTAGAGAAAAATCCCAACAAACCTCAATCCAGCCAAAGGGAGAGAGAGGGAAAAGAGAAAAATGAAGAAAGAAAAACTCAGCAATCCTCGGATCATTTTTATCTACTAATGTACTTTAGATATATAAGAAGAAACATAATATATAAATCAAATATACTCAAAAGATGCAACCGCATCCTGTATATGATAGTTAATGCCAACATTATTGGGTAACCTCTGTGATGGCTTTTGCGGTTACATTGTTTCATTTTGATCATTTCTTCAGTTACCTTACTGTTTTCTCTAGTCTTTTTGTAAGTAAATGTTTCCACTGAAGAAAGAGCCATCTACTGATGAAAGCCAATTTTAAATCCAGCGAGCTTAATCTCTACCTAAAAGTTATGAGAAATATATAATAACTATATTAATGTAATGACTAGCTGCGTGATTATGCAGCAATCCATAAACTAAATTAGTAATTTTTTTCTGAACACAATTCATTATCAAGCACAGAAAACTTCCAATTACAAGTGATAGTTTTTTTCTATACTTACAGACTCTGCAATTTAGGTAAGTTTCCAATAAATGCTGGCAAGGTACCCGAGAAGAAATTTTGATCAATCTTCCTAAAATTCCAAAGAAGAAACAATAATTATCACCGGCTCTAGTTCTTGTATCATGAAAAGATAATGTGTAGTTAAAAAATGTAAAAAGACGAAGTTAATTTTCAGAAAATAAAGGCCAAGCGGAGGTACTGAGTAATCCATACAAAAGGGTCAGATATTTCAAAGCCACGATATCTTCTGGAATAACTCCAACTTTGTCCAGAGCATAAACTCTCCTGGAAAAACAAACAAACGGTTAGTATGCAATAAGTAATGGAGATGTTTCGAAAACCGTACCTGCCAATGTTATACTGAAAACTACAATGTTAGACATACATCTAGCATATTTATCAAACCAACAGATTCTAGCCTGCATTAGAACGGAAGTAAATCCATTTCTTGATATGGATTGGGCGCTGAAGATGGTTGAGGAAATCTCAAAGCGCTGGTTTGGTCTTGACTCTGGAGCAGACGTAAAAGATACTTCGCTAAGTTGGCAGTGCCTGTTCAAAGAATCGATCCTAGATTCCTAACGGCCGGTTTGGATTTAAAAATCTATCAATTCATCTAAGTTGATTTTATCTATTATTACAATTTTTTAAAATTTTCATAAAAAATATAATAAATAATTTAATTTTTTTAAATTTTAAAATAATAATAATATTATAAAATAATATTTTAATTTTCAATTTTTAACTTTATCTCAACTGTCTATCTCAATTCTGTTATCCAAACTAAAAATAGACTTTTGGACCTTCAAAGACGCAGGCCACAGAACTTTTTCCTTCCATTTTCTCTATTGTGTGCGTGCAGTTGTTTTGGTTCAAGATTTCTTGATGGAAAAATTCTATCCATCCTTCTTACATACTGCATATTATATTTTTTTTATTAAATATATAATATATGGATGATTAATAAAAGAATTCAAAAAATTTAAGAAAACTAAAATAAAATAAATAATAAATAATAAAAAAAATATAGTATATAATATGTAGTATGTGAAAATGATAAATAGTAAACTCTTGTTGAGTAATGACAGTTTATTTTACACACGCACCGAACCTAGTTGTCTTTCGAGACAGTAAAGACATTGTTCAGGACCTTCTTGTACAGTTGTACCCGTTGGCCATACTACCTTTTTAATTTTTTAAGTTTTGGGTTTTTTTTTACGTTTTTACGTTTTTTAGTATTTTAGTATTTTATTTTTTTAATTTATATGAATTTTTAACTATATTTATATAAGTTTATAATTTTTTAAAATAAAAAAAAAATTATTCACAAAAATATTTTATAAAAATAAGCTCACTTTCAAATATGGTTTGACATGACTCGTGGTAAATCGATTTTACAGTAAACAAACATATACACTCTAATATATAACAACTAGTTCAATTACTTTATGAATTTTATGTTTGTGAAATATTTTTGCAAAACTAAGGCCTCATTTATACAGTGAGATGAGATAAGATGATTTTATATGAAAGTTAAAAATTAAATAAAATATTATTTTTTTAATATTATTATTATTTAAAATTTTAAAAAGTTGAATTATTTATTATATTATGTAAAAATTTAAAAAAATTATAATAATAAGATGAGATGAAATAAAACCGTTTCTATATGAGCCTAACACTTCTTGCATAGCTTATTAAGAAACACGTATCAAAGGACGACTATCGATGTGGCATAGGCACTTACAATGGTTTAATAGTTTTTTGATAAATGGACTAATTTAATTGTTATTAAAAAAGAAAGGATTAAAAAATTCACTTAAAAAATATATACTCAAAATTTTTTATTCGACCCTTCTTACTACTTCATATATCTGGCCGTTGTAAAGAATAATCCTCACTAATAAGATACTCCAAAATCTATACGTTTCAAAGTAATCTTTTTAATTGATTAAGATTTAAATTTAGGAGACTTAAATAATAAATCACAAAAATGCTATTTTATTGCTCATCAAGACTCCACTAGTCACCTGAGCTATTATATATGTATGCACATGCATGTATATATGTATGTATGTATATAACACATACATACTTACTAAAATCAAACGTCCAGAGTACATAAATAATAAATCATAGATAGATTGAACTGTTGAATTGAAAAAAATCATATTTAGTAAGTGTAATTTTCACAAACATATCACAAATTATATTTAGTAATGGCACAAAAACTTTACTAGATATGTAATTTACAAATAATATTATAAACTAGATCATGTTAATCTAGGATTGACTGAACTAGATATGTATGAGTTGGGGTTAGAATTTTGAGACCAACTTTTCACATCCAATGTATTATGCATGATCAATTTAGTTGATAAATCTACTAATTTATTTATCATAATCAATCTAGCTCCTTTGTCATTAGAAGAGAGATAGAGACGTACAGTTGAGTGATGTGGCAAGTTGAGCCACTGTCATAACTACAATCGCAAAGGATGGCTGGGTTATTATCACCATTTTTAAATAGCGTTTCATCGAGGGCAGATCCGGTACATAGCTCTCCGCTTATGTTCCATAATGATACAGCTTGCGCATCCCATTGTTGGAATATTGAGTTCAATGCCTTGGCTGTCTCGCATCATTCCAAAATTAGCAAAAATTGCTTTAGAAAACACCATCCATATTTTTTAATTGCAATCCAAATAGCTTAGAAGCCAACTAGCTAAGTAAATGAGTTCACTTACATTTTAACACTAGAATCATGTAAAGCTAATCAACTTATATTTTGATTGTATTTAAAACCTATCTAGATGCATTACTTCTACTATATATTATATCACATCATATATACACGAGTAATTATGTATATAAGTATGGTACAATTCATTTATAAAAAAATAATAGACCTCATCATAAAAAGTGTAAAAAAATAAAAAATGAAAGATATATAATCATTTTTACAACCTTTTATACAATTATATTTTAAATTAGAGATATTTTTATAAAATAACTTATAAAAGTAACATCATTTAACATAAATACACTAGTTTTAAAATAAGGTTGTATAAAATGTTATAAACAGGGTTGTAAACGGATTATTACAAAAAGAAATTACTTTTCTAGTTGATTCACTTATTTATAAAAAGTCTACATGTACACGTTTTGAGAAGTGTATGTTGTTTTGTTAGTAAGAAGCACTGAGAAGTGTTGAGAATTATACATATTAATAAAAAAGTAATAATAAAATATTAAATAATAGTAAAAAATAATAAATAGTAAGTTAGTTAGTATTAGTACTACGTATACATGGAGTCTATACAACAACGTACTTCGTCCGCTTTGGGGATTATAGAGGGATCTCTTGTCAACTATATTATAAAAGTGTAAAAAAAATAATAAATGATTAGCATATAATCATTTTTACAACTTTTCATGTAACTATATTTTAAATTAAGTGTATTTTGTAAAGTAAATTATAAAAGTAACATCACTTTACATAACTATATCAACGTTTTAAAACAAGGCTGAATAAAAAGTTATAAAAAAATATTGTAAACGTATCATTACTTTAAAAAAAAAATTACTTTTTCAAGTTAGTAAGATTTAATTTTATATAAAAAGTCTGCGTTTACACGTTCTAGACTTGTACTTAGTATTAGTGTTCATGAGGTGTATACAACAAAGTACTTCGTCCCCTTTGGGGATTATAGAGGGATCTCTTGTCAGTTCTGGCACACCGGAAAACCACCCCTCAAGCATGCAATTTATACATCTTCTTTATTATCACCTCTAGATTGTTTTTACCATTCGTTTACTTAGAAATTTGTCGGAGATTTTACAAAAGAACAAAGACATGTGAAATAAGTCAGCCACTAAAAAAGATACATGTTTGAAAACTTTATAGCTCTCCATAATTCGATCTAATTAAAGCATTATGACCATCAAGATGTT
>JARVXP010000343.1:5000-12500 GCA_029856935.1 Cyclocarya paliurus
GGGGGGGGGTGGGGGGGGGGGGGGGGGGGGGGGGGGGGGGGGGGGGGGGGGGGGGGGGGGGGGGGGGGGGGGGGGGGGGGGGGGGGGGGGGGGGGGGGGGGGGGGGGGGGGGGGGGGGGGGGGGGGGGGGGGGGGGGTGGGGGGGGGGGGGGGGGGGGGGGGGGGGGGGGGGGGGGGGGGGGGGGGGGGGGGGGGGGGGGGGGGGGGGGGGGGGGGGGGGGGGGGGGGGGGGGGGGGGGGGGGGGGGGGGGGGGGGGGGGGGGGGGGGGGGGGGGGGGGGGGGGGGGGGGGGGGGGGGGGGGGGGTGGGGGGGGGGGGGGGGGGGGGGGGGGGGGGGGGGGGGGGGGGGGGGGGGGGGGGGGGGGGGGGGGGGGGGGGGGGGGGGGGGGGGGGGGGGGGGGGGGGGGGGGGGGGGGGGGGGGGGGGGGGGGGGGGGGGGGGGGGGGGGGGGGGGGGGGGGGGGGGGGGGGGGGGGGGGGGGGGGGGGGGGGGGGGGGGGGGGGGGGGGGGGGGGGGGGGGGGGGGGGGGGGGGGGGGGGGGGGGGGGGGGGGGGGGGGGGGGGGGGGGGGGGGGGGGGGGGGGGGGGGGGGGGGGGGGGGGGGGGGGGGGGGGGGGGGGGGGGGGGGGGGGGGGGGGGGGGGGGGGGGGGGGGGGGGGGGGGGGGGGGGGGGGGGGGGGGGGGGGGGGGGGGGGGGGGGGGGGGGGGGGGGGGGGGGGGGGGGGGGGGGGGGGGGGGGGGGGGGGGGGGGGGGGGGGGGGGGGGTGGGGGGGGGGGGGGGGGGGGGGGGGGGTGGGGGGGGGGGGGGGGGGGGGGGGTGGGGGGGGGGGGGGGGGGGGGGGGGGGGGGGGGGGGGGGGGGGGGGGGGGGGGGGGGGGGGGGGGGGGGGGGGGGGGGGGGGGGGGGGGTGGGGGGGGGGGGGGGGGGGGGGGGGGGGGGGGGGGGGGGGGGGGGGGGGGGGGGGGGGGGGGGGGGGGGGGGGGGGGGGGGGGGGGGGGGGGGGGGGGGGGGGGGGGGGGGGGGGGGGGGGGGGGGGGGGGGGGGGGGGGGGGGGGGGGGGGGGGGGGGGGGGGGGGGGGGGGGGGGGGGGGGGGGGGGGGGGGGGGGGGGGGGGGGGGGGGGGGGGGGGGGGGGGGGGGGGGGGGGGGGGGGGGGGGGGGGGGGGGGGGGGGGGGGGGGGGGGGTGGGGGGGGGGGGGGGGGGGGGGGGGGGGGGGGGGGGGGGGGGGGGGGGGGGGGGGGGGGGGGGGGGGGGGGGGGGGGGGGGTGGGGGGGGGGGGGGGGGGGGGGGGGGGGGGGGGGGGGGGGGGGGGGGGGGGGGGGGGGGGGGGGGGGGGGGGGGGGGGGGGGGGGGGGGGGGGGGGGGGGGGGGGGGGGGGGGGGGGGGGGGGGGGGGGGGGGGGGGGGGGGGGGGGGGGGGGGGGGGGGGGGGGGGGGGGGGGGGGGGGGGGGTGGGGGGGGGGGGGGGGGGGGGGGGGGGGGGGGGGGGGGGGGGGGGGGGGGGGGGGGGGGGGGGGGGGGGGGGGGGGGGGGGGGGGGGGGGGGGGGGGGGGGGGGGGGGGGGGGGGGGGGGGGGGGGGGGGGGGGGGGGGGGGGGGGGGGGGGGGGGGGGGGGGGGGGGGGGGGGGGGGGGGGGGGGGGGGGGGGGGGGGGGGGGGGGGGGGGGGGGGGGGGTGGGGGGGGGGGGGGGGGGGGGGGGGGGGGGGGGGGGGGGGGGGGGGGGGGGGGGGGGGGGGGGGGGGGGGGGGTGGGGGGGGGGGGGGGGGGGGGGGGGGGGGGGGGGGGGGGGGGGGGGGGGGGGGGGGGGGGGGGGGGGGGGGGGGGGGGGGGGGGGGGGGGGGGGGGGGGGGGGGGGGGGGGGGGGGGGGGGGGGGGGGGGGGGGGGGGGGGTGGGGGGGGGGGGGGGGGGGGGGGGGGGGGGGGGGGGGGGGGGTGGGGGGGGGGGGGGGGGGGGGGGGGGGGGGGGGGGGGGGGGGGGGGGGGGGGGGGGGGGGGGGGGGGGGGGGGGGGGGGGGGGGGGGGGGGGGGGGGGGGGGGGGGGGGGGGGGGGTGGGGGGGGGGGGGGGGGGGGGGGGGGGGGGGGGGGGGGGGGGGGGGGGGGGGGGGGGGGGGGGGGGGGGGGGGGGGGGGGGGGGGGGGGGGGGGGGGGGGGGGGGGGGGGGGGGGGGGGGGGGGGGGGGGGGGGGGGGGGGGGGGGGGGGGGGGGGGGGGGGGGGGGGGGGGGGGGGGGTGGGGGGGGGGGGGGGGGGGGGGGGGGGGGGGGGGGGGGGGGGGGGGGGGGGGGGGGGGGGGGGGGGGGGGGGGGGGGGGGGGGGGGGGGGGGGGGGGGGGGGGGGGGGGGGGGGGGGGGGGGGGGGGGGGGGGGGGGGGGGGGGGGGGGGGGGGGGGGGGGGGGGGGGGGGGGGGGGGGTGGGGGGGGGGGGGGGGGGGGGGTGGGGGGGGGGGGGGGGGGGGGGGGGGGGGGGGGGGGGGGGGGGGGGGGGGGGGGGGGGGGGGGGGGGGGGGGGGGGGGGGGGGGGGGGGGGGGGGGGGGGGGGGGGGGGGGGGGGGGGGGGGGGGGGGGGGGGGGGGGGGGGGGGGGGGGGGGGTGGGGGGGGGGGGGGGGGGGGGGGGGGGGGGGGGGGGGGGGGGGGGGGGGGGGGGGGGGGGGGGGGGGGGGGGGGGGGGGGGGGGGGGGGGGGGGGGGGGGGGGGGGGGGGGGGGGGGGGGGGGGGGGGGGGGGGGGGGGGGGGGGGGGGGGGGGGGGGGGGGGGGGGGGGGGGGGGGGGGGGGGGGGGGGGGGGGGGGGGGGGGGGGGGGGGGGGGGGGGGGGGGGGGGGGGGGGGGGGTGGGGGGGGGGGGGGGGGGGGGGGGGGGGGGGGGGGGGGGGGGGGGGGGGGGGGGGGGGGGGGGGGGGGGGGGGGGGGGGGGGGGGGGGGGGGGGGGGGGGGGGGGGGGGGGGGGGGGGGGGGGGGGGGGGGGGGGGGGGGGGGGGGGGGGGGGGGGGGGGGGGGGGGGGGGGGTGGGGGGGGGGGGGGGGGGGGGGGGGGGGGGGGGGGGGGGGGGGGGGGGGGGGGGGGGGGGGGGGGGGGGGGGGGGGGGGGGGGGGGGGGGGGGGGGGGGGGGGGTGGGGGGGGGGGGGGGGGGGGGGGGGGGGGGGGGGGGGGGGGGGGGGGGGGGGGGGGGGGGGTGGGGGGGGGGGGGGGGGGGGGGGGGGGGGGGGGGGGGGGGGGGGGGGGGGGGGGGGGGGGGGGGGGGGGGGGGGGGGGGGGGGGGGGGGGGGGGGGTGGGGGGGGGGGGGGGGGGGGGGGGGGGGGGGGGGGGGGGGGGGGGGGGGGGGGGGGGGGGGGGGGGGGGGGGGGGGGGGGGGGGGGGGGGGGGGGGGGGGGGGGGGGGGGGGGGGGGGGGGGGGGGGGGGGGGGGGGGGGGGGGGGGGGGGGGGGGGGGGGGGGGGGGGGGGGGGGGGGTGGGGGGGGGGGGGGGGGGGGGGGGGGGGGGGGGGGGGGGGGGGGGGGGGGGGGGGGGGGGGGGGGGGGGGGGGGGTGGGGGGGGGGGGGGGGGGGGGGGGGGGGGGGGGGGGGGGGGGGGGGGGGGGGGGGGGGGGGGGGGGGGGGGGGGGGGGGGGGGGGGGGGGGGGGGGGGGGGGGGGGGGGGGGGGGGGGGGGGGGGGGGGGGGGGGGGGGGGGGGGGGGGGGGGGGGGGGGGGGGGGGGGGGGGGGGGGGGGGGGGGGGGGGGGGGGGGGGGGGGGGGGGGGGGGGGGGGGGGGGGGGGGGGGGGGGGGGGGGGGGGGGGGGGGGGGGGGGGGGGGGGGGGGGGGGGGGGGGGGGGGGGGGGGGGGGGGGGGGGGGGGGGGGGGGGGGGGGGGGGGGTGGGGGGGGGGGGGGGGGGGGGGGGGGGGGGGGGGGGGGGGGGGGGGGGGGGGGGGGGGGGGGGGGGGGGGGGGGGGGGGGGGGGGGGGGGGGGGGGGGGGGGGGGGGGGGGGGGGGGGGGGGGTGGGGGGGGGGGGGGGGGGGGGGGGGGGGGGGGGGGGGGGGGGGGGGGGGGGGGGGGGGGGGGGGGGGGGGGGGGGGGGGGGGGGGGGGGGGGGGGGGGGGGGGGGGGGGGGGGGGGGGGGGGGGGGGGGGGGGGGGGGGGGGGGGGGGGGGGGGGGGGGGGGGGGGGGGGGGGGGGGGGGGGGGGGGGGTGGGGGGGGGGGGTGGGGGGGGGGGGGGGGGGGGGGGGGGGGGGGGGGGGGGGGGGGGGGGGGGGGGGGGGGGGGGGGGGGGGGGGGGGGGGGGGGGGGGGGGGGGGGGGGGGGGGGGGGGGGGGGGGGGGGGGGGGGGGGGGGGGGGGGGGGGGGGGGGGGGGGGGGGGGGGGGGGGGGGGGGGGGGGGGGGGGGGGGGGGGGGGGGGGGGGGGGGGGGGGGGGGGGGGGGGGGGGGGGGGGGGGGGGGGGGGGGGGGGGGGGGGGGGGGGGGGGGGGGGGGGGGGGGGGGGGGGGGGGGGGGGGGGGGGGGTGGGGGGGGGGGGGGGGGGGGGGGGGGGGGGGGGGGGGGGGGGGGGGGGGGGGGGGGTGGGGGGGGGGGGGGGGGGGGGGGGGGGGGGGGGGGGGGGGGGGGGGGGGGGGGGGGGGGGGGGGGGGGGGGGGGGGGGGGGGGGGGGGGGGGGGGTGGGGGGGGGGGGGGGGGGGGGGGGGGGGGGGGGGGGGGGGGGGGGGGGGGGGGGGGGGGGGGGGGGGGGGGGGGGGGGGGGGGGGGGGGGGGGGGGGGGGGGGGGGGGGGGGGGGGGGGGGGGGGGGGGGGGGGGGGGGGGGGTGGGGGGGGGGGGGGGGGGGGGGGGGGGGGGGGGGGGGGGGGGGGGGGGGGGGGGGGGGGGGGGGGGGGGGGGGGGGGGGGGGGGGGGGGGGGGGGGGGGGGGGGGGGGGGGGGGGGGGGGGGGGGGGGGGGGGGGGGGGGGGGGGGGGGGGGGGGGGGGGGGGGGGGGGGGGGGGGGGGGGGGGGGGGGGGGGGGGGGGGGGGGGGGGGGGGGGGGGGGGGGGGGGGGGGGGGGGGGGGGGGGGGGGGGGGGGGGGGGGGGGGGGGGGGGGGGGGGGGGGGGGGGGTGGGGGGGGGGGGGGGGGGGGGGGGGGGGGGGGGGGGGGGGGGGGGGGGGGGGGGGGGGGGGGGGGGGGGGGGGGGGGGGGGGGGGGGGGGGGGGGGGGGGGGGGGGGGGGGGGGGGGGGGGGGGGGGGGGGGGGGGGGGGGGGGGGGGGGGGGGGGGGGGGGGGGGGGGGGGGGGGGGGGGGGGGGGGGGGGGGGGGGGGGGGGGGGGGGGGGGGGGGGGGGTGGGGGGGGGGGGGGGGGGGGGGGGGGGGGGGGGGGGGGGGGGGGGGGGGGGGGGGGGGGGGGGGGGGGGGGGGGGGTGGGGGGGGGGGGGGGGGGGGGGGGGGGGGGGGGGGGGGGGGGGGGGGGGGGGGGGGGGGGGGGGGGGGGGGGGGGGGGGGGGGGGGGGGGGGGGGGGGGGGGGGGGGGGGGGGGGGGGGGGGGGGGGGGGGGGGGGGGGGGGGGGGGGGGGGGGGGGGGGGGGGGGGGGGGGGGGGGGGGGGGGGGGGGGGGGGGGGGGGGGGGGGGGGGGGGGGGGGGGGGGGGGGGGGGGGGGGGGGGGGGGGGGGGGGGGGGGGGGGGGGGGGGGGGGGGGGTGGGGGGGGGGGGGGGGGGGGGGGGGGGGGGGGGGGGGGGGGGGGGGGGGGGGGGGGGGGGGGGGGGGGGGGGGGGGGGGGGGGGGGGGGGGGGGGGGGGGGGGGGGGGGGGGGGGGGGGGGGGGGGGGGGGGGGGGGGGGGGGGGGGGGGGGGGGGGGGGGGGGGGGGGGGGGGGGGGGGGGGGGGTGGGGGGGGGGGGGGGGGGGGGGGGGGGGGGGGGGGGGGGGGGGGGGGGGGGGGGGGGGGGGGGGGGGGGTGGGGGGGGGGGGGGGGGGGGGGGGGGGGGGGGGGGGGGGGGGGGGGGGGGGGGGGGGGGGGGGGGGGGGGGGGGGGGGGGGGGGGGGGGGGGGGGGGGGGGGGGGGGGGGGGGGGGGGGGGGGGGGGGGGGGGGGGGGGGGGGGGGGGGGGGGGGGGGGGGGGGGGGGGGGGGGGTGGGGGGGGGGGGGGGGGGGGGGGGGGGGGGGGGGGGGGGGGGGGGGGGGGGGGGGGGGGGGGGGGGGGGGGGGGGGGGGGGGGGGGGGGGGGGGGGGGGGGGGGGGGGGGGGGGGGGGGGGGGGGGGGGGGGGGGGGGGGGGGGGGGGGGGGGGGGGGGGGGGGGGGGGGGGGGGGGGGGGGGGGGGGGGGGGGGGGGGGGGGGGGGGGGGGGGGGGGGGGGGTGGGGGGGGGGGGGGGGGGGGGGGGGGGGGGGGGGGGGGGGGGGGGGGGGGGGGGGGGGGGGGGGGGGGGGGGGGGGGGGGGGGGGGGGGGGGGGGGGGGGGGGGGGGGGGGGGGGGGGGGGGGGGGGGGGGGGGGGGGGGGGGGGGGGGGGGGGGGGGGGGGGGGGGGGGGGGGGGGGGGGGGGGGGGGGGGGGGGGGGGGGGGGGGGGGGGGGGGGGGGGGGGGGGGGGGGGGGGGGGGGGGGGGGGGGGGGGGGGGGGGGGGGGGGGGGGGGGGGGGGGGGGGGGGGGGGGGGGGGGGGGGGGGGGGGGGGGGGGGGGGGGGGGGGGGGGGGGGGGGGGGGGGGGGGGGGGGGGGGGGGGGGGGGGGGGGGGGGGGGGGGGGGGGGGGGGGGGGGGGGGGGGGGGGGGGGGGGGGGGGGGGGGGGGGGGGGGGGGGGGGGGGGGGGGGGGGGGGGGGGGGGGGGGGGGGGGGGGGGGGGGGGGGGGGGGGGGGGGGGGGGGGGGGGGGGGGGGGGGGGGGGGGGGGGGGGGGGGGGGGGGGGGGGGGGGGGGGGGGGGGGGGGGGGGGGGGGGGGGGGGGGGGGGGGGGGGGGGGGGGGGGGGGGGGGGGGGGGGGGGGGGGGGGGGGGGGGGGGGGGGGGGGGGGGGGGGGGGGGGGGGGGGGGGGGGGGGGGGGGGGGGGGGGGGGGGGGTGGGGGGGGGGGGGGGGGGGGGGGGGGGGGGGGGGGGGGGGGGGGGGGGGGGGGGGGGGGGGGGGGGGGGGGGGGGGGTGGGGGGGGGGGGGGGGGGGGGGGGGGGGGGGGGGGGGGGGGGGGGGGGGGGGGGGGGGGGGGGGGGGGGGGGGGGGGGGGGGGGGGGGGGGGGGGGGGGGGGGGGGGGGGGGGGGGGGGGGGGGGGGGGGGGGGGTGGGGGGGGGGGGGGGGGGGGGGGGGGGGGGGGGGGGGGGGGGGGGGGGGGGGGGGGGGGGGGGGGGGGGGGGGGGGGGGGGGGGGGGGGGGGGGGGGTGGGGGGGGGGGGGGGGGGGGGGGGGGGGGGGGGGGGGGGGGGGGGGGGGGGGGGGGGGGGGGGGGGGGGGGGGGGGGGGGGGGGGGGGGGGGGGGGGGGGGGGGGGGTGGGGGGGGGGGGGGGGGGGGGGGGGGGGGGGGGGGGGGGGGGGGGGGGGGGGGGGGGGGGGGGGTGGGGGGGGGGGGGGGGGGGGGGGGGGGG
>JARVXP010000345.1:0-10149 GCA_029856935.1 Cyclocarya paliurus
GAAAAGAAAGAAAAGAAAAGAAAAGAAAAGAAAAGGAAAAAAAAAAAATCGTCCAGAAAAAAAAAAAAATCATCCAAAAAAAAAAAGTATTGGAAAGCTGAAATTTTTTTTTTTCTTGAGCCTTATCATCAAAGGAGGCTACATACATTATTATAGTTGGTATCTTGTCTTCTAGTTACTCTTTCGTTGCCACAATTTCCTTGATTCTTGTGTAATTTTTATTCCTTCCTTGTTTTCTTGTTCTTGTTTCTTAGACCTAATTACTAGTTGGGATAAAACAAGGTTGCATTGTCTTGATTGAGTTCAATTAGTTCTTAAAGAACTTGAGTGGGAAAACTCTTGAGGTAAAAGGCAAGAGAGTGTGAGACTATTATCGGGAAAAGCCAATTAGGAGTGAAACACGAGTGGAGTGCCATTGTTTGAGTGTAAACACGTAAGGGAGTGTTGAGGTTTTCTACTAACATTCTTTTTGTGCAGCACATTACGATGTCTCATCGTAGTGACTCATCACCGAAGGATGATGACAATAACTCATCCTTTGTGTTGCAAGCCATGCAAAAAACAGTTTGAGCGGTTTGAATTTTGTGTTGGGTGAAGTTAGGGACAGGATGGATCATCAAGAAGCAGCGATTAGAAATCTACAAGTGGGAGAGATAGGAGGCGACGTGTGCCTAGGGTTGAAATGAGTATGAGCATGAAGGAGATGGTGAGGATGAGGAAGATTTAGAATCTGAAGTTGGGTCGGGTAGCATGGAAGAGTTAGGTGTGAAAGACGACTTGAAGGGAACCTAGGGGTCGGGATGGTATAGATAGAGACCTTGGGAGCATCAAAATGAAAATACCATCTTTCCATGGTAGAACTGACCGGAGGTTTATCTAGATTGGGAGAAAAAAATAGAGTTGGTATTTGATTGTCATAATTACTCTGAGGAGAAAAAGTAAAGTTGGCGGTAATTGAGTTCACTGACTATGCTATTATTTGGTGGGATCAATTAGTAACCAATAGGAGGAGGAATTATGAGAGGCCAGTAGAGACGTGGGAGAGTTGAAAGCTCTCATGAGACGAAGATTTGTACCTAGCCACTACTATAGGGATCTTTACCAAAAGCTCCAAAATCTTACACAGGGGTCTAGGAGTGTGGAGGATTACCATAAGGAGATGGAGGTGGCGATGATACGGGCTAATGTAGAGGAGGACCGGAGGCCACCATGGCTAGATTTTTGAGTGGTTTGAATAGGGACATAGCCAATGTAATTGAATTGCAACATTATGTGGAGATGGAGGACATGGTTCACATGGCTATGAAGGTGGAGAGGCAGTTAAAGAGAAAAGGGGCAGCAAGGTACACTTCAGTCTCTAGCACTCCTTGGAAATCAAAGTGGGATAAGAATGATGGAGTTGTAGCAAAGAGAAAGACCGAACCACCTAAGGGAAAAGATGAGGGAACTAGCAACAAACCCAAGGTAGAATCTCAACCTTCACGGAATAGAGATATTAAATGCTTTAAGTGTTTGGGGTTCAGGGCACATTGCTTCTCAATGTCCAAACAGGCGGGTGATGATTATGCGTGACAATGGGGAGGTGATGACTGAGAGTGAGGATGATAGTGATGAGATGCCCGAGTTGGTTGATGCTAGTGATGATGATGGAGTGGTATACCCCGTCACAGGTGAGTCTCTTGTTGCCAGGCGTGCTCTCAATACACACATTAAGGTGGATGATGCAGAGCAACAGAGAGAGAACATTTTCCATACTAGATGCCATGTCAACAATAAGGTATGTAGTTTGATCATTGATGGGGGGAGTTGTACTAATGTGGCTAGCACTACTTTGGTTGAGAAACTGAATCTACCAACTTTAAAACACTCTAGACCATACAAATTGCAGTGGTTGAATGATTGTGGAGAGGTTAGGGTGGATAGACAAGTGTTAGTTACTTTTTCAATCGGGAAATATCAGGATAAGGTGCTTTGTGATGTTGTGCCTATGCATGCTGGCCATATTTTGTTGGGGAGGCCGTGGCAGTATGATAGGAGGGTGACACATGATGGGTTCAAGAACATGCACATCTTTGTAATGGAGGGCAAAACAATCAAGCTTGCTCCTTTAACTCCAAGTCAGGTCTATGAGGACCAATTGAAACTGAAAAGTGAGGTTGCTCAAAAAAGAAAGAGTGAAAATGAGAGTGATCAAAAAAGAAAGAGTGAAAATGAGAGTGATCAAAAAAGAAAGAGTGAAAAAGAGATTGAGCAAAAAAGAAAGAGTGAGAGTGAAAATGAGCACAAAAGAAAGAGTGAAAAAGAAAGTCGAGAGGTGGTTGGGAGTAAAGAAAAAAGAGTGGAGCCACGAGAGAAAAAAGAAAGAGAGTCTGCTGAGAGAAAAGGAAAGACAAAAGTGAGTTTCTATGCAAGAGAGAGTGAGGTTAAGAGGGCTTTCTTCGCAGATCGCCCTATGATTTTTCTTGTCTATAAAGAATCTTATCTTAATGTTGATGAAACTAACCAGTCTCTTCCTAGTTTGGCTGTTTCTATGTTGCAGGAGTTTGAGGATGTATTCCCAGAGGAGATGCCTAATGAGTTGCCACCCATTAGAGGCATTGAGCACCAGATTGATTTTGTGCCCGGAGCTGCTATTCCAAACCGACCAGCCTATAGGAGTAATCCAGAGGAGACAAAGGAGCTTCAGAGGCAAGTAGAGGATTTGATGAGCAAGGGGTACGTGAGGGAGAGCATGAGCCCATGTGCAGTACCAGTGCTACTAGTGCCAAAGAAGGATGGGACGTGGAGGATGTGCGTTGATTGCAGGGCGGTCAACAATATCACGGTAAAGTATCGCCATCCCATTCCTAGATTAGATGATATGCTTGATGAATTGCATGGCTCATGTATTTTCAGTAAAATTGATCTTAAAAGTGGGTACCATCAAATTAGAATGAAAGAGGGTGATGAATGGAAAACGGCTTTTAAGACTAAGTATGGGCTTTATGAATGGTTGGTTATGCCATTTGGACTTACAAATGCGCCCAGTACTTTCATGAGATTAATGAACCATGTCTTACGTGCGTTCATAGGAAAGTTTGTGGTTGTGTACTTTGATGATATCCTAGTGTACAGCAAGGACTTAAATGAACATATTGAGCATTTGAGATACGTGTTTGATGTGTTAAGATGTGAAAAGTTGTATGCTAATTTCAAGAAATTTACCTTTTGCATGAAAAAAGTTGTTTTTCTTGGTTATGTTGTTAGCACAAAAGGTATTGAGGTGGATGAAGAGAAAGTCAAGGCCATCAAGGAGTGGCCAACGCCAAAAAGCATCACTGAGGTAAGAAGCTTCCATGGCTTAGCTAGCTTTTATCGGCGTTTTGTTAAAGACTTTAGCACCATTGCTGCACCACTCACTGAAGTAATTAAAAAGAATGTTGGGTTTCATTGGGGGGTTGATCAAGAGAATGCTTTTACCACTATTAAAGAAAGGTTGTGCTCTGCACCTGTGTTAGCATTACCTGATTTTAACAAAGCTTTTGAGATTGAATGTGATGCCTCAGGAATAGGGATTGGAGCCGTTTTGATGCAAGATAGGCGGCCCATAGCATTTTTCAGTGAGAAGCTAAGTGGGGCGTCCCTGAAGTACCCTACTTATGACAAAGAGCTTTATGCTCTAGTTCGTGCATTAGAGACTTGGCAGCATTATCTATGGCCTAGGGAATTTGTGATCCACACCGATCATGAATCGTTGAAGCATCTCAAGGGTCAAGGTAAGTTGAATAAAAGGCATGCTAGATGGATGGAATACATTGAGACCTTTCCATATGTCATCCGTTACAAGCAAGGTAAGGAAAACATTGTTGCTGATGCTTTATCCCGAAGGTATGTACTTCTTACTTCTATGAGTGCTAAAATGCTTGGGTTTGAATATGTGAAAGACATGTATGTTGATGATACTGACTTTTCTGAGGTGTATAAGGCATGTGATAAGGCGGCATTCGGTAAGTTTTACAAACATGATGGTTATTTGTTTAAGGAAAGCAAATTTTGTGTGCCAAATTGTTCTATGCGTGAGTTGTTGGTGCGTGAGGCACATGGTGGAGGATTAATGGGACACTTTGGTGTCAAGAAGACTTTAGATATTTTGCATGAACATTTCTTTTGGCCTAAGATGAAGAGAGATGTCAACCGCATTTTGGCAGGTGCATTACATGTAGAAAGGCCAAATCTAAGGTTATGCCACATGGGTTGTATACACCCTTACCTGTTCCTAGTGAGCCATGGGTAGACATATCTATGGACTTTGTTTTGGGGCTGCCTAGGACAAAAAGGGGTAGAGATTCTATTTTTGTGGTTGTGGATAGATTTAGTAAGATGGCCCATTTCATTCCATGCCATAAAACAGATGATGCCACAAACATAGCTGACTTGTTTTTCAGGGAGATAGTGCGACTCCATGGTGTACCTAGGAGTATTGTTTCTGATAGAGATGTTAAATTCCTTAGCTACTTTTGGAAGGTGTTGTGGGGGAAATTGGGTACTAAGCTCTTATTTTCCACAACTTGTCATCCGCAGACTGATGGTCAGACTGAAGTAGTTAATAGGACTTTAACTCAGCTTTTACGCACTGTTGTTCAAAAGAATTTAAAAACTTGGGAGGATTGTTTGCCATTTATAGAGTTTGCATATAATAGGGCCATGCATACTACTACTTCCTATTCTCCATTTGAAATTGTTTATGGTTTTAATCCACTTACTCCTTTAGATTTGACGCCTTTACCTGTTGATGGCAGGAGTAGTTTGGATGGACAAAAGAAGGCAGAGATGGTAAAGTCACTTCATGAGAGGGTACGACTTCAAATTGCCCAAAAGAATGAAAGAGTTGCTTCCCAAGCTAATAAAGGGCGAAGGCGTGTCATCTTTGAACCAGGAGATTGGGTTTGGGTTCACATGCGCAAAGAAAGATTCCCCGCCCATAGAAGGACCAAGCTGCATCCTCGAGGAGATGGACCTTTCCAAATTCTTGAGAAAAATTAATGACAATGCATATAAAGTGGACCTTCCAGGTGAGTATAATGTTTCAGCTATGTTCAATGTTTCTGATCTTTCTCCTTTTGATGTAGGTGATGATTCGAGGTTGAATCCTTTTGAGGAGAGGGGGAATGATGGGAACCAAGGTGGGCCTAGTTTTCTAGATCATTTGCAAGTTCCAGATGAACCAATTACAAGATCAAGAGCCAAGAAGATTAAGGAAGCAATGCAAGGATTGGTCCAATCCACTTGGAATGAAGCTAGCAAGAGCCCAACATTCAATATGGGCTTGAAAGAAGGAGAACCAGTTATGAGCCATTTGATTCAAGCAGTGGAAGACAAGACATAGAGATAGGCCCTATTGTTATTAGAAGCTTTTAATTTAGTTAAAAGATTTATTTCATTTAGAATAAGTGGGCTAGATGATACTTGGCCCACATATGTCTTATTTATTATGAATTAGGGTTTTTGGAAAGGCCTTGTACTTTGGCCAAGGGCTTATTTGGAAAAGTTACATTTTAGAAACTAGGGTTTCAAGAGTTACTGTAGCTCGGCACTGTTCACGTCTGAATGACTGTAGCGCCATACAGTAGCCGCGGGTACTGTTCATCCGAGGGTAGTTTTGGAAGTAAGGTTTATTTTGGGTTAGGGTTTCAATAGGGTTTTGGTTAAAACACTCATTGTAGCCTCATTTGAATGATTAGACAATTTTGAATGTTATTTGTGAGTGAGTTTGCTCCTCTTGTTCTTCATTGAACTTTTGAACTTATCAAAGGCAAATCACAACCTTTGTGGCGTTCCTCCTTGTAATCTGGGTTCTTGAGACGGGTTATTCATCGGGTCTAGATTTTAATATAATCTAGGTTCTTGAAACGAGTTCTCATCGGGTCTAGATTCCCATCCATTGACTTGATTTTGGCTTTCTTGGGTGCGTTTTCAAATTGATTGTGGGTTCAAGGGATTCCCTTCCTACGGGTTCATATCACCTTTTCCCACGGGTTCATATCATTTGGTATTCAGAGCTCGGTTTCCAATCAAGTCTGATTCTATCTTTTATTTCTTGCATATTGAATTCTAGGGCTTCATTGTTCTAGGGTTTAGAAAAAAAAATTTTCAAAAGAAAAATTCGAAAAAAAAAAAAAAGTTTCTGAATTACATCAGCTTGAACTGCCAAAATTGTCTTGTTCATTCGGGTTTTGTGTTGTTGATCCTAGGGTTTCAAAATTCTAGGGTTTCTCACATCTCTAAATTTGTCAATTGCTTGGAGTGTTTTTCATTGATTCTGTTATAATTTCTTTGTCAATCCTTGTGTGTTTGAATTCAATTGCTTGATTTTCAATTGAATATTTCTGTTTGTGATTGAATTAGAGAAAAGAAAAGAAAGGAAAAAAAAAAAAAAAAAGGAAAGGAAAAGAAAATTAAAGAAAAAAAAATTTCGAAAAAAAAAATTCGAAAAAAAAAAAGTGATAGCATTCTCAAAGGTTGCTACATAGTTACAACAAAGAGAAAGAACTACATTTGTTGATTGATCCTTATCATCAAAGGGGTTGAATACATCTTTCTATTTGGTATCTTGTTTCATAATTACTCTTTCCCTCAGATAAATTCCTTGAGTCTCGTGTCATTTTATTCATTCATTGTTTATTGTTCTTGTTTCTTGGATCTATATTACTTGTTGGAATAATACAAGGTTGTATTGTCTTGATTAGTTCAACTAGTTCTTAAAGAACTTGAGCGAGAAAACTATTGAGGTAAAAGGCACGAGAGTGCAAGACTATTATCAGGAAAAAGCCAATTAAGAGTGAAACACGAGTGGAGTGTCATTATTCGAGTGTAAACACGTAAGGGAGTGTGTGAGGTTTTTCACTCACATTCTTTTTGTGCAGCATGTTATGATGTCTCATAGAAGTGACTCATCACCAAAGAAGATGGTAGATAACTCATCCTTTGTGTTACAAGCCATGTAACAACAGTTTGAGCAATTGAACTTGGTGTTGGGTGAAGTGAGGGATAGGATGGATCAACGAGAAGTTCTGATTAGAAATTTGCAAGGTGGGAGAGATAGGAGGCGACGTGAGCCTAGTATTGAGAATGGGTATAAGAATGAAGAGTATAGTGAGTCTCTTGTTGCCAGGGGTGCTCTCAATACACAAATTAGGATGGATGATACAGAGCAGCGGAGAGGGAACATTTTTCATACTAGATGCCACATCAATAACAAGGTATGTAATATGATCATTGATGTGAAGAGTTGTATTAATTTGGCTAGCACTACTTTAGTTGAGAAATTGAGTTTACCTACCTTGAAACACCCTAAACCATACAAGTTGCAGTGGTTGAGTGATTGTGGGGAGGTTAGGGTAAATAAGTAAGTGCTAGTTTCTTTTTCAATTGGGAAATATCAGGATGTGGTACTTTGTGATGTAGTGCCTATGCATGCTAGCCATATTTTGTTAGGGAGGCCGTGGCAATATGATAGGAAGGTGATCAATGATGAGTTAAGGAACATGTACAGTTTTGAAAAGGATGGAAAAATAATCAAACTTACTCCTTTAACTCCAACACAGGTCCATGGGGACTAGCTGAAACTGAAAAGTGAGGATGTTCAAAAAAGAAAGAGTGAAAGTGAGAGTGATCTAAAAAGCAAGAGTGAAAGTGAGATTGAGCTAAATAGCAAAAGTGAAGGTGAGATTGAGAAAAAAAGAAATAGTGAAACATTAAGAAAAAGAGAGAATAAGTTGAAAAATAATTGTGAGATTGAGAGTTCAAAAAAAGATGAAGAAAAAGAAAGTGATAGAAAGAAAGAGACTGAAAAGGAAACAGAGAATGAGAGAGAAAAAGAGAATGAGGCTGAAACATCAAGAGAAAGAGAGTGAAAAAGAAAATAGAGAGGTGGCTGAGAGTCAAGAAAAAAGAGATGAGCCACGTGAGGAAAAAGAAACAAAAGTAAGTTTTTGTGCTAAGGCAAGCTTTTATACTAACGAATTTAATGATTCTTTGCCTAGTGTTGTTGTTTCTTTGTTGCAGGGATATGAGGTCATGATTTCTAGCGTTGTGTTTAGTGGATTGCCACCTATTAGAGAGATAGAGCATTATATTGATTTTGTGCCAGTGCGAAAATCCGTACTCGACCTTTCTTTGAAGAGCATGATTCCTTGACGCACATGAAGGGACAAGGTAAGTTGAATAGAATGCATGCCAAGTGGGTGCAATTCATTGAGACCTTTCCTCATGCAATCAAGTATACACAAGGTAAGGACAGTTTTGTGGTTGATGCTTTAGCAAGAAGGTATGTCCTTGTCATCATTTTAGATACAAAGTTATTGAGACTTGAATATGATAAGCAATTGCATGCTAATGATGATGACTTTGCTACTGTGGATGGAGCATGTGAGAAGGCATCGTTTGGTAAGTGCTATAGACTAGATTGGTATTTGTTTAGAGAGAATAAACTTTGTGAGCCTACTAGTCTTATGCATGAGATGCTAGTGCATGGATGTGGTTTGCTGGGTCATTTTGGTGTAGAGTGCATTTTAAACTTGTGGCGTGACTATGGGTGGGAGTATTGCTTGCTATTCATTGAGTTTACATCTAATTGGAGTGGTAATTTTGGGGCAAGGAAGACCTTAAATGTGTTTCATGAACGTTTGTGGGAGTATCACTTGCCATTCATTGACTTGTTGCATGAACATTTGCGGGAGTATCATTTCCCTTTCATTGAGTTTGCATATAATTGGAGTAGTTATTTTGGGATAAATATGATTTTAGACATGTTACATGAACGTTTGTGTGAGTATCGTTTGCCATTTATTGACTTATTGCATGAATGTTTGGAGGAGTATCATTTTCCATTCATTGAGTTTGCATATAGGAGGGGTGATTTTGGTGTAAGGAAGACTTTAGATATGTTTCATGAACATTTGTAGGAGTATTGTTTACCATTCATTGAGTTCACATATAATTGGAGTGTTCATGCTACTACTAAAGTTTCACCTCTTGAAATTATTTATAAACTTAATCCATTTACTCCTTTAGATTTAATGCATCTACCTGTTGATGACAGGAGTAGCTTGGATGGACTTTTCCAAATTCTTACACAAATTATTGATAATGCATATCAAGAGGACCTTCCAGGTAAGTACAATGTTTCTGCTATTTTCAATGTTACTAACCTTTTTCCCTTTGATCCAGGTAGGGATTCGAGGTCAAATTCTTTTGAGGAGAGGGGGAATGATGGGAACCAAGGTGGGCCTAGTCTTAAAGATTTTTTGCAAGTTCCAGATGGGCCAATTACAAGATCAATAGCCATGAAAATCAATGAAGCAATGCAAGGATTGGTGCAATCCACTTAAATGAAGCTAGCAAGAGCCCAACACTCAAGATGGGCTTGAAAGAAGGAGAACCAATTTTGATCCACTTGATACAAGATGTGGAAGACAAGACTTAGAGTATCGTTCGGGCCTTTTGTTATTGATGGTTTTCAATTTGTTAAAGTTATTTTATTACTTTAGAATAAGAGGACTTGAAGATAATTGGCTCACGTTTGTCTTATTTCTCATGAACTAGGGTTTTGGGAAGTTATTGTATTGTGGCCAAGGGCTTATTTGGAAAGTTACATTTTAGAAACTAGGGTTTCAAGAAGTTACTGTAGCTCGGCACAGTTCACGTCCGAATCACTGTAGCGACTCACTATTCATCTGGCTGAATCACTCTGCACTATTCATCCAGGGGGTATTTTTTGAACAAAGGGGTTTATTTTGGGCTAGGGTTTTAATTAGGGTTAGCTCTAAATATTCTTTGTAGCCTCATTTTATGAAATTTATGAAATTTGATGATTTATTCATTGTGAGTTGAGTTTTACTCCTCTTGTTCTTAATTGAACTTTTGAACTTATCAAAGGTAAATCACAACCTTTGTGGCGTTCCTCCTTGTAATTTGGGTTCTTGAGACGGGTTCTTCAACGGGTCTAGATTTTAATATAATCTAGGTTCTTGAAACTAGTTCTCATCGAGTCTAGATTCTCTATCCATTGATTTGATTTTGGCTTTCTTGGGTGAGTTTTCAATTCGATTGTGGGTTCAAGGGATCCCTTTTCCCGCTGGTTCATATCACCCGTGGTCGGTGCATACATAC
>JARVXP010000348.1:0-41636 GCA_029856935.1 Cyclocarya paliurus
CTTGGCTTTGTAATAAGCATGTGTAAAGTGGTAAAAATAAAGAGATGCTCCGAAATTACCGGGGTCCGGGGCAATCATACCACAAGGTCATTGTAGTACCGTGGGAAGCCCGAGAGCAAAAAACTCCAACCTCTTATTTTGCCCACTTTTGCCTCACTGGGCTTTGTAACAAGCATGGGTAAAGTGGTAAATATAAGAGGTGCTCCGAATTGACCGGAGTCGGGGCATACATTCCACAAGGTCATTCTCGTACCATGGGAAGCCCGCGAGCAAGAAACTTCAACCTCTTAACTTGCCCACTTTCCCTCACTTGGCTTTGTAATAAGCATTGGTAAAGTGGTAAAAATAAGAGGTGTGACAAATTGACAGGGGTCGGGGCATCCTTTCCACAAGGTCATTGTAGTACCCTGGGAATCTCGCGAGCAAAAAACTCCAACCTCTTAACTTGTCGACTTTGCCTCACTGGCTTTGTAATAAGCATGGGTAAAGTGGTAAAAATAAGGGGTGCTCCGAATTGACCGGGTCGGGGCATACATTCCACAAGGTCATTGTAGTACCATGGGAAGCCCGCGAGCAAAAAACTCCAACCTCTTAACTCGTCCACTTTCCCTCACTTGGCTTTGTAATAAGCATGGGTAAAGTGGTAAAAATAAGAGATGGTCCGATATGACCGGGGTCCGGGCAATCAACCACAAGGTCATTGTAGTACCGTGGGAAGCCCAGAGCAAAAAAACTCCAACCTCTTATTTTGCCCACTTTGCCTCACTGGGCTTTGTAACAAGCATGGGTAAAGTGGTAAATATAAGAGGTGCTCCGAATTGATCGGAGTCGGGGCATACTTTCCACAAGGTCATTGTCGTACCATGGGAAGCCCGCGAGCAAAAAACTTCAACCTCTTAACTTGCCCACTTTCCCTCACTTGGCTTTGTAATAAGCATGGGTAAAGTGGTAAAAATAAGAGGTGCTACAAATTGACCGGGTCGGGGCATCCATTCCACAAGGTCATTGTAGTACCCTGGGAATCTCGCGAGCAAAAAACTCCAACCTCTTAACTTGTCGACTTTGCCTCACTGGACTTTGTAATAAGCATGGGTAAAGTGGTAAAAAATAAGGGTGCTCCGAATTGACCGGGGTCGGGGCATAC
Source organism: Cyclocarya paliurus (assembly GCA_029856935.1). Lineage (NCBI taxonomy): Eukaryota > Viridiplantae > Streptophyta > Magnoliopsida > Fagales > Juglandaceae > Cyclocarya > Cyclocarya paliurus. The sequence goes on from JARVXP010000348.1 coordinate 1,145, forward strand.
ATTCCACAAGGTCATTGTAGTACCATGGGAAGCCCGCGAGCAAAAAACTCCAACCTCTTAACTTGTCCACTTTCCCTCACTTGGCTTTGTAATAAGCATGGGTAAAGTGGTAAAAATAAGAGATGGTCCGAAATGACCGGGGTCCGGGCAATCATACCACAAGGTCATTGTAGTACCGTGGGAAGCCCGAGAGAAAAAAACTCCAACCTCTTATTTTGCCCACTTTGCCTCACTGGGCTTTGTAACAAGCATGGGTAAAGTGGTAAATATAAGAGGTGCACGAATTGACCGGGGTCGGGGCATACATTCCACAAGGTCATTGTAGTACCATGGGAAGCCCGCGAGCAAAAACTCCAACCTCTTAACTTGCCCACTTTCCCTCACTTGGCTTTGTAATAAGCATGGGTAAAGTGGTAAAAATAAGAGGTGCTACAAATTGACCGGGGTCGGGGCATCCATTCCACAAAGTCATTGTAGTACCCTGGGAATCTCGCGAGCAAAAAAACTCCAACCTCTTAACTTGTCGACTTTGCCTCACTGGGCTTTGTAATAAGCATGGGTAAAGTGGTAAAAATAAGGGGTGCTCCGAATTGACCGGGGTCGGGGCATACATTCCACAAGGTCATTGTAGTACCATGGGAAGCCCGCGAGCAAAAAAGTCCAACCTCTTAACTTGCCCACTTTCCCTCACTTGGCTTTGTAATAAGCATGGGTAAAGTGGTAAAAATAAGAGATGCTCCGAAATGACCGGGGTCCGGGCATACAAACCACAAGGTCATTGTAGTACCGTGGGAAGCCTGAGAGCAAAAAACTACAACCTCTTATTTTGCCCACTTTGCCTCACTGGGCTTTGTAGCAAGCATGGGTAAAGTGGTAAATATAAGAGGCGCACGAATTGACCGGGGTCGGGGCATACACTCCACAAGGTCATTGTAGTACCATGGGAAGCCCGCGAGCAAATAACTCCAACCTCTTAACTTGCCCACTTTCCCTCACTTGGCTTTGTAATAAGCATGGGTAAAGTGGTAAAAATAAGAGGTGTTACAAATTGACAGGGGTCGGGGCATACATACCACAAGGTCATTGCAGTACCATGGGAAGCCCGCCAGCAAAAACCTCCAACCTCTTAACTTGCGCACTTTGCCTCACTCGGCTTTGTAATAAGCATGGGTAAAGTGTAAAAAATAAGAGTTGCTCCAAATTGACCGGGGTCGGGGCATACATTCCAAAAGGTCATTGTAGTACCCTGGGAATCCCGCGAGTAAAAAACCCCAACCTCTTAACTTGTCGACTTTGCCTCACTGGGCTTTGTAATAAGCATGGGTAAAGTGGTAAAAATAAGAGGTGCTCCGAATTGACCGGGGTCGGGGTATACATTCCACAAGGTCATTGTAGTACCATGGGAAGCCCGCGAGCAAAAAACTCCAACCTCTTAACTTGCCCACTTTGCCCTCACTTGGCTTTGTAATAAGCATGAGTAAAGTGGTAAAAATAAGAGGTGCTCCGAATTGACCGGGGTCGGGCCATACATTCCACAAGGTCATTGTAGTACCATGGGAAGCCCGCCAGCAACAACCTCCAACCTCTTAACTTTCCCACTTTGCCCTCACTTGGCTTTGTAATAAGCATGGGCAAAGTGGTAAAAATAAGGGGTGCTCCGAATTGACCGGGGTGGGGGCATACATTCCAGAAGTTCATTGTAGTACCATGGGAATCACGCGAGCAAAAAACTCCAACCTCTTAACTTGCTCACTTTGCCTCACTTGGCTTTGTAATAACAGTGGGTAAAGTGCCAAAAATAAGAGTTGCTCCGAAATGAGCGGGGTTCGGGCATACATACCACAAGGTCCTTGTAGTACCGTGGCAAGCCCGCGACTCCAACTTCCTAACTTGCCCACTTTGCCTCACTTGGCTTTGTAATAAGAGTGGGTAAAGTGGTAAAAATAAGAGTTGCTCCGAAATGACCGGGGTCGGGGCATACATTCCACAAGGTCATTGTTGTACCATGGGTAGCACGAGAGCAAAAAACTCCAATCTCTTAACTTGCCCACTTTGCCTCACTTGGCTTTGTAATAAGAGTGGGTAAAGTGGTAAAAATAAGAGTTGCTCCGAAATGACCGAGGCCGGGGCATACATTCCACAAGGTCAATGTAGTACCATGGGATGCCCGCGAGCAAAAAACTCCAACCTGTTAACTTTCCCACTTTGCCCTCACTTGATTTTCTAATAAGCATGGGTAAAGTGGTAAAAATAAGGGGTGCTCCGAATTGACCAGGGTTGGGGCATACATTCCAGAAGTTCATTGTAGTACCATGGGAAGCCCACGAGCAAAAACCTCCAACCTCTTAACTTTCCCAAATTGACCTCAGTTGGTTTCTAATAAGCATGGGCAAAGTGGTAAATATAAGGGGTGCTCCGAATTGACCGGGTTCGGGGCATACATTGCACAAGGTCATTGTAGTACCATGGGAAGCCCGCGAGTAAAAAATTCCAACCTCTGAACTTGCCCACTTTACCTCACTTGGCTTGGTAATAAGCATGGGTAAAGTGCTAAACTTAAGAGGTGCTCCGAAATGACCGGGGTCCGGGCATACCTACCACAAGGTCATTGTAGTACCGTGAGAAGCCCGCGAGCAAAAAACTCCAACCTCTTAACTTGCCCACTTTGCCTCAATCGGCTTTGAAATAAGCATGGGTAAAGTGCTAAAAATAAGAGGTGCTCCGAATTGACCGGGGTCGGGGCATACATTCCACAAGGTCATTGTAGTACCATGGGAAGGCCGCGAGAAAAACCTCCAACCTCTTAACTTTCCCACTTTGCCCTCACTTGGTTTTCTAATAAGCATGGGTAAAGTGGTAAAAATAAGAGATGCTCCGAAATGACCGGCGTCCGGGCATACATTCCACAAGGTCATTGTGGTACCATGGGAAGCCCGCGAGCAAAAAACTCCGACCTCTTAACTTTCCCACTTTGGGCTCACTTCGCTTTGTAATAAGCATGGGTAAAGTGGTAAAAATAAGAGGTGCTCCGAATTGAGCGGGGTCGGGGCATACATTCCACAAGGTCATTGTAGTACCATGGGAATGCCGCGAGCAAGAAACTCCGACCTCTTAACTTTCCCACTTTGCCCTCACTTGATTTTCTAATAAGCATGGGTAAAGTGGTAAAAATATGGGGTGCTCCGAATTGACCGGGGTCGGGGCATAGATTCCACCAGGTCATTGTAGTACCATGGGAAGCCCGCGAGCAAAAAACTCCAACCTCTTAACTTGCCCACTTTGCCTCACTAGGGTTTGTAATAAGCATGGGTAAAGTGGTAAAAATAAGAGGTGCTCCGAATTGACCGGGGTCGAGGCATACATTTCATAAGGTCATTGTAGTATCATGGGAAGCCCGCAAGCAAAAACCTCGCACCGCTTAACTTTCGCACTTTGCCCTCACTTGGTTTTCTAATAAGCATGGGTAAAGTGCTAAAAATAAGAGGTGCTCCGAATTGACCGGGGTTAGGGCATACATACCACAAGGTCATTGAACTACCGTGGGAAGCCCGCGAGCAAAAAACTCCAACCTCTTAACTTGCCCACTTTGCCTCAATCGGTTTTGGAATAAGCATGGGTAAAGTGCTAAAAATAAGAGGTGCTCCGAATTGATCGGGGTCGGGCCATACATTCCACAAGGTCATTGTAGTACCATGGGATGCCCGCGAGCAAAAAACTCCAACCTCTTAACTTTCCCACTTTGCCCTCACTTGATTTTCTAATAAGCATGGGTAAAGTGGTAAAAATAAGGGGTGCTCCGAATTGACCAGGGATGGGGCATACATTCCACAAGTTCATTGTAGTACCATGGGAAGCCCACGAGCAAAAAAATCCAACCTCTGAACCTGCCCACTTTGCCTCACTTGGTTTTGTAATAAGCATGGGTAAAGTGGTAAAAATAAGAGGTGTTCCGAATTGACCGGTGTCGGGGCATACATTCCACAAGGTCATTGTAGTACCATGGGAAGCCGCGAGCAAAAAACTCCGACCTCTTAACTTTCCCACTTTTCCCTCACTTGATTTTGTAATAAGCATGGGTAAAGTGGTAAAAATAAGAGGTGCTCCGAATTGACCTGGGTCGGGGCATACATTCCACAAGGTCATTGTAGTACCATGCGAAGGCCGCGAGCAAAAAACTCCAACCTCTTAACTTGCCCACTTTGCCTCACTTGGTTTTGTAATAAGCATGGGTAAAGTCGTTAAAATAAGAGGTGTTCCGAATTGACCGGGGTCTGGGCATACATTCCACAAGGTCATTGTAGTACGATGGGAAGCCGCGAGCAAAAAACTCCGACCTCTTAACTTTCCCATTTTCACCTCACTTGGTTTTCTAATAAGCATGGATAAAGTGGTAAAAATAAGAGGTGCACCGAATTGACCGGGGTCAGGGCATACATTCCACAAGATCGTTGTAGTACCATGGGAAGCCCGCGAGCAAAAAACTCTGACCTCTTAACTTGCCCACTTTGCGTCACTTGGCTTTGTAATAAGCATGGGTAAAGTGATAAAAATAAGAGGTGCTCCGAATTGACCGGGGTCAGGGCAAACATTCCACAAGATCTTTGTAGTACCATGGGAAGCCGTCGAGCAAAAAATTCCAACCTCTTAACTTGCCCACTTTGCCTCACTTGGCTTTGTAATAAGCATGGGTAAAGTGGTAAAAATAAGAGGTGTTCCGAATTGACCTGGGTCGGGGCATACATTCCACAAGGTCATTGTAGTACCATGGGAAGCCGCGAGCAAAAAACTCTGACCTCTTAACTTTCCCACTTTGCCCTCACTGCACGGGTAAAGTGGTAAAAATAAGAGGTGCTCCGAATTGACCTGAGTCGGGGCATACATTCCACAAGGTCATTGTAGTACCATGGGAAGCCCGCGAGCAAAAAACTCCGACCTCTTAACTTTCCCACTTTACCCTCACTTGATTTTCTAATAAGCATGGTTAAAGTGGTAAAAATAAGAGGATCTCCGAATTGACCGGGGTGGGGGCATACATTCCACAAGTTCATTGTTGTACCATGGGAAGCCCGCGAGCAAAAACCTCTAACCTCTTAACTTTCCCACTTTGCCTCACTTGGCTTTGTAATAAGCATGGGTAAAGTGATAAAAATAAGAGGTGCTCCGAATTGACCGGGGTCAGGGCATACATTCCACAAGATCATTAACAAAACGCCGATAAAAGCTAGCTAAGCCATGGAAGCTTCTTACCTCAGTGATGCTTTTGGCGTTGGCCACTCCTTGATGGCCTTGACTTTCTCTTCATCCACCTCAATACCTTTTGTGCTAACAACATAACCAAGAAAAACAACTTTTTCCATGCAAAAGGTACATTTCTTGAAATTAGCATACAACTTTTCACATCTTAACACATCAAACACGTATCTCAAATGCTCAATATGTTCATTTAAGTCCTTGCTGTACACTAGGATATCATCAAAGTACACAACCACAAACTTTCCTATGAACGCACGTAAGACATGGTTCATTAATCTCATGAAAGTACTGGGCGCATTTGTAAGTCCAAATGGCATAACCAACCATTCATAAAGCCCATACTTAGTCTTAAAAGCCGTTTTCCATTCATCACCCTCTTTCATTCTAATTTGATGGTACCCACTTTTAAGATCAATTTTACTGAAAATACATGAGCCATGCAATTCATCAAGCATATCATCTAATCTAGGAATGGGATGACGATACTTTACCGTGATATTATTGACCGCCCTACAATCAACGCACATCCTCCACGTCCCATCCTTCTTTGGCACTAGTAGCACTGGTACTGCACATGGGCTCATGCTCTCCCTCACGTACCCCTTGCTCATCAAATCCTCTACTTGCCTCTGAAGCTCCTTTGTCTCCTCTGGATTACTCCTATAGGCTGGTCGGTTTGGAATAGCAGCTCCGGGCACAAAATCAATCTGGTGCTCAATGCCTCTAATGGGTGGCAACTCATTAGGCATCTCCTCTGGGAATACATCCTCAAACTCCTGCAACATAGAAACAGCCAAACTAGGAAGAGACTGGATAGTTTCATCAACATTAAGATAAGATTCTTTATAGACAAGAAAAATCATAGGGCGATCTGCGAAGAAAGCCCTCTTAACCTCACTCTCTCTTGCATAGAAACTCACTTTTGTCTTTCCTTTTCTCTCAGCAGACTCTCTTTCTTTTTTCTCTCGTGGCTCCACTATTTTTTCTTTACTCCCAACCACCTCTCGACTTTCTTTTTCACTCTTTCTTTTGTGCTCATTTTCACTCTCACTCTTTCTTTTTTGCTCAATCTTTTTTTCACTCTTTCTTTTTTGATCACTCTCATTTTCACTCTTTCTTTTTTGATCACTCTCATTTTCACTCTTTCTTTTTTGAGCAACCTCACTTTTCAGTTTCAATTGGTCCTCATAGACCTGACTTGGAGTTAAAGGAGCAAGCTTGATTGTTTTGCCCTCCATTACAAAGATGTGCATGTTCTTGAACCCATCATGTGTCACCCTCCTATCATACTGCCACGGCCTCCCCAACAAAATATGGCCAGCATGCATAGGCACAACATCACAAAGCACCTTATCCTGATATTTCCCGATTGAAAAAGTAACTAACACTTGTCTATCCACCTTAACCTCTCCACAATCATTCAACCACTGCAATTTGTATGGTCTAGAGTGTTTTCAAGTTGGTAGATTCAGTTTCTCAACCAAAGTAGTGCTAGCCACATTAGTACAACTCCCCCCATCAATGATCAAACTACATACCTTATTGTTGACATGGCATCTAGTATGGAAAATGTTCTCTCTCTGTTGCTCTGCATCATCCACCTTAATGTGTGTATTGAGAGCACGCCTGGCAACAAGAGACTCATCTGTGACGGGGTATACCACTCCATCATCATCACTAGCATCAACCAACTCGGGCCTCTCATCACTATCATCCTCACTCTCAGTCATCACCTCCCCATTGTCACGCATAATCATCACCCGCCTGTTTGGACATTGAGAAGCAATGTGCCCTGAACCCAAACACTTAAAGCATTTAATATCTCTATTCCGTGAAGGTTGAGATTCTACCTTGGGTTTGTTGCTAGTTGCCTCATCTTTTCCCTTAGGTGGTTCGGTCTTTCTCTTTGCTACAACTCCATCATTCTTATCCCACTTTGATTTCCAATGAGTGCCAGAGACTGAAGTGTACCTTGCTGCCCCTTTTCTCTTTAACTGCCTCTCCACCTTCATAGCCATGTGAACCATGTCCTCCATCTCCACATAATGTTGCAATTCAATTACATTGGCTATGTCCCTATTCAAACCACTCAAAAATCTAGCCATGGTGGCCTCCCGGTCCTCCTCTACATTAGCCCGTATCATCGCCACCTCCATCTCCTTATGGTAATCCTCCACACTCCTAGACCCCTGTGTAAGATTTTGGAGCTTTTGGTAAAGATCCCTATAGTAGTGGCTAGGTACAAATTTTCGTCTCATGAGAGCTTTCAACTCTCCCCACGTCTCTACTGGCCTCTCATAATTCCTCCTCCTATTGGTTACTAATTGATCCCACCAAATAATAGCATAGTCAGTGAAGTCAATTACCGCCAACTTTACTTTTTTCTCCTCAGAGTAATTATGACAATCAAATACCAACTCTATTTTTTTCTCCCAATCTAGATAAACCTCCGGGTCAGTTCTACCATGGAAAGATGGTATTTTCATTTTGATGCTCAAGTCGTCTTTCACGCCTAACTCTTCCATGCCTACCCGACCCAACTTCAGATTCTAAATCTTCCTCATCCTCACCATCTCCTTCATGCTCATACTCATTTTCAACCCTAGGCACACGTCGCCTCCTATCTCTCCCACCTTGTAGATTTCTAATCGCTGCTTCTTGATGATCTATCCTGTCCCTAACTTCACCCAACACAAAATTCAACCGCTCAAACTGTTTTTGCATGGCTTGCAACACAAAGGATGAGTTATCTGTCATCCCCTTCGGTGATGAGTCACTACGATGAGATATCGTAATGTGCTGCACAAAAAGAATGTTAGTAGAAAACCTCACACACTCCCTTACGTGTTTACACTCAAACAATGGCACTCCACTCGTGTTTCACTCCTAATTGGCTTTTCCCGATAATAGTCTCACACTCTCTTGCCTTTTACCTCAAGAGTTTTCCCACTCAAGTTCTTTAAGAACTAATTGAACTCAATCAAGACAATGCAACCTTGTTTTATCCCAACTAGTAATTAGGTCTAAGAAACAAGAACAAGAAAAACACGGAAGGAATAAAAATGACACAAGAATCAAGGAAATTGTGGCAACGAAAGAGTAACTAGAAGACAAGATACCAACTATAATAATGTATGTAGCTCCTTTGATGATAAGGCTCAAGAAAAAAAAATTCCAGCTTTCCAATACCTTTTTTTTTTTGGACGATTTTTTTTTTTTTTTTTCTGGACGAATTTTTTTTTTTTCTTCCTTTCTTTTCTTTTCTTTTCTCTAATTCAATCACAAATAGCAATATTCAATTGAAAATCAAGCAATTGAATTCAAACAAACAAGAACTGACAACGAAATAGAAGAGAATCAATGGAACGGCACTCCAAGCAATTGACAAACTTAGAGATGCAAGAAACCCTAGAATTTTGAAACCCTAGAAGATGCAAATTTCAGCCAAACCCAAAACCCTAAAAATTTTGGCAGCGTACTTTTTGTTTCAATTTTTTTTTTTTCGTCACCCTAGAACAATGAAGCCCTAGAATTAAAGATGCAATAAAAAATAAGATAGAATCAGACCTGATTGGAAACCGGGCTCTGATACCAAATGATATGAACCCGTAGGAAGGGAATCCCTTGAACCCACAATCAATTTGAAAACGCACCCAAGAAAGCCAAAATCAAGTCAATGGATGGAGAATCTAGACCCGATGAGAACTCGTTTCAAGAACCTAGATTATATTAAAAATCTAGACCCGATGAATAACCCGTCTCAAGAACCCAGATTACAAGGAGGAACGCTACAAAGGTTGTGATTTGCCTTTGATAAGTTCAAAAGTTCAATGAAGAACAAGAGGAGCAAACTCACTCACAAATAACATTCAAAATTGTCTGATCTTTCAAATGAGGCTACAATGAGTGTTTTAACCAAAACCCTATTGAAACCCTAACCCAAAATAAACCCTACTTCCAAAACTACCCTCAGATGAACAGTAACCGCGGCTACTGTACGGCGCTACAGTAATTCGCTACAGTATCCGGCCGTGAACAGTGCGCTACAGTTTTTTAAACCCTAGTTCCAAAAATGTAACTTTCCAAATAAACCCTTGGCCAAAATACAAGGCCTTCCCCAAAATCCTAATTCATAAAAATAAGATATGTGTGGGCCAAGCATCCTCAAGCCCAATTATTCTAGACTAATTTGTTGTCTTGCTTCCTTGATCTTCTTCTAAGTAGTCCATCTGAAACTTGCAAATGATCTTCAAGACTAGGCCCACCTTGGTTCCCATCATGCTCCGAAATGACCGGGGTCCGGGCATACATACTACAAGGTCATTGTAGTACCGTGGGAAGCCCGCGAGCAAAAAACTCCAACCTCTTAACTTTCCCACTTTGCCCTCACTTGGCTTTGTAATAAGCATGGGCAAAGTGGTGTAAACTTAAGAGGTGCTCCGAAATGACCTGGGTCCGGGCATACCTATGATTGAGCTGCATTATTGCATATTTTATACACTTAAGATCAATATATTTTTAATTGTTTTATTATTTTATCATTGGTTTTAGATAAAAAATTGATTAAGAGGCATAAATCCAAGTTATGATTTAAATTGATTAAAAACATAGTTTATGTTTAATTTTATAACTTGTGATTTAATTGAATAATATTTATTCACTTGCACAACACATTTTTAATATTTTATTTTTCCTTTTTAGTTTTGTTTTATTTTATTTATGTTTTGTTTTTATTTTTCTGTTGTTGTTTATCTAATTTCATTTTTTATTTTTTTTATTTTTTTTTTTTATTTTATTATTTATTTTATTTTTATTTTATTTTTTATTTTTTATTTTTGTTTTACAGCCACTGTGAAACGACATGTAGTTTGTCCAAAACTACATGTCGTTGCCTCCATCTTCAACCCGCTGCACGTCCATCTCCATGCACGACGCACGTCGACCCGTGCTTCCACCTTCACGTTCGGCAGCACCACTTCAAGCAGCACCTGCACGATCGGCATCACCAACATGCTGCACGGCCTAGTCACCTTCGGCTCAGCACCACTGCATGCATGCACCATGCACGGCTTTGCCGAAAGCACCCACGACTTCTGCCAAACACTCCCTCCTCAGCCACCTACACAAGCCGAAGCTAGCACCACCTCCGCCAGCCTCTATGCATGTGTTCGGAGCATGCACAGCCGCAGCCCACATGCACAGCTCAGCCGAAACCAGTCCCCTGTTTTGACACCGAAAAAACAGAGCAAGTTTCCAGTTCTTCCACCCGCTGCCTCCTCAGCCACGCACGTCGCCAGCCTCACCCGAAGCCACCACACTGCCCAGCCATGCCAGACGCACGAAAGAGAAAGAAAAAAAAGAGATGAAAAGCTTCGGTTTTCATCGGACGCAACACACATGCAACAGTCCGAAAACCTGCAGAAAAAAAAACAAAAAAAAAAAAAAGAAGCAACGCAGAAGCAAAAAATGAAAATAAAAGAAGAAGAAGAAGAAGAACACCGAAAGCAGAAGTAACGCATGGGATGCATTCGGCAGACCAAGCTGAGGGACGCCGAAAGAAAAGCAAGAAAGGAAATGGGCTTCGGACGCTGCGCAAGAACGACGCACGGAAGAAGAAAAAAAATAAAAAGAGAAGAGAAAGAGAGAGGAGTGGAACTGAGAATAAAACGGTGAGTATTGCGAGAAGAAGAAAAAGAAAAAGAAAGAAAGAAAAGAAAAGAAAAGAAGAGATTATGGCAGTGTAGCTTCGGCTGGAAAGGGAAGAAGAAAAAAAAAAGAGAGAGAAAGAAGCTATGGCATTTCGGCGCAAAGCAGAAGAAGGAAAGAAAATCACTGGGTGCAGCAAAGAAAAATAAAGAGAAAGAAGAAACGCGCAGCCGGAGCAAGCAGAGAAAAAAGAAATAAATAAATAAATAAACAAGTCACGGGATGGAGAAGACAGACGCACATGCAGGACAAAGCGAATATTTTTCTGAGTGGGAGACAAGTAACTGGCTTTACAGATGGACGAGGTCACGGACACATATGCAGCGGCTTTTCAAGCCTATATAAGGACCTGAAGATAGACAGAGAGAGGTGGCAGATGTTAGACGCCCAGTAGAGTCTGGGTCGATGTTAGACGCCCACTTAGGATTAGTCTGTAGTTTTTATTTTGGAGAAAGTGTAGATAAAGTGAGGGAATTCGGTGATGCAGTTGAGAGCCTAATGGACCAACTGTGTTATCGAGCTATCCTCTCCTTTATCTGCAGTCTCCACTTTATTTTTATTTTTTTATTTCAATTTATGTCATTTAATTTTACGCACTTTAAATTACTGTCATTTATTTTTCTGCAATTTAATTTTCTGCACTTTAAATTACTGCACTTTATTTTTTCGCACTTTTAATTTATGTCATTTATTTTTCTGCATTTTACTTTACTGCAATTTAAATTACTGTCATTTAATTTTCCTGCACTTTTAATTTCTTGCAACTTTTAAATTCCAGTCATTTAATTTTCAGCAATTTAAGTTCACTGTCTTGCACTTTAAATTCCTTACTTTTCAACATGCATCTCAAACACTCAAAGCCAACAAAATGAATCTGGTTCACAACCAGTAAATCTTTTCTTTTTCTTATTGCACTTTTTCATCCATTGTACATATCACTTCTTTTTACTTTTTATTTTCTCATTGTAAATATTTTCACCATTTTACACGAGTTTATTTTTAGCACTTTCCTAGTGGAGACGATTTAGGAATTTATTCTTAATTACTACGCGACACGCTCCTGCACTTGGGATAGCCTTTAGGCTCCTCATTTTCGAACGAGTCAACCTACCACAAGATCATTGTAGTACGGTGGGAAGCCCGCGAGCAAAAAACTCCAACCTCTTAACTTGCCCACTTTGCCTCAATCGGCTTTGTAATAATCATGGGTAAAGTTGTAAAAATAAGAGGTGCTCCAAATTGACCGGGGTCGGGGCATAGATTCCACAAGGTCATTGTAGTACCATGGGAAGCCCGCGAGCAAAAAACTCCGAACTCTTAACTTTCCCACTTTGCCCTCACTTGGCTTTGTAATAAGCATCGGCAAAGTGGTAAAAATAAGGGGAGCTCCGAATTGACCGGGGTTGAAGCATATATTCCACAAGTTCATTGTAGTACCATCGGAAGCCCGCGAGCAAAAACCTCCAACCTCTTAACTTGCCCACTTTCCCTCAATTGGTTTTGTAATAAGCATGGGTAAAGTGGTAAAAATAAGAAATGCTCCGAAATGACCGGGGTCCGGGCATACATACCACAAGGTCATTGTAGCACCGTGGGAAGCCCGCGAGCAAAAAACACCAACCTCTTGACTTGCCCACTTTGCCTCACTCGGCTTTGTAATAAGCATGGGTAAAGTGGTAAAAATAAGAGGTGCTCCGAATTGATCGGGGTTGGGGCATACATTCCACAAGTTCATTGTAGTACCATGGGAAGCCCGCGAGCAAAAACCTCCAACCTCTTAACTTCCCCACTTTGCCCTCACTTGGCTTTGTAATAAGCATCGGTAAAGTGGTAAAAATAAGGGGTGCTCCGAATTGACCGGGGTTGGGCATAAATTCCACAAGTTCATTGTAGTACCCTGGGAAGCCCGCGAGCAAAAACCTCCAACCTCTTAACTTTCCCACTTTTCCCTCACTTGGTTTTCTAATAAGCATGGGTAAAGTGGTAAAAATAAGAGGTGCTCCGAATTGACCGGAGTCCGGGCATACATACCATAAGGTCATTGTAGTACCGTGGGAAGCCCGCGAGCAAAAACCTCCAACCTCTTAACTTTCCCACTTTGCCCTCACTTGGTTTTCTAATAAGCATGGGTAAAGTGGTAAAAATAAGAGGTGCTCCGAATTGACCGGGGTCCGGGCATTCATACCACAAGGTCATTGTAGCACCGTGGGAAGCCCGCGAGCAAAAAACTCCAACCTTCTCACTTGCCCACTTTGCCTCACTCGGCTTTGTAATACCCATGGGTAAATTGGTAAAAATAAGAGGTGCTCCGAATTGACCGGGGTTGGGGCATACATTCCACAAGTTCATTGTTGTACCATGGGAAGCCCGCGAGCAAAAACCTCCAACCTCTTAACTTTCCCACTTTGCCCTCAATTGGTTTTCTAATAAGCATGGGTAAAGTGGTAAAAATAAGAAATGCTCCGAAATGACTGGGGTCCAGGCATACATACCACAAGGTCATTGTAGCACCGTCGGAAGCCCGCGAGCAAAAAACTCCAACCTCTTGACTTGCCCACTTTGCCTCACTCGGCTTTGTAATAAGCATGGGTAAAGTGGTAAAAATAAGAGGTGCTACGAATTGATCGGGGTTGGGGCATACATTCCACAAGTTCATTGTAGTACCATGGGAAGCTCGCGAGCAAAAACCTCCAACCTCTTAACTTTCCCACTTTGCCCTCACTTGGCTTTGTAATAAGCATCGGTAAAGTGGTAAAAATAAGGGGTGCTCCGAATTGACTGGGTTGGGCATAAATTCCACAAGTTCATTGTAGTACCATGGGAAGCCCGCGAGCAAAAACCTCCAACCTCTTAACTTTCCCACTTTGCCCTCACTTGGCTTTGTAATAAGCATCGGTAAAGTGGTAAAAATAAGGGGTGCTCCGAATTGACTGGGTTGGGCATAAATTCCACAAGTTCATTGTAGTACCCTGGGAAGCCCGAGAGCAAAAACCTCCAACCTCTTAACTTTCCCACTTTGCCCTCACTTGGCTTTGTAATAAGCATCGGTAAAGTGGTAAAAATAAGGGGTGCTCCGAATTGACCGGGGTCGGGTCATCCTTTCCACACGGTCATTGTAGTACCCTGGGAAGCTCGCGAGCAAAAACCTCCAACCTCTTAACTTTCCCACTTTTCCCTCACTTGGTTTTCTAATAAGCATGGGTAAAGTGGTAAAAATAAGAGGTGCTCCGAATTGACCGGAGTCCGGGCATACATACCATAAGGTCATTGTAGTACCGTGGGAAGCCCGCGAGCAAAAACCTCCAACCTCTTAACTTTCCCACTTTGCCCTCACTTGGTTTTCTAATAAGCATGGGTAAAGTGGTAAAAATAAGAGGTGCTCCGAATTGACCGGGGTCCGGGCATTCATACCACAAGGTCATTGTAGCACCGTGGGAAGCCCGCGAGCAAAAAACTCCAACCTCTTCACTTGCCCACTTTGCCTCACTCAGCTTTGTAATACCCATGGGTAAATTGGTAAAAATAAGAGGTGCTCCGAATTGACCGGGGTTGGGGCATACATTCCACAAGTTCATTGTTGTACCATGGGAAGCCCGCGAGCAAAAACCTCCAACCTCTTAACTTTCCCACTTTGCCCTCAATTGGTTTTCTAATAAGCATGGGTAAAGTGGTAAAAATAAGAAATGCTCCGAAATGACTGGGGTCCAGGCATACATACCACAAGGTCATTGTAGCACCGTCGGAAGCCCGCGAGCAAAAAACTCCAACCTCTTGACTTGCCCACTTTGCCTCACTCGGCTTTGTAATAAGCATGGGTAAAGTGGTAAAAATAAGAGGTGCTCCGAATTGATCGGGGTTGGGGCATACATTCCACAAGTTCATTGTAGTACCATGGGAAGCCCGCGAGCAAAAACCTCCAACCTCTTAACTTTCCCACTTTGCCCTCACTTGGCTTTGTAATAAGCATCGGTAAAGTGGTAAAAATAAGGGGTGCTCCGAATTGACCGGGTTGGGCATAAATTCCACAAGTTCATTGTAGTACCCTGGGAAGCCCGCGAGCAAAAACCTCCAACCTCTTAACTTTCCCACTTTTCCCTCACTTGGTTTTCTAATAAGCATGGGTAAAGTGGTAAAAATAAGAGGTGCTCCGAATTGACCGGAGTCCGGGCATACATACCATAAGGTCATTGTAGTACCGTGGGAAGCCCGCGAGCAAAAACCTCCAACCTCTTAACTTTCCCACTTTGCCCTCACTTGGCTTTGTAATAAGCATTGGCAAAGTGGTAAAAATAAGGGGTGCTCCGAATTGACCGGGGTTGGGCATAAATTCCACAAGTTCATTGTAGTACCCTGGGAAGCCCGCGAGCAAAAACCTCCAACCTCTTAACTTTCCCACTTTGCCCTCACTTGGCTTTGTAATAAGCATCGGTAAAGTGGTAAAAATAAGGGGTGCTCCGAATTGACTGGGTTGGGCATAAATTCCACAAGTTCATTGTAGTACCCTGGGAAGCCCGCGAGCAAAAACCTCCAACCTCTTAACTTTCCCACTTTTCCCTCACTTGGTTTTCTAATAAGCATGGGTAAAGTGGTAAAAATAAGAGGTGCTCCGAATTGACCGGAGTCCGGACATACATACCATAAGGTCATTGTAGTACGGTGGGAAGCCCGCGAGCAAAAACCTCCAACCTCTTAACTTTCCCACTTTGCCCTCACTTGGTTTTCTAATAAGCATGGGTAAAGTGGTAAAAATAAGAGGTGCTCCGAATTGACCGGGGTCCGGGCATTCATACCACAAGGTCATTGTAGCACCGTGGGAAGCCCGCGAGCAAAAAACTCCAACCTCTTCACTTGCCCACTTTGCCTCACTCGGCTTTGTAATACCCATGGGTAAATTGGTAAAAATAAGAGGTGCTCCGAATTCACCGGGGTTGGGGCATACATTCCACAAGTTCATTGATGGGAACCAAGGTGGGCCTAGTCTTAAAGATCATTTGTAAGTTTCAGATGGGCTAATTAGAAGAAGATCAAGGAAGCAAGACAACAAATTAGTCTAAAATAATTGGGCTTGAGGATGCTTTGCCCACACATGTCTTATTTTTATGAATTAGGGTTTTGGGGAAGGCCTTGTATTTTGGCCAAGGGCTTATTTGGAAAGTTATATTTTTGGAACTAGGGTTTTAAAAACTGTAGCGCACTGTTCACGTCCGACTGTAGCAAATTACTGTAGCGCCGTACAGTAGCCGCGGGTACTGTTCATCCGAGGGTAGTTTTGGAAGTAGGGTTTATTTTGGGTTAGGGTTTCAATAGGGTTTTGCTTAAAACAATCATTGTAGCCTCATTTGAAAGATTAGACAATTTTGAATGTTATTTGTGAGTGAGTTTGCTCCTCTTGTTCTTCATTGAACTTTTGAACTTATCAAAGGCAAATCACAACCTTTGTGGCGTTCCTCCTTGTAATCTGGGTTCTTGAGACGGGTTATTCGTCGGGTCTAGATTTTAATATAATCTAGGTTCTTGAAACGAGTTCTCAGCGGGTCTAGATTCTCCATCCATTGACTTGATTTTGGCTTTCTTGGGTGCGTTTTCAAATTGATTGTGGGTTCAAGGGATTCCCTTCCTACGGGTTCATATCATTTGGTATTCAGAGCTCGGTTTCCAATCAGGTCTGATTCTATCTTATTTTTTATTGCATCTTTAATTCTAGGGCTTCATTGTTCTAGGGTTACGAAAAAAAAAAAAAATTGAAACAAAAAGTACGCTGCCAAAATTCTTAGGGTTTTGGGTTTGGCTGAAATTTGCATCTTCTAGGGTTTCAAAATTCTAGGGTTTCTTGCATCTCTAAGTTTGTCAGTCCCTTGAACCCACAATCAATTTGAAAACGCACCCAAGAAAGCCAAAATCAAGTCAATGGATGGAGAATCTAGACCCGATGAGAACTCGTTTCAAGAACCTAGATTATATTAAAATCGAGACCCGATGAATAACCCGTCTCAAGAACCCAGATTACAAGGAGGAACGCCACAAAGGTTGTGATTTGCCTTTGATAAGTTCAAAAGTTCAATGAAGAACAAGAGGAGCAAACTCACTCACAAATAACATTCAAAATTGTCTAATCTTTCAAATGAGGCTACAATGAGTGTTTTAACCAAAACCCTAACCCAAAATAAACCCTACTTCCAAAACTACCTCGGATGAACAGTACCCGCGGCTACTGTACGGCGCTACAGTGATTCGGACGTGAACAGTGCCGAGCTACAGTACTCTTGAAACCCTAGTTTCTAAAATGTAACTTTTCCAAATAAGCCATTGGCCAAAGTACAAGGCCTTCCCAAAAACCATAATTCATAATAAATAAGACATATGTGGGCCAAGTATTATCTAGCCCACTTATTCTAAATGAAATAAATCTTTTAACTAAATTAAAAGCTTCTAATAACAATAGGGCCTATCTCTGTCTTGTCTTCCACTGCTTGAATCAAATGGATCATAACTGGTTCTCCTTCTTTCAAGCCCATATTGAATGTTGGGCTCTTGCTAGCTTCATTCCAAGTGGATTGGACCAATCCTTACATTGCTTCCTTAATCTTCTTGGCTCTTGATCTTGTAATTGATCAATCTGGAACTTGCAAATGATCTAGAAAACTAGGCCCACCTTGGGTCCCATCAGTCATTGTAGTACAATGGGAAGCCAGCGAGAAAAAAACTCCAACCTTTTAACTTTTCCACTTTGCCCTCACTTGACTTCGTAATAAGCATGGGTAAAGTGGTAAAAATAAGAGGTGCTCTAAATTGACCGCGGTCGGGGCATACATTCCCCAAGATGATTGTAGTACCATGGGAAGCCTGCGAGCAAAAAACTTCAATCTCTTAACTTTCGCACTTTCCCCTCACTTGGCTTTGTAATAAGCATGGGTAAAGAGGTACAAATAAGAGGTGTTCCGAATTCACCGGGGTCGGGACATACATACCACAAGGTCATTGTTGTACGATGGGAGGCCCGCGAGGAAAAAACTCCAACTTCTTAACTTTTCCAGTTTGCCCTCACTTGGCTTCGTAATAAGCATGAGTAAAGTGGTAAAAATAAGGGGTCCTTCGAATTGACCGGGGTCGGGGCAGACATTCCACAAGGTTATTGTAGTTCCATAGGAAGCCCGCGAGCAAAAGACTCAATCCTCTTAACTTTGCCACATTGCCCAAACTATACTTTCTACTAAGCATGGGCAAAGTGGCAAAAATAAGGGGAGCTCCGAATTGACCGGGTCGGGGCAAACATTCCACAAGGTCATTGTATTAGAAAGGAAAGCCCGCGAGCAAAAAACTGCAACCTCTTATTTGGCCCTCACTTGGCTTCGTAATAAGCACGGCCAAAGTGGAAAAAATAAGAGGTGCTCCGAATTGACCGGGGTCGAGGCATACATTCCACAAGGTCATTGTAGTACCGTGGGAAGCCCGCGAGCAAAAAACTCCAACCTCTTAACTTTTCCACTTTGCCTCACTTGCCTTAGTAATAAGCATGGGCAAAGTGGTAAAAATAAGAGGTGGTCCGAATTGACCGGGGTCGAGGCATACATTCCACAAGGTCATTGTAGTACCATGGGAAGCCCGCGAGCAAAAAAACTCCAACCTCTTAACTTTCCGACTTTGCCCTCACTTGACTTTGTAATAAGCATGGGTAAAGTGGTAAAAATAAGAGGTGCTCCTAATTGACCGGGGTCGGGGCATACATTCCACAAGGTCATTGTAGCACCATGGGAAGCCCACGAGCAAAAAACTCCAACCTCTTAACTTTCCCACTTTGCCCTCACTTGGCTTTGTAATAAGCATGGGTAAAAAGGTAAAACTAAGAGGTGCTCCGAATTGATCGGGGTCGGGGCATACATACCACAACGACTTTGTTTTACCATATGAATCCCGCGAGCAAAAAACTCCAACCTCTTAACTTTCCCACTTTGCCCTCACTTGGTTTTCTAATATGCATGGGTAAAGTGGTAAAAATAAGGGGTGTACCAAATTGACCGGGGTTCGGGCATACATTCCACGAGGTCATTGTAGTACCATGCGAAGCCCGCGAGCAAAAACTCCAACCCCTTAACCTTCCCAGTTTCCCCAAACTATGCTTTCTACTAAGCATGGGCAAAGTGGTAGAAATTAGGGGTACTCCAAATTGACCGGGGTCGGGGCTTACATTCCACAAGGTCATTGTAGTACAATGGGAAGCCCGCGAGCAAAAACCTCAAACCTCCTAACTTTCCCACTTTGCCCTCACTTGACTTCGTAATAAGCATGGGTAAAGGGGTAAAAATAAGAGGTTCTTCGAATTCACCGGTGTTGGGGCATACATACCACAAGGTCATTGTTGTACCATGGGAAGCCCGCGAGGAAGAAACTCCAACCTCTTAAGTTTGCGAATTTTGCCTTACTTGGTTTTGTAATAAGCATGGGAGAAGTGGGAAAAATAAGGGGTGCTCTGAATTGACCGGGGTCAGGGCACAGATTCCACAAGGTCATTTTAGTACCTTTGGAAGCCCGCGAACAAAAAACTTCATCCTCTTAACTTTGCCACTTTGCCCACACTATGCTTTCTACTGATCAAGTTCAAAGTGGTAAAAATAAGAGGTGCTCGGAAATGACTGGGGTCGAGGCATACATTCCACAAGGTCATTGTAGTACTATTGGAAGCCCGCGAGCAAAATACTCCAACCTGTTAACTTTCCCACTTTTCTCTCGCTATGCTTTCTACTAAGCAAGTTCTAAGTGGTAAAAATAAGAGGTGTTCGGAATTGACCGGGGTCGGGGTATACATTCCACAAGGTCATTGTAGTACCATGGGAAGCCCGCAACCAAAAAACTCCAACCTCTTAACTTTCCCTATTTGCCCTCACTTGGCTTTGTAATAAGTATGGGTAAAGTGGTAAAAATAAGAGGTGCTCTGAATTGAACGGGTTCGGGGCATACATAACATAAGGTCATTGTTGTACCATGGGAAGGCCGCGAGCAAAAAACTCCAACCTCTAAATTTTCCCACTTTGCCCTCACTTGGCTTTGTAATAAGCATGCGTAAACTGGTAAAAATAATAGGTGCTCCGAATTGACCAGGGTTGGGGCATACATACCCCAAGGTCATTGTTGTACCATGGGAAGCCTGCGAGCAAAAAACTCCAACTTCTTAACTTTCCCACTTTGCCCTCACTTGGTTTTCTAATAAGCATGGGTAAAGTGGTAAAAGTAAGGGGTGCTCAGAATTAACCAGGGTCAGGGCATACATTGCACAAGGTCATTGTAGTACCATGGGAAGCCCGTGAGCAAAAAACTCCAACATCATAACTTTCCCACTTTGCCCTCACTTGGCTTTGGAATAAGCTTGGGTAGAGTGGTAAAAAAAAGAAGAGCGCCAAATTGACCGGGGTCGGGGAATACATACCACAAGGTCATTGTTGTACAATGGAAAGCCCGCGTGCAAAAAACTCCATCCTCTTAAATTTTCCACTTTGCCCACTCTATGCTTTCTACAAAGCAAGTTCAAAGTGGTAAAATAAGAGGTGCTTGGAATTGACCGGGCTCGGGGCATACATTCCACACGGTCATTGTAGTACCATGAGAAGCCCGCGAGCAAAGAACTCACCTCTTAACTTTCTCACTTTTCCCAAACTATGCTTTCTACTAAGCATGGGCAAAGTGGTAAAAATAAGAGGTGCTTCGAATTGACCGGGGTTGGGGCATACATTCCACAAGCTCATTGCAGTTCCATGGGAAGCCCGCGAGCAAAAAATTGCATCCTCTTAACTTTGCCACTTTGCCCACACTATGCTTTCGACTAAGCAAGTTCAAAGTGGTAAAAATAAGAGGTGCTCCGAATTGACCGAGGCCGGCGCATACATTCCACAAGGTCATTGTAGTACCATCGGAAGCCCGCGAGCAAACAACTCCAACCTCTAAACTTTCCCACTTTGCCCTCACTTGGCTTTGTAATAAGCATGGGTAAAGTGGTAAAAATAAGAGCTGCTCCGAATTGACCGGGGTCGGGGCATACATACCACAAGGTCATTGTCGTACCATGGGAAGCCCGCGAGGAAAAAACTCCATCCTCTTAACTTTGCCACTTTCCCCACACTATGCTTTCTAATAAGCAAGTTAATAGTGGTAAAAATAGGAGGTGCTCGGAATTCACCGAGGTCGGGGCATACATACCACAAGGTCATTGTAGTACCATGGGAAGCCTGCGAGCAAATAACTCCGACCTCTTAACTTTCCCATTTTGCCCTCACTTGGCTTTGTAATAACCATGTGTAAAGCAAAAAAAATAAGAGCTGCTCCTAATTCACCGGGGTCGGGGCATACAAACCACATAGTGATTCTAGTGCCATGGGAAGCCCGCGAGCAAAAAAGTCCATCCTCTTAACTTTGCCACTTTGCCCACACTATGCTTTCTACGAAGCAAGTTCAAAGTGGTAAAAAAAAGAGGTGCTCGGAATTGACCGGGGTCGGGGCATACATACCACAAGGTCATTGTAGTACCATGGGAAGCCCGCGAGTAAAAAACCCCAACTTCTTAAGTTTCCCACTTTGCCCTCACTTGGTTTTGTAATAAGCATGGGTAAAGTAGTAAAAATAAGGGGTGTTCCGAATTGACTGGGGTCGGGGCATACATACCACAACGTCATTGTTGTACCATGGGAAGCCCGCGAGCAAAAAACTCCAACCTCTTAACTTTCCCACTTTGCCCTCACTTGGCTTGGTAATAAGCATGGGTAAAGTGGTAAAAATAAGAGGGGCTCCAAATTGACTGGGGTCGGGGCATACATACCACAAGGTCATTGTAGTACAATGGGAAACCCGCGAGCAAAAAACTACAACCTCTCAACTTTCCCTTTTTGCCCTTACTTGGCTTTGTAATAACGATGTGTAAAGTGGTAAAAATAAGAGGTGCTCCGAATTGACCTCGGTCGGGACGTACATACCACAAGGTCATTGTAGTACCATGGGAATCCCATGAGCAAACAACTCCAACCTCTTAACTTTCCCACTTTGCCCTCACTTGGCTTGAGAATAACCGTGCGTAAAGTGCTGAAATTAAGAGGTGCTCTGAATTGACCGAGGTCGGGCATACATACCACAAGGTCATGGTTGTACCAAGGGAAGCCCGCGAGCAAACAACTCCAACCTCTTAACTATCCCATTTTGCCCTCACTTGACTTTATAATAACCATGTGTAAAGCGGTAAAAATAAGAGGTGCTCCGAATTGACCCGGATCGGGGCATACATACCACAAGGTCATTCTAGCACCTTGGGAAATCCGCGAGCAAAAAACTCCATCCTCTTAACTTTGCCACTTTGCCCACACTATGCTTTCTACTAAGCAAGTTCAAAGGGGTAAAAATAAGAGGTGCTCGGAATTGACCGGGGTCGAGGCATACATACCACAAGGTCATTTTAGTACCATGGGAAGCCCGCGAGCAAAAAACTCCAACCTCTTCACTCTCCCACTTTTCCCTCACTTGGTTTTCTAATAAGCATGGGTAAAGTAATAAAAATAAGGGGTGTTCCGAATTGACTGGGGTCGGGGCATACATACCACAATGTCATTGTTGTACCGTGGGAAGCCCACGAGGAACAAACTCCAACCTCTTACCTTTCCCACTTTGCCCTCACTTGGCTTTGTAATAAGAATGGGGGTAAAAATAAGAGGAGCTCCAAATTAACTGGGGTCGGGGCATGCATACCACAAGGTTATTGTAGTACAATGGGAAACCCGCGAGCAAAAAACTTCAACCTCTTAACTTTGGCACTTTGCCCACACTATGCTTTCTACTAAGCAAGTTCAAAGTGGTAAAAATAAGAGGTGCTCGGAATTGACCGGGGTCGAGGCATACAAACCACAAGGTCATTTTAGTACCATGGGAAGCCCACGAGGAAAAAACACCAACCTCTTAACTCTCCCACTTTGCCCTCACTTGGTTTTGTAATAAGCATGGGTAAAGTAGTAAAAATAAGTTGTGCTCCGAATTGACCGGGGTCGGGGCATACATACCACATGGTCATTGTAGTACCATGGGAAGCCCGCGAGCAAACAACTCCAACCTCTTAACTTTCCCATTTTGCCTTCACTTGACTTTATAATAACCATGTGTAAAGCGGTAAAAATAAGAGGTGCTCCGAATTGACCCAGGTCAGGGCATACATACCACAAGGTCATTCTAGTACCAAGGGAAATCCACGAGCAAAAAACTCCATCCTCTTAACTTTGGCACTTTGCCCACACTATGCTTTCTACTAAGCAAGTTCAAAGTGGTAAAAATAAGAGGTGCTCGGAATTGACCAAGGTCGAGGCATACATACCACAAGGTCATTTTAGTACCATGGGAAGCCCGCGAGCAAAAAACTCCTACCTCTTAACTCTCCCACTTTGCCCTCACTTGGTTTTGCAATAAGCATGGGTAAAGTAGTAAAAATAAGGGGTACTCCGAATTGACCGGGGTCGGGGCATACATACCACAAGGTTATTGTTGTACCATGGGAAGCCCGCGAGCAAACAACTCCAACCTCTTAACTTTCTCATTTTTCCCTCACTTGGTTTTGTAATAACCATGGGTAAAGTAGTAAAAATAAAGGGTGCTCCGAATTGACCGGGGTCGGGGAATACATACCATAAGGTCATTGTAGTACCATGGGAAGCCCGCGAGCAAAAAACTCCAACCTCTTAGCTCTCCCACTTTGCCCTCATTTGGCTTTGTAATAAGTATGGGTAAAGTGGTAAAAATAAAAGGTGCTCCGAATTGACCGGGGTCTGGGCATACATACCACAAGGTCATTGTTGTAGAATGAGAAGCCCGTGAGCAAAAAACTCCATCCTCTTAACTTTGCCCCCTTGCCCACACTATGCTTTCGACTAAGCATGGGCAAAGTGGTAAAAATAAGGGGTGCTCCGAATTGACCGGGGTCGGGGCATACATTCCACAAGGTCATTGTAGTACCATGGGAAGTCCGCGAGCATAAAACTCCAACCTCTTAACTTTCTCACTTTGCCCTCATTTGGTTTTCTAATAAGTATGGGTAAAGTGGTAAAAATAAGGGGTGCTCGGAATTAACCGGGGTCGGGGCATACATTCCCCAAGGTCATTGTAGTACCATGGGTAGTCCGGAAGTAAAAAACTCCATCCTCTTAGCTTTCCCACTTTGCCCAAACTATGCTTTCTACTAAGCATGGGCAAAGTGCTAAAAATAAGGGGTGCTCCGAATTGACTGGGGTTGGGGCATACATTCCACATGGTTATTGTAGTACCATGGGAAGCCTGCGAGGAAAAAACTTCAACCATTTAACTTTCCCACTTTGCCCTCACTTGGATTTGTAATAAGCATGGGCAAAGTGGAAAAAATAAGAGCTGCACCGAATTGACTAGGGTCAGGAAATACATACCACAAGGTCATTGTAGTACCATGGGAAGCCCGCGAGCAAAAAACTGCAACCTCTTAACTTTCCCATTTTGCCCTCACTTGGCTTTGTAATAAGCATGGGTAAAGTGGTAAAAATAAGAGGTGCTCCGAATTGACTGGGATCGGGGCATACATACCACAAGGTGAATGTTGTACCATGGGAAGCCCGCGAGGAAAAACTCCAACCTCTTAACTATCCCACTTTGCCCTCTCTTGGCTTTTTAATAAGCATGGGTAAAGTGGTAAAAATAAGAGCTGCTCCGAATTGACCGGGTTTGGGGCATACATACCAAAAGGTCATTGTTGTACCAAGGGATGCCCGCGGGCAAAATCTCCAACCTCTTAACTTTGCCACTTTTCCCACACTAGGTTTTGTAATAAGCATGGGTAAAGTGTTAAAAATAAGAGCTGCTCAAAATTGAACAGGCTCGGGGCATACATTCCACAAGGTCATTGTAGTGCCATGGGAAGCCCGTGAGCAAAAAACACCAACCTCTTAACTTTCCCACTTTGCCCTCACTTGGCTTTGTAATAAGCATGGGTAAAGTGGTAAAAATAAGAGGTGCTCCGAATTGACCGGGTTCGAGGCATATATACCACAAAGTCATTGTAGTACCATGGGAAGCCCGCGAGCAAAAAACTCCATACTCTTAACTTTGCCACTTTGCCAATAGTATGCTTTTTACTAAGCAAGTTCATAGTGGTAAAAATAAGAGGTGCTCGGAATTGACCGGGGTCGGGGCATACATTCCACAAGGTCATTATAGCACCATGGGAAGCCCGCGAGCAAAAGACTCCAGCCTCTTAACTTTCCACTTTGCCCAAACTACGCTTTCTACTAAGCATGGGTAAAGTGGTAAAAATAAGGGGTGCTCAGAACTGACTGGGATCGGGGCATACATTCCAGAAGGTCATTGTAGTACCATGCGAAGCCCGCGAACAAAAAACTCCAACCTCTTAACTTCCCACTTTGCCCTTGCTTGGCTTTGTAATAAGCATGGGTAAAGTGGTAAAAATAAGAGTTGCTCCGAATTGACCATGGTCGGTGCATACATAGCACAAGGTCATTGTTGTACCATGGGAAGCCCGCGAGCAAAAAACTCCCTCCTCTTAACTTTCCCATTTTGCGCACACTATACTTTTTACGAAGCAAGTTCAAAGTGGTAAAAATAAGAGGTGCTCGGAATTGACCGAGGTCGGGGCATACATTCCGCAAGGTCATTGTAGTACCATGGGAAGCCCGCGAGCGAAAAACTCCAACCTCTAAACTTTCCCACTTTGCGCAAACTATGCTTTCTACTAAGCATGGGCAAACTAGTAAAAATAAGGGGTGCTCAGAACTGACCGGGGTCGAGCATACATTCCAATAGGTCATTGTAGTACCATGGGACGCCCACGAGCAAAAAACTCCAACCTCTTAACTTTCTCAGTTTGCCCTCACTTGGCTTTGTAATAAGCATGGGTAAAGTGGAAAAAATAAGAGGTGCACCTAATTGACTGGGGTCAGGAAATACGTACCACAAGATCATTGTAGTACCATGGGAAGCCCGCGATCAAAAAACTCCAACATCTTAACTTTCCCATTTTGCTCTCTCTTGGCTTTGTAATAAGCATCGGTAAAGTAGTAAAAATAATATGTGCACCGAATTGACCGGGGTCGGGGCATACATACCACTAGGTCATTGTTGTACAATGGGAAGCCCGCGAGCAAAAAACTCCATCCTCTTAACTTTGCAACTTTGGCGACACTATCCTTGTTACTAAGCAAGTTCAAAGTGGTAAAAATATGAGGTGCTCCGAATTGACCGGGGTCGGGGCATACATTCCACAAGGTCATTGTAGTACTATGGGAAGCACGCGAGTAAAAGACTCCAACCTCTTAACTTTCCCACTTTGCCCAAACTATGCTTTCTACTAAGCATGGGCAAAGTGATAAAAATAAGGGGTGCTCGGAACTGACCGGGGTCAGGGCATACATTCCACAAGCTCATTGTTGTACCATGGGACGCCCATGAACAAAAAACTCCAACCTCTTAACTTTTCCATTTTGCCCTCACTTGGCATTCTAACAAGCATGGGTAAAGTGCTAAAAATAAGAGGTGCTCCGAATTGACTAGGGTCGGGGCATACATGCCACAAGGTCATTGTAGTACCACGGGAAGCCCGCGTGCAAAAAGCTCCAACCTCTTAACTTTCCCATTTTGCCCTCACTTGGCTTTGTAATAAGCATTGGTAAAGTGCTAAAAATAAGAGGTGCTCCGAATTGACCGGGGACAGGGCATACATACCGCAAGGTCATTGTTGTACAATAGGAAGCCCGCGAGCAAAAAACTCCATCCTCTTAACTTTGCAACTTTGGCCACACTATGCTTTTTACTAAGCAAGTTCAAAGTGGTAAAAATATGAGATGCTTCGAATTGACCGGGGTCGGGGCATACATTCCACAAGGTCATTGTAGTACTATGGGAAGCCCGTGGGTAAAAGACTCCAACCTCTTAACTTTCCCACTTTTCCCAAACTATGCTTTCTACTAAACATGGGCAAAGTGATAAAAATAAGGGGTGCTCGGAACTGACCGGGTCGGGACATACATTCCACAAGGTCATTGTAGTCCCAGGGGAAGCCCACGAGCACAAAACTTAAACCTCTTAAGTTTTCCACTTTTCCCTCACTTGCCTTTGTAACAAGCATTGCTAAAGTGGTAAAAATAAGAGGTGCTACAATTTGATTGGGGTCGCGGCATACCTACCACACGGTCATTGTACTGCCATGGGAAGCCCTCGAGCAAAAAACTCCAACTTCTAAACTTTTCCATTTGGCCCTCACTTGGCTTTGTAAAAAGCATGATTAAAGTGGTAAAAACACGAGGTGCTCTGTATTGACTGGGCTCGGGCCATACATACCACATGGTCATTGTGGTACCATGGGAAGCTTGCGAGCAAAAAACTTGATCCTCGTAACTTTGCCACTTTGCCCACACTATGCTTTTTACTAAGCTAGTTCAAAGTGGTAAAAATAAGAGGTGCTCGGAATTGACCGGGGTCGGGGCATACATTACACAAGGTTATTGTCGTACCATGGGAAACCCGCGAGCAAAAGACTCCAACCTTTTAACTTTCCCACTTTTCCCAAACTATGCTTTCTACTAAGCATGGGCAAAGTGGTAAAAATATGGGGTGCACGGAACTGACTGGGGTCGGGGCATACATTCCACAAGGTCATTGTAGTACCATTGGAAGCCCGCGAGCAAAAAACACAAACCACTTAACTTTCTTACTTTGCCGAAACTATGCTTTCTACTAAGCATGGGTAAAGTGGTAAAAATAAGAGGTGCTACGAATTGACCGGGGACGGGGCATACAAAGTACAAGGTCAGTGTTGTATCATGGGAAGCCCGTGAGGAAAAAAACCATCCTCTTAACTTTGCCACTTTGCCCACACTACGCTTTTTACTAAGCAAGTTCAAAGTGGTAAAAATAAGAGGTGCTCGGAATTAACCGGGGTCAGGGCATACATACCACGTGGACATTGTAGAACCATGGGAAGCCCGCGAGCAAATAACTGCAACCTCTTAACTTTCCCACTTTGCCCTCACTTGGCATTCTAACAAGCATGAGTAAAGTGCTAAAAATAAGAGGTGCTCGGAATTGACAGGGGTCGGGGCATACATGCCACAAGGTCATTGTAGTATCATGGGAAGCCCGCGAGCAAAAAGCTCCAACCTCTTAACTTTCCTGTTTTGCCCTCACTTGGCTTTGCAATAAGCATGGGTAAAGTGGTAAAAATAAGAGGTGCTCCGAATTGACCGGGGACAGGGCATACATACCACAAGGTCATTGTTGTACAATGGGAAGCCCGCGAGCAAAAAACTCCATCCTCTTAACTTTGCCACTTTGCCCACACTACGGCTTCTACTAAGGAAGTTCAAAGTGGTAAAAATAAGAGGTGCTCGGAATTGACCCGGGTCAGGGCATACATTCCACAAGGTCATTGTAGAACATGGGAAGCCCGTGAGCAAAAGACTCCAACCTCTTAACTTTCCCACTTTGCCCAAACTATGTTTTCTACTAAGTATGGGCTAAGTGGTAAAAATAAGGGGTGCTCGGAACTGAGCGGGCTTGGGGCATACATTCCACAAGGTCATTGTAGTACCATGGGAAGCCCGCGAGCAAAAAACGCAAACCTCTTAACTTTCTCACTTTGCCGAAACTATGCTTTCTACTAAGCATGGGTAAAGTGGTAAAAATAAGCGGTGCTCCGAATTGACCAGGGACGGGGTATACAAACCACAAGGTCATTGTTGTTCCATGGGAAGCCCGCGAGCGAAAAACTTCATCCTCTTAACTTTGCCACTTTGCCCACACTACGCTTTTTACTAAGCAAGTTCAAAGTAGTAAAAATAAGTGGTGCTCAGAATTGACCGGGGTCGGGTGATGGGAACCAAGGTGGGCCTAGTCTTAAAGATCATTTGCAAGTTTCAGATGGGCTAATTAGAAGATCAAGGAAGCAAGACAACAAATTACTCTAGAATAATTGGGCTTGAGGATGCTTGGCCCACACATGTCTTATTTTTATGAACTAGAATTTTGGGAAGGCCTTGTATTGTGTCTAAGGGCTTATTTGGAAAGTTACATATTTTAGGAACTAGGGTTTAGAAAAGTACTGTAGCGCACTGTTCATGCAGCCGAATACTGTAGGTTCAAGGGAAGCTCGCGAGCAAAAAATTCCATCCTCTTAACTTTGCCACTTTGCCCACTCTACGCTTTTTACTAAGCAAGTTCAAAGTAGTAAAAATAAGAGGTGCTCGAAATTGACCGGGGTCAGGGCATACATTCCACCAGGTCATTGTAGAACCATGGGAAGCCCGCAAGCAAAAAACTCCAACCTCTTAACTTTCCCACTTTGCCCTTACTTGGCTTTGTAATAAGCATGGGTAAAGTGGTAAAAATAAGAGGTGCTCTGAATTGACTGGGGTCGGGGCATACATACCACAAGGTCATTGTAGTATCGTGGGAAGCCCGCGAGCAAAAAATGCCAACCTCTTAACTTTCCCATTTTGCCCTCACTTGGCATTCTAACAAGCATGGGTAAAGTGCTAAAAATAAGAGGTGCTCTGAATTGACTGGGGTCGGGGCATACATGCCCCAAGGTCATTGTAGTACCATGGGAAGCCCGCGAGCAAAAAGTTCCAACCTCTTAACTTTCCCATTTTTCCCTCACTTGGGTTTGTAATAAGCATGGGTAAAGTGGTAAAAATAAGAAGTACTCCGA
Source organism: Cyclocarya paliurus (assembly GCA_029856935.1). NCBI lineage: Eukaryota > Viridiplantae > Streptophyta > Magnoliopsida > Fagales > Juglandaceae > Cyclocarya > Cyclocarya paliurus. The sequence goes on from JARVXP010000348.1 coordinate 30,807, forward strand.
ATTGACCGGGGACAGGGCAAACATAAAACAAGGTCATTGTTGTACAATGGGAAGCCCGCGAGCAAAAAACTCCATCCTCTTAACTTTGCCACTTTGCCAACAGTATATTTTTTACTAAGAAAGTTCAAAGTGGTAAAAATAAGAGGTGCTCGGAATTGACCGGGGTCAGGGTATACATTTTACAAGGTCATTGTAGTACCTTGGGAAGCCCGCGAGCAAAAAACTCCAACCTCTAAACTTTCCCACTTTGCCCTCACTTGGCTTTGTAATAAGCATGAGTAAAGTGGAAAAAATAAGAGGTGCACCGAATTGACTGGGGTCAAGAAATACGTACCACAAGGTCATTGTTGTACCATGGGAAGCCCGCGAGCAAAAGACTTCAACCTCATAACTTTCCCATTTTGTCCCCACTTGGTTTGGTAATAAGCATGGGTAAAGTGGTAAAATTAAGAGGTGCTCCGAATTGACAGGGGTCGGGGCATACATACCACAAGGTCATTGTTGTACCATGGGAAACACGTGAGCTAAAAACTCCATCCTCTCAACTTTGCCACTTTGCCCACACTATGCTTTTTACTAAGCAAGTTCAAAGTGGTAAAAATAAGAGGTGCTCGGAATTGATCGAGGTCGGGGCATACATTCCACAAGGTTATTGTTGTACCATGGGAAGCCCGCGAGCAAAAGACTCCAACCTCTTAACATTCGCACTTTGCCCAAACTATGCTTTCTACTAAGCATAGGCAAAGTGGTAAAAATAAGGGGGGCTCAGAATTGACCAGGGTCGGGGCATACATTCCACAAGGTCATTGTAGTACCATGGGAAGCCCGCTAGCAAACAACTATAACCTCTTAACTTTCCCACTTTGCCCTCACTTGTCTTTGTAGTAAGCATGGGTAATGTGGTAAAAATAAGGGGTGCTTGGAACTGACCGGGGTCGGGGCCTACATCCCACAAGGTCATTGTAGTACAATGGGAAGCCCGCGAGTAAAAAACTCCAACCTCTTAACTTTCTCACTTTGCCCTCACTTGGCTTTGTAATAAGCATGGGTAAAGTGGTAAAAATAAGAGGTACTCCGAAATGACTGGGGTCGGGGCATACATACCACAAGGTCATTGTTGTACCATGGGAAGCCCGCGAGCAAAAAACTCCAACCTCTTAACTTTCCCACTTTGCCCTCACTTGGCTTTGTAATAAGCATGGGTAAAGTGGTAAAAATAGGAGGTGCTCCGAATTGACCGGGGTCGAGGCATACATAGCGCAAGGTCATTGTTGTACCATGGGAAGCCCGCGAGGAAAAAATCCCATCCTCTTAACTTTGCCACTTTGCCCACACTATGCATTTTACTACGCAAGTTCAAAGTGGCAAAAATAAGAGGTGCTCGGAATTGATCGGGATCGGGGCATACATTCCACAAGGTCATTGTAGTACCATGGGAAGCCCGCGAGCAAAAGACTCCAACCACTTAACTTTCCCACATTGCCCAAACTATGCTTTCTACTAAGCTTGTGCGAAGTGCTAAAACTAAAGGGTGCTCGGAACTAACCGGGGTCGGGGCATACATCCCACAAGGTCATTGTAGTACCATGGGAAGCTCGTGAGTAAAAAACTCCTGCCTCTTAAGTTTCCTACTTTGCCCAAACTATGCTTTCTACTAAGCATGCGCAAAGTGGTAAAAATAAGGGTTGCTCGGAACTGACCGGGGTCGGGGCATACAGTCCACAAGCTCATTTTAGTACCATGGGAAGCCCGCGAGCAAAAAATTGGAGCCACGTAAGTTTCCTACGTTGCCCAAATTATGCTTTCTACTAGGCAATGTAAAAGTGATATAAATAAGAGGTGCTTTGAATTGGCCGGGATCGGGGCATACGTACTACAAGGTCGTGCGTGTATCACGGGAAGCTCGCAATCAAAAAACTCCAACCTCATAACTTTCCCATTTTGTCCCCACTTGGTTTGGTAATAAGCATGGGTAAAGTGGTAAAATTAAGAGGTGCTCCGAATTGACAGGGGTCGGGGCATACATACCACAAGGTCATTGTTGTACCATGGGAAACACGTGAGCTAAAAACTCCATCCTCTCAACTTTGCCACTTTGCCCACACTATGCTTTTTACTAAGCAAGTTCAAAGTGGTAAAAATAAGAGGTGCTCGGAATTGATCGAGGTCGGGGCATACATTCCACAAGGTTATTGTTGTACCATGGGAAGCCCGCGAGCAAAAGACTCCAACCTCTTAACATTCGCACTTTGCCCAAACTATGCTTTCTACTAAGCATAGGCAAAGTGGTAAAAATAAGGGGGGCTCAGAATTGACCAGGGTCGGGGCATACATTCCACAAGGTCATTGTAGTACCATGGGAAGCCCGCTAGCAAACAACTATAACCTCTTAACTTTCCCACTTTGCCCTCACTTGTCTTTGTAGTAAGCATGGGTAATGTGGTAAAAATAAGGGGTGCTTGGAACTGACCGGGGTCGGGGCCTACATCCCACAAGGTCATTGTAGTACAATGGGAAGCCCGCGAGTAAAAAACTCCAACCTCTTAACTTTCTCACTTTGCCCTCACTTGGCTTTGTAATAAGCATGGGTAAAGTGGTAAAAATAAGAGGTACTCCGAAATGACTGGGGTCGGGGCATACATACCACAAGGTCATTGTTGTACCATGGGAAGCCCGCGAGCAAAAAACTCCAACCTCTTAACTTTCCCACTTTGCCCTCACTTGGCTTTGTAATAAGCATGGGTAAAGTGGTAAAAATAGGAGGTGCTCCGAATTGACCGGGGTCGAGGCATACATAGCGCAAGGTCATTGTTGTACCATGGGAAGCCCGCGAGGAAAAAATCCCATCCTCTTAACTTTGCCACTTTGCCCACACTATGCATTTTACTACGCAAGTTCAAAGTGGCAAAAATAAGAGGTGCTCGGAATTGATCGGGATCGGGGCATACATTCCACAAGGTCATTGTAGTACCATGGGAAGCCCGCGAGCAAAAGACTCCAACCACTTAACTTTCCCACATTGCCCAAACTATGCTTTCTACTAAGCTTGTGCGAAGTGCTAAAACTAAAGGGTGCTCGGAACTAACCGGGGTCGGGGCATACATCCCACAAGGTCATTGTAGTACCATGGGAAGCTCGTGAGTAAAAAACTCCTGCCTCTTAAGTTTCCTACTTTGCCCAAACTATGCTTTCTACTAAGCATGCGCAAAGTGGTAAAAATAAGGGTTGCTCGGAACTGACCGGGGTCGGGGCATACAGTCCACAAGCTCATTTTAGTACCATGGGAAGCCCGCGAGCAAAAAATTGGAGCCACGTAAGTTTCCTACGTTGCCCAAATTATGCTTTCTACTAGGCAATGTAAAAGTGATATAAATAAGAGGTGCTTTGAATTGGCCGGGATCGGGGCATACGTACTACAAGGTCGTGCGTGTATCACGGGAAGCTCGCAATCAAAAAACTCCAACCTCATAACTTTCCCATTTTGTCCCCACTTGGTTTGGTAATAAGCATGGGTAAAGTGGTAAAATTAAGAGGTGCTCCGAATTGACAGGGGTCGGGGCATACATACCACAAGGTCATTGTTGTACCATGGGAAACACGTGAGCTAAAAACTCCATCCTCTCAACTTTGCCACTTTGCCCACACTATGCTTTTTACTAAGCAAGTTCAAAGTGGTAAAAATAAGAGGTGCTCGGAATTGATCGAGGTCGGGGCATACATTCCACAAGGTTATTGTTGTACCATGGGAAGCCCGCGAGCAAAAGACTCCAACCTCTTAACATTCGCACTTTGCCCAAACTATGCTTTCTACTAAGCATAGGCAAAGTGGTAAAAATAAGGGGGGCTCAGAATTGACCAGGGTCGGGGCATACATTCCACAAGGTCATTGTAGTACCATGGGAAGCCCGCTAGCAAACAACTATAACCTCTTAACTTTCCCACTTTGCCCTCACTTGTCTTTGTAGTAAGCATGGGTAATGTGGTAAAAATAAGGGGTGCTTGGAACTGACCGGGGTCGGGGCCTACATCCCACAAGGTCATTGTAGTACAATGGGAAGCCCGCGAGTAAAAAACTCCAACCTCTTAACTTTCTCACTTTGCCCTCACTTGGCTTTGTAATAAGCATGGGTAAAGTGGTAAAAATAAGAGGTACTCCGAAATGACTGGGGTCGGGGCATACATACCACAAAGTCATTGTTGTACCATGGGAAGCCCGCGAGCAAAAAACTCCAACCTCTTAACTTTCCCACTTTGCCCTCACTTGGCTTTGTAATAAGCATGGGTAAAGTGGTAAAAATAGGAGGTGCTCCGAATTGACCGGGGTCGAGGCATACATAGCGCAAGGTCATTGTTGTACCATGGGAAGCCCGCGAGGAAAAAATCCCATCCTCTTAACTTTGCCACTTTGCCCACACTATGCATTTTACTACGCAAGTTCAAAGTGGCAAAAATAAGAGGTGCTCAGAATTGATCGGGATCGGGGCATACATTCCACAAGGTCATTGTAGTACCATGGGAAGCCCGCGAGCAAAAGACTCCAACCACTTAACTTTCCCACATTGCCCAAACTATGCTTTCTACTAAGCTTGTGCGAAGTGCTAAAACTAAAGGGTGCTCGGAACTAACCGGGGTCGGGGCATACATCCCACAAGGTCATTGTAGTACCATGGGAAGCTCGTGAGTAAAAAACTCCTGCCTCTTAAGTTTCCTACTTTGCCCAAACTATGCTTTCTACTAAGCATGCGCAAAGTGGTAAAAATAAGGGTTGCTCGGAACTGACCGGGGTCGGGGCATACAGTCCACAAGCTCATTTTAGTACCATGGGAAGCCCGCGAGCAAAAAATTGGAGCCACGTAAGTTTCCTACGTTGCCCAAATTATGCTTTCTACTAGGCAATGTAAAAGTGATATAAATAAGAGGTGCTTTGAATTGGCCGGGATCGGGGCATACGTACTACAAGGTCGTGCGTGTATCACGGGAAGCTCGCAATCAAAAAACTCCAACCTCATAACTTTCCCATTTTGTCCCCACTTGGTTTGGTAATAAGCATGGGTAAAGTGGTAAAATTAAGAGGTGCTCCGAATTGACAGGGGTCGGGGCATACATACCACAAGGTCATTGTTGTACCATGGGAAACACGTGAGCTAAAAACTCCATCCTCTCAACTTTGCCACTTTGCCCACACTATGCTTTTTACTAAGCAAGTTCAAAGTGGTAAAAATAAGAGGTGCTCGGAATTGATCGAGGTCGGGGCATACATTCCACAAGGTTATTGTTGTACCATGGGAAGCCCGCGAGCAAAAGACTCCAACCTCTTAACATTCGCACTTTGCCCAAACTATGCTTTCTACTAAGCATAGGCAAAGTGGTAAAAATAAGGGGGGCTCAGAATTGACCAGGGTCGGGGCATACATTCCACAAGGTCATTGTAGTACCATGGGAAGCCCGCTAGCAAACAACTATAACCTCTTAACTTTCCCACTTTGCCCTCACTTGTCTTTGTAGTAAGCATGGGTAATGTGGTAAAAATAAGGGGTGCTTGGAACTGACCGGGGTCGGGGCCTACATCCCACAAGGTCATTGTAGTACAATGGGAAGCCCGCGAGTAAAAAACTCCAACCTCTTAACTTTCTCACTTTGCCCTCACTTGGCTTTGTAATAAGCATGGGTAAAGTGGTAAAAATAAGAGGTACTCCGAAATGACTGGGGTCGGGGCATACATACCACAAGGTCATTGTTGTACCATGGGAAGCCCGCGAGCAAAAAACTCCAACCTCTTAACTTTCCCACTTTGCCCTCACTTGGCTTTGTAATAAGCATGGGTAAAGTGGTAAAAATAGGAGGTGCTCCGAATTGACCGGGGTCGAGGCATACATAGCGCAAGGTCATTGTTGTACCATGGGAAGCCCGCGAGGAAAAAATCCCATCCTCTTAACTTTGCCACTTTGCCCACACTATGCATTTTACTACGCAAGTTCAAAGTGGCAAAAATAAGAGGTGCTCGGAATTGATCGGGATCGGGGCATACATTCCACAAGGTCATTGTAGTACCATGGGAAGCCCGCGAGCAAAAGACTCCAACCACTTAACTTTCCCACATTGCCCAAACTATGCTTTCTACTAAGCTTGTGCGAAGTGCTAAAACTAAAGGGTGCTCGGAACTAACCGGGGTCGGGGCATACATCCCACAAGGTCATTGTAGTACCATGGGAAGCTCGTGAGTAAAAAACTCCTGCCTCTTAAGTTTCCTACTTTGCCCAAACTATGCTTTCTACTAAGCATGCGCAAAGTGGTAAAAATAAGGGTTGCTCGGAACTGACCGGGGTCGGGGCATACAGTCCACAAGCTCATTTTAGTACCATGGGAAGCCCGCGAGCAAAAAATTGGAGCCACGTAAGTTTCCTACGTTGCCCAAATTATGCTTTCTACTAGGCAATGTAAAAGTGATATAAATAAGAGGTGCTTTGAATTGGCCGGGATCGGGGCATACGTACTACAAGGTCGTGCGTGTATCACGGGAAGCTCGCAATCAAAAAACTCCAACCTCATAACTTTCCCATTTTGTCCCCACTTGGTTTGGTAATAAGCATGGGTAAAGTGGTAAAATTAAGAGGTGCTCCGAATTGACAGGGGTCGGGGCATACATACCACAAGGTCATTGTTGTACCATGGGAAACACGTGAGCTAAAAACTCCATCCTCTCAACTTTGCCACTTTGCCCACACTATGCTTTTTACTAAGCAAGTCCAAAGTGGTAAAAATAAGAGGTGTTCGGAATTGATCGAGGTCGGGGCATACATTCCACAAGGTTATTGTTGTACCATGGGAAGCCCGCGAGCAAAAGACTCCAACCTCTTAACATTCGCACTTTGCCCAAACTATGCTTTCTACTAAGCATAGGCAAAGTGGTAAAAATAAGGGGGGCTCAGAATTGACCAGGGTCGGGGCATACATTCCACAAGGTCATTGTAGTACCATGGGAAGCCCGCTAGCAAACAACTATAACCTCTTAACTTTCCCACTTTGCCCTCACTTGTCTTTGTAGTAAGCATGGGTAATGTGGTAAAAATAAAAGGTGTTCTGAATTGCCCAGGATCGGGGCATACATACCACAAGGACATGCTAGTACCATGAGAAGCTCGCCATCAAAAAACTCCAACCTCTTAAACTTGCCACATTGCCCTTGTTTGGATTTCTACTAAGCAAGGGCAAAGTAGGAAAAATAAGAGGTGCTCTGAATTGCCCGTGGCCGGCACATACATACCACAAGGTCATGCTAGTACCTTGGGAAGCTCACAAGCAAAAAACTCCAACTTCTTAACTTTGCCTCTGGGCCCTCTTTTGGCTTTCTACTAAGAATGGCAAAGTGGTAAAAATAAGACGTGCTCTGAATTGCCCAGGATCGGGGTATACATAAGCACAAGGACATCCTAGTACCATGGGAAGCCCGCGAGCAAAAAACTCCAACCTCTTAACTTTGCCACTTTGCCCTCATTTGGCTTTCTACAAGAAAAGGGCAAAGTAGGAAAAATAAGAGGTGTTCTGAATTGCCCGTGGTCAGCGCATACATACCACAAGGTCATGCTAGTACCTTGGGAAGCACACGAGCAAAAAATTCCAACCTCTTAACTTTGCCTCTTTGCCCTCTTTTGGCTTTCTACTAAGCAATGGCAAAGTGGTAAAAATAAGATGTGCTATGAATTGCCCAAGATCGGGGCATACATACCACAAAGTCATGCTAGTAGCATGAAAAGCTCACGATCAAAAAATTCCAATCACTTAACTTTGCCTCTTTGCCCTCATTTGGCTTTCTACACAAAGGACAAAGTGTTAAAAATAAGAGGTGCTCCAAATTGCCCAAGATCGGGGCATACATAACACAAAGTGAGGCTGGTACCATGGGATGCTCGCGAGCAAAAAACTTCAACCTCTTAACTTTGCCACTTTTCCGTCATTTGGTTTTCTAGTAAGAAAGGGAAAAGTAGGGAAAATGATGGGAACCAAGGTGGGCCTAGTTTTCTAGATCATTTGCAAGTTCCAGATGGACCAATTACAAGATCAAGAGCCAAGAAGATTAAGGAAGCAATGCAAGGATTGGTCCAATCCACTTGGAATGAAGCTAGCAAGAGCCCAACATTCAATATGGGCTTGAAAGAAGGAGAACCAGTTATGATCCATTTGATTCAAGCAGTGGAAGACAAGACATAGAGATAGGCCCTATTGTTATTAGAAGCTTTTAATTTAGTTAAAAGATTTATTTCATTTAGAATAAGTGGGCTAGATGATACTTGGCCCACACATGTCTTATTTTTATGAATTAGGGTTTTGGGGAGGCCTTGTACTTTGGCCAAGGGCTTATTTGGAAAAGTTACATTTAGAAACTAGGGTTTCAAGAGTACTGTAGCTCGGCACTGTTCACGTCCGAATCACTGTAGCGCCGTACAGTAGCCGCGGGTACTGTTCATCCGAGGGTAGTTTTGGAAGTAGGGTTTATTTTGGGTTAGGGTTTCAATAGGGTTTTGGTTAAAACACTCATTGTAGCCTCATTTGAAGGATTAGACAATTTTGAATGTTATTTATGAGTGAGTTTGCTCCTCTTGTTCTTCATTGAACTTTTGAACTTATCAAAGGCAAATCACAACTTTTGTGGCGTTCCTCCTTTTAATCTGGGTTCTTGAGACGGGTTATTCATCGGGTCTAGATTTTAATATAATCTAGGTTCTTGAAACGAGTTTTCATCGGGTCTAGATTCTCCATCCATTGACTTGATTTTGGCTTTCTTGGGTGCGTTTTCAAATTGATTGTGGGTTCAAGGGATTCCCTTCCTACGGGTTCATATCATTTGGTATTCAGAGCTCGGTTTCCAATCAGGTCTGATTCTATCTTATTTTTTATTGCATCTTTAATTCTAGGGCTTCATTGTTCTAGGGTTACAAAAAAAAAAAAAAAATTGAAACAAAAAGTACGCTGCCAAAATTCTTAGGGTTTTGGGTTTGGCTGAAATTTGCATCTGCTAGGGTTTCAAAATTCTAGGGTTTCTTGCATCTCTAAGATTGTCAATTGCTTGGAGTGCCATTCCATTGATTCTCTTCTATTTCGTTGTCAGTTCTTTTTGTTTGAATTCAATTGCTTGATTTTCAATTGAATATTGCTATTTGTGATTGAATTAGAAAAAAAAAAAAAAAGAAAGGAAAAGAAAGAAAAGAAAAGAAAGGAAAAGAAAAGAAAAAGAAAAGAAGGAAAAAAAAAAAATTCGTCAACAGAAAAAAAAAAGAAAAAATCGTCCAAAAAAAAAAAAAAAAAAAGTATTGGAAAGCTGGAATTTTTTTTTTCTTGAGCCTTATCATCAAAGGAGCTACATAATTATTATAGTTGGTATCTTGTCTTCTAGTTACTCTTTCGTTGCCACAATTTCCTTGATTCTTGTCATTTTTATTCCTTCCGTGTTTTTCCTTGTTCTTGTTTCTTAGACCTAATTACTAGTTGGGATAAAACAAGGTTGCATTGTCTTGATTGAGTTCAATTAGTTCTTAAAGAACTTGAGTGGAAAACTCTTGAGGTAAAAGGCAAGAGAGTGTGAGACTATTATCGGAAAAGCCAATTAGGAGTGAAACACGAGTGGAGTGCCATTGTTGAGTGTAAACACGTAAGGGAGTGTTTGAGGTTTTCTACTAACATTCTTTTTGTGCAGCACATTACGATGTCTCATCGTAGTGACTCTTCACGAAGGGGATGACAGATAACTCATCCATTGTGTTTGCAAGCCATGCAAAACAGTTTGAGCGGTTGAATTTTGTGTTGGGTGAAGTTAGGGGACCGGATGGATCATCAAAAGCCACACAGCGATTAGAAATCTACAAGGTGGGAGAGATAGGAGGCGACGTGTGCCTAGGGTTGAAAATGAGTATGAGCATGAAGGAGATGGTAAGGATGAGGAAGATTTAGAATCTGAAGTTGGGTCGGGTAGGCATGGAAGAGTTAGGCGTGAAAGACGACTTGAGGGAACCTAGGGGGTCGGGATGGTATAGATAAGACCTTGGGAGCATCAAAATGAAAATACCATCTTTCCATGGTAGAACTGACCGGAGGTTTATCTAGATTGGGAGAAAAAAATAGAGTTGGTATTTGATTGTCATAATTACTCTGAGGAGAAAAAAGTAAAGTTGACGGTAATTGAGTTCACTGACTATGCTATTATTTGGTGGGATCAATTAGTAACCCAATAGGAGGAGGAATAATGAGATGCCAGTAGAGACGTGGGGAGAGTTGAAAGCTCTCATGAGACGAAGATTTGTACCTAGCCACTACTATAGGGATCTTTTACCAAAAGCTCCAAAATCTTACACAGGGGTCTAGGAGTGTGGAGGATTACCATAATGAGATGGAGGTGGCGATGATACGGGCTAATGTAGAGGAGGACCCGGAGGCCACCATGGCTGAGATTTTTGAGTGGTTTGAATAGGGACATAGCCAATGTAATAGAATTGCAACATTATGTGGAGATGGAGGACATGGTTCACATGGCTATGAAGGTGGAGAGGCGAGTTAAAGAGAAAAGGGCAGAAAGGTACACTTCAGTCTCTAGCATCCTTGGAAATCAAAGTGGGATAAGAATGATGGAGTTGTAGCAAAGAGAAAGACCGAACACCTAAGGGAAAAGAGGGAACTAGCAACAAACCCAAGGTAGAATCTCAACCTTCACGGAATAGAGATATTAAATGCTTTAAGTGTTGGGTTCAGGCACATTGCTTCTCAATGTCAAACAGGCGGGGTGATGAATTATGCGTGACAATGGGGAGGTGATTACTGAGAGTGAGGATGATAGTGATA
>JARVXP010000350.1:0-10838 GCA_029856935.1 Cyclocarya paliurus
TTAGTTGAAAGCCAAGTGAGGACAAAGTGGCAAGATTAAGAGGTTGGAGTTTTTTGCTCGCGGGCTTCCTATGGTTCTACAACGACCTTGTGGTATGTATTCCCCGACGCCGGGCTATTCGGAGAACCTCTTATTTTTACAACTTTGCCCTTTCTTAGTAGAATGCCAAGTGAGGGCAGAGTGGCAAGATTAAGAGGTTGGAGTTTTTTGCTCGCGGTCTTCCAATGGTTCTACAATGACCTTGTGGTATGTATGCCCTGACCCGGGCAATTCGGAGCACCTCTTATTTTTACCACTTTTCCCATCCTTAGTTGAAAGCCAAGTGAGGGCAAAGTGGCAAGATTAAGAGGTTGGAGTTTTTTGCTCGCGGGCTTCCAATGGTTCTACAATGACCTTGTGGTATGTATGCCCCGACGCCGGGCAATTCGGAGCACCTCTTATTTTTCCCACTTTGCCCATCCTTAGTTGAATGCCAAGTGAGGGCAATGTGGCAAGATTAAGAGGTTGGAGTTTTTTGCTCGCGGGCTTCCAGTGGTTCTACAATGGCCTTGTGGTTTGTATGCTCCGAACACAAGCAATTCGGAGAACCTCTTATTTTTACCACTTTGCCATTTCTTAGTAAAATGCCTAGTGAGGGCAAAGTGGCAAGATTAGGAGGTTGGAGTTTTTTGCTCGCGGGCTTCCAATTGTTCTACAATGACCTTGTGGTTTTATGCCCTGACCCCGGGCAATTCGGAGGACCTCTTATTTTTACCACTTTGCCCATCCTTAGTTGAAAGCCAAGTGAGGGCAAAGTGGCAAGATTAAGAGGTTGGAGTTTTTTGCTCTCGGTCTTCCAATGGTTCTACATTGACCTTGTGGTATGTATGCCCCGACTCCGGGCAATTCGGAGCACTTCTTATTTTTACCACTTTGCCATTTCTTAGTAAAATGCAAAGTGAGGGCAAAGTGGCAAGATTAAGAAGTTGGATTTTTTGCTCGCGGGCTTCCATTGGTTCAACATTGACCTGGTGGTTTCTATCCCCCGACCACGGGCAATTCGGAGCACCTTTTATTTTTACCACTTTGCCCATCCTTAGTTGAAAGCCAAGTGAGGGCAAAGTGGCAAGATTAAGAGGTTGGAGTTTTTTGCTCGCGGGCTTCCATGGTTCTACAAGGACTTTGTGGTATGTATGCCCCGACGTTGGGCAATTCGGAGCACCGCTTATTTTTACCACTTTCCCCATCCTTAGTTGAAAGCCAAGTGAGGGCACAGTGGCAAGATTAAGAGGTTGGAGATTTTTGCTCGCGGGCTTCCAATGGTTCTACAATGACCTTTCGGTATGTATGCCCCGACGCCGGGCTATTCGGGGAACCTCTTATTTTTACAGCTTTGCCCTTTCTTAGTAGAATGCCAAGTGAGGGCAAAGTGGCAAGATTAAGAGGTTGGAGTTTTTTGCTCGCGGGCTTCCAATGGTTCTACAATGACCTTGTGGTATGTTTGCCCCGACGCCGGGCATTTCAGAGCACCTCCTATTTTTACCACTTTGCCCATCCTTAGTTGAAAGCCAAGTGAGGACGAAGTGGCAAGATTAAGAGGTTGGAGTTTTTTGCTCGCGGGCTTCCTATGGTTCTACAACGACCTTGTGGTATGTATGCCCCGACCCAGGGCAATTCGGAGCACCTCTTATTTTTACAGCTTCCCCATCCTTAGTTGAAAGCCAAGTGAGGGCAAAGTGAAAAGATTAAGAGGTTTGAGTTTTTTGCTCACAGGCTTCCATTGGTTCTACAATGACCTTGTGGTATGTATGCCCCGACCCGGGCAATTCGGAGCACCTCTTATTTTTACCACTTTGCCCATCCTTAGTTGAAAGCCAAGTGAGGACAAAGTGGCAAGATTAAGAGGTTGGAGTTTTTTGCTCGCGGGCTTCCAATGGTTCTACAATGACCTTGTGGTATGTATGCCTCGACGCCGGGCTATTCGGAGAACCTCTTATTTTTTCAACTTTGCCCTTTCTTAGTAGAATGCCAAGTGAGGGCAGAGTGGCAAGATTAAGAGGTTGGAGTTTTTTGCTCGCGGGCTTCCAATGGTTCTACAATGACCTTGTGGTATGTATGCCCCGACGCCGGGCAATTCGGAGCACCTCTTATTTTTACCACTTTGCCCATCCTTAGTTGAAAGCCAAGTGAGGGCGCAGTCGCAAAATTAAGAGGTTGGAGTTTTTTGCTCGCGGGCTTCCAATGGTTCTACAATGACCTTGTGGTATGTATGCCCCGACGCCGGCCAATTCGGAGCACCTCTTATTTTTACCACTTTGCCCATCCTTAGTGAAAGCCAAGTGAGGGCAAAGTGGCAAGATTAAGAGGTTGGAGTTTTTTGCTCGCGGGCTTCCAATGGTTCTACAAGGACTTTGTGGTATGTATGCCCCGACGTTGGGCAATTCGGAGCACCGCTTATTTTTACCACTTTCCCCATCCTTAGTTGAAAGCCAAGTGAGGGCACAGTGGCAAGATTAAGAGGTTGGAGTTTTTTGCTCGCGGGCTTCCAATGGTTCTACAATGACCTTTCGGTATGTATGCCCCGACGCCGGGCTATTCGGGGAACCTCTTATTTTTACACTTTGCCCTTTCTTAGTAGAATGCCAAGTGAGGGCAAAGTGGCAAGATTAAGAGGTTGGAGTTTTTTGCTCGCGGGCTTCCAATGGTTCTACAATGACCTTGTGGTATGTATGCCCCGACCCTGGGCAATTCGGAGCACCTCTTATTTTTACCACTTTGCCCATCCTTAGTTGAAAGCCAAGTGAGGACAAAGTGGCAAGATTAAGAGGTTGGAGTTTTTTGCTCGCAGGCTTCCAATGGTTCTACAATGACCTTGTGGTATGTATGCCTCGACGCCGGGCTATTCGGAGAACCTCTTATTTTTTCAACTTTGCCCTTCTTAGTAGAATGCCAAGTGAGGGCAGAGTGGCAAGATTAAGAGGTTGGAGTTTTTTGCTCGCGGGCTTCCAATGGTTCTACAATGACCTTGTGGTATGTATGCCCCGACGCCGGGCAATTCGGAGCACCTCTTATTTTTACCACTTTGCCCATCCTTAGTTGAAAGCCAAGTGAGGGCAAAGTGGCAAGATTAAGAGGTTGGAGTTTTTTGCTCGCGGGCTTCCAATGGTTCTACAAGGACTTTGTGGTATGTATGCCCCGACGTTGGGCAATTCGGAGCACCGCTTATTTTTACCACTTTCCCATCCTTAGTTGAAAGCCAAGTGAGGGCACAGTGGCAAGATTAAGAGGTTGGAGTTTTTTGCTCGCGGGCTTCCAATGGTTCTACAATGACCTTGTGGTATGTATGCCCCGACGCCGGGCTATTCGGGGAACCTCTTATTTTTACAACTTTGCCCTTTCTTAGTAGAATGCCAAGTGAGGGCAAAGTGGCAAGATTAAGAGGTTGGAGTTTTTTGCTCGCGGGCTTCCAATGGTTCTACAATGACCTTGTGGTATGTATGCCCCGACACTGGGCAATTCGGAGCACCTCTTATTTTTACCACTTTGCCCATCCTTAGTTGAAAGCCAAGTGAGGACAAAGTGGCAAGATTAAGAGGTTGGAGTTTTTTGCTCGCAGGCTTCCAATGGTTCTACAATGACCTTGTGGTATGTATGCCTCGACGCCGGGCTATTCGGAGAACCTCTTATTTTTTCAACTTTGCCCTTTCTTAGTAGAATGCCAAGTGAGGGCAGAGTGGCAAGATTAAGAGGTTGGAGTTTTTTGCTCGCGGGCTTCCAATGGTTCTACAATGACCTTGTGGTATGTATGCCCCGACGCCGGGCAATTCGGAGCACCTCTTATTTTTACCACTTTGCCCATCTTAGTTGAAAGCCAAGTGAGGGCAAAGTGGCAAGATTAAGAGGTTGGAGTTTTTTGCTCGCGGGCTTCCAATGGTTCTACAATGACCTTGTGGTATGTATGCCCCGACGTTGGGCAATTCGGAGCACCTCTTATTTTTACCACTTTCCCCATCCTTAGTTGAAAGCCAAGTGAGGGCACAGTGGCAAGATTAAGAGGTTGGAGTTTTTTGCTCGCGGGCTTCCAATGGTTCTACAATGACCTTGTGGTATGTATGCCCCGACGCCGGGCTATTCGGGACCTCTTATTTTTACAACTTTGCCCTTTCTTAGTAGAATGCCAAGTGAGGGCAGAGTGGCAAGATTAAGAGGTTGGAGTTTTTTGCTCGCGGGCTTCCAATGGTTCTACAATGACCTTGTGGTATGTTGCCCCGACTCCGGGCATTTCAGAGCACCTCTTATTTTTACCACTTTGCCCATCCTTAGTTGAAAGCCAAGTGAGGGCAAAGTGGCAAGATTAAGAGGTTGGAGTTTTTTGCTCGCGGGCTTCCTATGGTTCTACAATGACCTTGTGGTATGTATGCCCCGACCCAGGGCAATTCGGAGCACCTCTTATTTTTACAGCTTCCCCATCCTTAGTTGAAAGCCTGGTGAGGGCAAAGTGAAAAGATTAAGAGGTTGGAGTTTTTTGCTCACGGGCTTCCATTGGTTCTACAATGACCTTGTGGTATGTATGCCCCGACCCGGGCAATTCGGAGCACCTCTTATTTTTACCACTTTGCCCATCCTTAGTTGAAAGCCAAGTGAGGACAAAGTGGCAAGATTAAGAGGTTGGAGTTTTTTGCTCGCAGCTTCCAATGGTTCTACAATGACCTTGTGGTATGTATGCCCCGACGCCGGGCAATTCGGAGAACCTCTTATTTTTACAACTTTGCCCTTTCTTAGTAGAATGCCAAGTGAGGGCAGAGTGGCAAGATTAAGAGGTTGGAGTTTTTTGCTCGCGGGCTTCCAATGGTTCTACAATGACCTTGTGGTATGTATGCCCCGACGCCGGGCAATTCGGAGCACCTCTTATTTTTACCACTTTGCCCATCCTTAGTTGAAAGCCAAGTGAGGGCGAAGTGGCAAAATTAAGAGGTTGGAGTTTTTTGCTCGCGGGCTTCCAATGGTTCTACAATGACCTTGTGGTATGTATGCCCCGACGCCGGGCAATTCGGAGAACCTCTTATTTTTTCAACTTTGCCCTTTCTTAGTAGAATGCCAAGTGAGGGCAAAGTGGCAAGATTAAGAGGTTGGAGTTTTTTGCTCGCGGGCTTCCAATGGTTCTACAATGACCTTGTGGTATGTATGCCCCGACGCCGGGCAATTCGGAGCACCTCTTATTTTTACCACTTTGCCCATCCTTAGTTGAAAGCCAAGTGAGGGCAAAGTGGCAAGATTAAGAGGTTGGAGTTTTTTGCTCGCGGGCTTCCAATGGTTCTACAATGACTTGTGGTATGTATGCCCCGACGCGGGCAATTCGGAGCACCTCTTATTTTTACCACTTTGCCCCTCCTTAGTTGAAAGCCAAGTGAGGGCAAAGTGGCAAAATTAAGAGGTTGGAGTTTTTTGCTCGCGGGCTTCCAATGGTTCTACAATGACCTTGTGGTATGTTTGCCCCGACCCAGGGCAATTCGGAGCACCTCTTATTTTTACCACTTTGCCCATCCTTAGTTGAAAGCCAAGTGAGGGCAAAGTGAAAAGATTAAGAGGTTTGAGTTTTTTGCTCACAGGCTTCCATTGGTTCTACAATGACCTTGTGGTATGTATGCCCCGACACCGGGCAATTCGGAGCACCTCTTATTTTTACCACTTTGCCCATCTTAGTTGAAAGCCAAGTGAGGGCAAAGTGGCAAGATTAAGAGGTTGGAGTTTTTTGCTCGCAGGCTTCCAATGGTTCTACAATGACCTTGTGGTATGTATGCCCCGACGCCGGGCTATTCGGAGAACCTCTTATTTTTACAACTTTGCCCTTTCTTAGTTGAATGCCAAGTGAGGGCAGAGTGGCAAGATTAAGAGGTTGGAGTTTTTTGCTCGCGGGCTTCAATGGTTCTACAATGACCTTGTGGTATGTATGCCCGATGCCGGGCAATTCGGAGCACCTCTTATTTTTACCACTTTGCCCATCCTTAGTTGAAAGCCAAGTGAGGGCAAAGTGGCAAGATTAAGAGGTTGGAGTTTTTTGCTCGCGGGCTTCCAATGGTTCTACAATGACCTTAAGGTATGTATGCCACGACGCCGGACAATTCGGAGCACCTCTTATTCTTACCACTTTGTCCATCCTTAGTTGAAAGCCAAGTGAGGGCAAAGTGGCAAGATTAAGAGGTTGGGGTTTTTGGTTCGCTGGCTTCCAATGGTTCTACAATGACCTTGTGGTTTGTATGCCCCAACCCCGGGCAATTCGGAGCACCTCTTATTTTTACCACTTTGCCCATCCTTAGTTGAAAGCCAAGTGAGGACAAAGTGTCAAGATTAAGAGGTTGGAGTTTTTTGCTCGCGGGTGGTTCTACAATGACCTTGTGGTATGTATGCCCCGACCCCGGGCTATTCGGAGAACCTCTTATTTTTACAACTTTTCCCTTTCTTAGTAGAATGCCAAGTCAGGGCAAAGTGTCAACATTAAGAGGTTGGATTTTTTGCTCATGGGCTTCCAATGGTTCTACAATGACCTTGTGGTATGTATGCCCCGACCCCGGGCAATTCGGAGCACCTCTTATTTTTACCACTTTCACATCCCTAGTTGAAAGCCAAGTGAGGGCAAAGTGGCAAGATTAAGAGGTTGGAGTTTTTTGCTGGCGGGCTTCCAATGGCTCTACAATGACCTTTTGGTATGTATGCCCCGACCCGGGCAATTCGGAGCACCTCTTATTTTTACCACTTTGCCCATCCTTAGTTGAAAGCCAAGTGAGGGCAAAGTGGCAAGATTAAGAGGTTGGAGTTTTTTGCTCGCGGGCTTCCAATGGTTCTACAATGACTTTGTGGTATGTATGCCCCGACGCTGGGCAATTCGGAGCACCTCTTATTTTTACCACTTTGCCATTTCTTAGTAGAATGCCTAGTGAGGGCAAAGTGGCAAGATTAAGAGGTTGGAGTTTTTTGCTCGCGGGCTTCCAATTGTTCTACAATGACCTTGTGGTTTGTATGCCCCGACCCCGGGCAATTCGGAGGACCTCATATTTTAACCACTTTGCCCATCCTTAGTTGAAAGCCAAGTGAGGGCAAAGTGGCAAGATTAAGAGGTTGGAGTTTTTGCTCGGGGGCTTCCAATGGTTCTACAATGACCTTGTGGTTTGTATGCCCCGACCACGGGCAATTCGGAGCACCTCTTATTTTTACCACTTTCCCAACCCTAGTTGAAAGCCAAGTGAGGGCAAAGTGGCAAGATTAAGAAGTTGGATTTTTTGCTCATGGGCTTCCAATGGTTCTACAATGACCTTTTGGTATGTATGCCCCGACGCCGGGCAATTCGGAGCACCTCTTATTTTTACCACTTTGCCCATCCTTAGTTGAAAGGCAAGTGAGGGCAAAGTGGCAAGATTAAGAGGTTGGAGTTTTTTGCTCGCGGGCTTCCAATGGTTCTACAATGACCTTGTGGTATGTATGCCCCGACGCCGGGCAATTCGGAGCACCTCTTATTTTCCCACTTTGCCCATCCTTAGTTGAATGCCAAGTGAGGGCAATGTGGCAAGTTTAAGAGGTTGGAGTTTTTTGCTCGCGGGCTTCCAGTGGTTCTACAATGGCCTTGTGGTTTGTATGCTCCGAACACGAGCAATTCGGAGAACCTCTTATTTTTACCACTTTGCCATTTCTTAGTAAAATGCCTAGTGAGGGCAAAGTGGCAAGATTAGGAGGTTGGAGTTTTTTGCTCGCGGGCTTCCAATTGTTCTACAATGACCTTGTGGTTTTTATGCCCTGACCCCGGGCAATTCGGAGGACCTCTTATTTTTACCACTTTGCCCATCCTTAGTTGAAAGCCAAGTGAGGGCAAAGTGGCAAGATTAAGAGGTTGGAGTTTTTTGCTCTCGGTCTTTCAATGGTTCTACATTGACCTTGTGGTATGTATGCCCCGACTCCGGGCAATTCGGAGCACTTCTTATTTTTACCACTTTGCCATTTCTTAGTAAAATGCCAAGTGAGGGCAAAGTGGCAAGATTAAGAAGTTGGATTTTTTGCTCACGGGCTTCCATTGGTTCCACATTGACCTGGTGGTTTCTATCCCCCGACCACGGGCAATTCGGAGCACCTTTTATTTTTACCACTTTGCCCATCCTTAGTTGAAAGCCAAGTGAGGGCAAAATGGCAAAAGTAAGAGGTTGGAGTTTTTTGCTCGCGGGCTTCCAGCGGTTCTACAATGACCTTGTGGTTTGTATGGCCCGGACCACGGACAATTCGGAGCACCTCTTATTTTTACCACTTTGCCCATCCTTAGTTGGAAGCCAAGTGAGGGCAAAGTTGCAAGATTAAGAGGTTGGAGTTTTTTGCTCGTGGGCTTCCAATGGTTCTACAATGACCTTGTGGTTTGTATGCCCTGACCCCGGGCAATTCAGAGCACCTCTTATTTTTACCACTTTGCCCATCCTTAGTTGAAAGCCAAGTGTGGGCAAAGTGTCAAGATTAAGAGGTTGGAATTTTTTCCTCGCGGGCTTCCAATGGTTCTACAATGACCTTGTGGTATGTATGCCCCGACGCCGGGCTATTCGGAGAACCTCTTATTTTTACAACTTTTCCCTTTCTTAGTAGAATGCCATGTGAGGGCAAAGTGGCAAAATTAAGAGGTTGGAGTTTTTTGCTCGTGGGCTTCCAATGGTTCAACAATGACCTTGTGGTATGTATGCCCCGACGCCGGGCAATTCGGAGCACCTCTTATTTTTACCACCTTGCCCATCCATAGTTGAAAGCCAAGTGACGGCAAAGTGGCAGGATTAAGAGGTTGGACTTTTTTGCTCGCAGGCTTCCAATGGTTCTACAATGGCCTTGTGGTTTGTATGCTCTGAACACGGGCAATTCGGAGAACCTCTTATTTTTACCACTTTGCCATTTCTTAGTAGAATGCCTAGTGAGGGCAAAGTGGCAAGATTAAGAGGTTGGAGTTTTTTGCTCGCGGGCTTCCAATTGTTCTACAATGACCTTGTGGTTTGTATGCCCCGACCTCGGGCAATTCGGAGCACCTCTTATTTTTACCACTTTGCCCATCCTTAGTTGAAAGCCAAGTGAGGGCAAAGTGGCAAGATTAAGAGGTTGGAGTTTTTTGCTCGCGGGCTTCAAATGGTTCTGCAATGATCTTGTGGTATGTATGTCTAGACCCCGGGACATTCGGAGCACCTCTTATTTTTACCACTTTCCCGTCCTTAGTTGAAAGCCAAGTGAGGGCAAAGTGGCAAGATTAAGAGGTTGGAGATTTTTGCTCGCGGGCTTCCAATGGTTCTGCAATGATCTTGTGGTATGTATGTCTAGACCCCGGGACATTCGGAGCACCTCTTATTTTTACCACTTTCCCGTCCTTAGTTGAAAGCCAAGTGAGGGCAAAGTGGCAAGATTAAGAGGTTGGAGTTTTTTGCTCGCGGGCTTCCAATGGTTCTACAATGACCTTGTGTTTGTATGCCCCGACCTCGGGCAATTCGGAGCACCTCTTATTTTTTCCACTTTGCCCATCCTTAGTTGAAAGCCAAGTGAGGGCAAAGTGGCAAGATTAAGAGGTTGGAGTTTTTTGCTCGGGGGCTTCCAATGGTTCTACAATGACCTTGTGGTTTGTATGCCCCGACCACGGGAAATTCGGAGCACCCCTTATTTTTACCACTTTCCCATCCCTAGTTGAAAGCCAAGTGAGGGCAAAGTGGCAAGATTAAGAAGTTGGATTTTTTGCTCGCGGGCTTCCAATGGTTCTACAATGACCTTTTGGTATGTATGCCCCGACGCCGGGCAATTCGGAGCACCTCTTATTTTTACCACTTTGCCCATCCTTAGTTGAAAGCCAAGTGAGGGCAAAGTGGCAAGATTAAGAGGTTGGAGTTTTTTTGCTCGCGGGCTTCCAATGGTTCTACAATGACCTTGTGGTATTTATGCCCCGACGCCGGGCAATTCGGAGCACCTCTTATTTTTACAACTTTTCCCTTTCTGAATAGAATGCCAAGTGAGGGCAAAGTGGCAAAATTAAGAGGTTGGAGTTTTTTGCTCCGGGGCTTCCAATGGTTCTACAATGATCTTGTGGTTTGTATGCCCCGACCACGGGCAATTCGGAGCACCCCTTATTTTTACCACTTTCTCATCCCTAGTTGAAAGCCAAGTGAGGGCAAAGTGGCAAGATTAAGAAGTTGGATTTTTTGCTCGCGGGCTTCCAATGGTTCTACAATGACCTTGTGGTATGTATGCACCGACACCGGGCAATTCGGAGCACCTCTTATTTTTACCACTTTGCCCATCCTTAGTTGAATGCCAAGTGAGCGCAAGGTGGCAAGATTAAGAGGTTGGAGTTTTTTGCTCGCGGGCTTCCAATGGTTCTACAATGGCCTTGTGGTTTGTATGCTCCGAACACGGGCAATTCGGAGAACCTCTTATTTTTACCACTTTGCCATTTCTTAGTAAAATGCCTAGTGAGGGCAAAGTGGCAAGATTAGGAGGTTGGAGTTTTTTGCTCGCGGGCTTCCAATGGTTCTACAATGACCTTGTGGTATGTATGCCCCGACCCCGGGCAATTCGGAGGAACTCTTATTTTTACCACTTTGCCCATCCTTAGTTGAAAGCCAAGTGAGGGCAAAGTGGCAAGATTAAGAGGTTGGAGTTTTTTGCTCTCGGTCTTTCAATGGTTCTACATTGACCTTGTGGTATGTATGCCCCGACTCCGGGCAATTCGGAGCACTTCTTATTTTTACCACTTTCCCATCCTTAGTTGAAAGCCAAGTGAGGGCAAAGTGGCAAGATTAAGAAGTTGGATTTTTTGCTCGCGGGCTTCCATTGGTTCTACATTGACAACACACGTGTCATGC